>CM067217.1:125681580-126161121 GCA_034190945.1 Octodonta nipae
TTTTTACATCTTGGAATTGGACCCTTTTTAATCCGTTAGTTTCTTAGCCATTGACAAACGGGGTCTGATCTAGACCCGAAACGTTTGGAATATACAGCAATTTTCTTTTAAAGTGTGGTGTTATTTTCCAATAAACACTTAGACATTGAAAAAGATGCCACAAGTATCCTTCAGAAAACAACTAATGAAAACTTCCAGTGCCTAAAATTACCGCACTATTACGTTGAAATTAAAATATTTATGAGAAAATGCCCGTTATGTCATTTCGATGAAATTTTTTTAAGAATTTTGGAATTTTCGGCGATTTTCTGCAAAACTGCAAGTTGCATGTCGCAGAAAAGTATATGAGTCACCTAAGATCTTCCTTAATAGATTAAACGTTAAAAAACTATACACATCCATAAGGAGTTATCGAAAAATAGACTAAATATTAGGGATATTGTTCGATTTCCATGCACGCATGTGTTCATCACAAATTTTTATCACTTTATCATAGAATTCTTTTCCAAATTTGAAGTTTCACCAATCCGGATATATACTCTATTAAACAAGACCATATTCGTTCAAAACGGTGCACCACAGGAGAAGAAATCAGGTAACATACATACAAAAAAAAGTGAAAAAAAATACGCGACGAATTGATAACCTCCTCCTTTTTGGAAGTCGGTTAAATAGTACTGACAGTTATAAGATTGACTCGAATATGAAAGACTAAATTAATCGAAAAACTAACAAATTTGGAACCGTCCGTAAAGTTATTGCACATCATCATGTTATTGACAAAGAACCCAGAAAGAATTATATTAATAATTGCCATTTCGATTCTTTTTATTTTTATAAATATATTTTAATATAATTTGATGAAGATTACAAAAATCGTGAATTTAAACACAGACCGTAAGATTCAAGATGAACAGTTAGATCTGGTAGCCCTGATATCATGGCCATCTTTATTCTAGGGACTCTGATTTATCTTTTCACATTTCATAATATCTTTCGCCGTTGGGTTATTATAGCACTGTGTTAAAGGTAAGTTTCTAATTCAATGAGTAAGCTCAAGATTTGAGTTTCATTCATTGAGAAAAGTTTCCAACAACAAAAAGCATTATTTTAATACTAATTAACAGCAAGTTCAATGTATTTCTTTATGTTTTTCATAGAAAATGGAAAATTATATTGAATCTTAATGATATCTGGTTTATTAATATGTTCGTATGTTTTGTAGTTCTTTTTTAATATTAACACTAACTTTTGAGTTGGTTGCTAGAATTTTGTGCTTTCGAGTTGAAATCGTTAACTGAAATGTTAGAATAAAGATTATAATTGGTTATATTACTTAATTTAAATTTTTCATATTGAAATATGTTTAAAGGCCGAATCTTTTTACTGTTTACATGGGCAAATTCCTGATTTTATTACAAGGAGACTTACTTTTGAGTAAAACAAAATATGTTATTAACATTTTAAATTGTCTATTATTTAAAATATAAAGAAATTTAATGCATCTACTGATTTGTTATGGTAATTTAGGTACCTACACTTCTATTCGAGAATACAAAATATTTTTTTCATGTAATATTTTTTTCCTTAGAAATCTTACATAGCTGGCCTTGAATGTCAAAACATTGAGTAATTATATATGGTGAGAGCGAGCATTAGATGCTGTTAGATTCTTAGAGCTTGCACTTCTATGGGTAACATGCAATACACAAATGTCGTACCAAGAGTAAAAGAGAGGCAATAGCGGGAAGGAGATGCAGCCAATGAACTACATACTGCACATAGCTCTTTGGATGCAGTTCTTAATCGAGTGAAATAGCTTTTTGCCTTCTCTTTCTAGCCTTGGCACGATACTTGTGCATTGCTGGCTACCGCCAAGAAATACACGCTCTAAAATTAGATTGGTTGACAGTGACAGGCTAACGCTTTTTCGGACCATCATGCGATCTTGGGTAGTTCAGCATAAAGCGTTGTTATTGTTTAGTGGTAAAATAGTCAATGTGGTAGATAAATATTGTTTTTTCGGACGAATTGCAGTAACTATCATATTAAGAATTCTGTTTTTAATGTGAATTTAAATATTTGATTAATATATTATTATCACAATCTTCCCGAAGGTGTCAGTCAGCGGACTTTAGAGAATATATTAAATATTGAAGTCCTTATAGAATTGTTGGTCATCTCTTTATTTAATATTCATGAGCTCGATTGAAACTGCAAACGACGGAAACTTTTAGGTTGCAAAGAACAATTTTCCAAATATTATATCGAACATTCTACCAGGAGCGGTTCCAGCCAAAAATTTGGGGGTGAGTCATTTGTCAATTTTTTTCGAATTCCGATATTTGATTAAATTTTTATTATCTTTTTATATTAATAGATTTGTCAATATGACGTGAACAATTTTGGTCGTTACACCTAGTTTCTCATTAACTTTGTTTCTTATAAAGATATACTTTTTACAATTTTATGAAATAGGGTCGAATTTCGACCACTGGGCGACCACTAGTTTATTTAAAACTATCAATTTGTCAGCAAACAGAGTGACTCGGAGGACAAAAGAAAACGTACATCATCTCAACTCTCTAAAAAAAAAGACAATTTTAGTAGTTCTCTCTGGCCTTGGATTCAATGAATGTTAAATACATGCTGATCACGTATTGGTTTTTATTAACGGAGTTTATAAAAGCTATCAAATGATGAAGAACCTCTTGATATGGATAGTATTTATAGCATGACTACTGTCGAACATATTTTTAAGGAAGTTGAAAATGGCATTAATAAAAACCACCTTAAATGGAAAAACCTGGAATCTATTACAACGGATGAATGGAATAACATGTGCAGTAATACTAAAGGACTGGTTGCTCTTGTGTTTAAGCTTGAAAAAATGTATTTCATACTATCATTCATCAAGAGTTCTTGTGTGGAAAATGCTTGATATGTTAGAAGTTCTAAAACCAATCACATTAATTGTTTATTTCACCAGACCCAATGACCTGAACCACCGACAATTCTGCGAGTTTAGTGAATAGATTTGAGAAATTGACTTACCCTATCATCTACCGAACGCTTGCTAAGTTGCGAAATTGTCATTCAGCTCTTTTTTAACTTTTTTCGAATATTTTTTTTAAAGCACCTCCCTCTTATCTGGCTACAAAATACATATGTCTGTGGAAGTTAATCCTCTATGTTGATTTGATGAATCATATGAGCAAACTTTTCTACACATTGATATGAAATCGTTTTGGCAGAAAATAATATTGTTTCAGTCACAATTAGGTAAAGATAAAGGTTTTACATGTTTTAATACATCTGTAATAAGCCACACTACAGAGACTGAGATTCCCGTTATTTTGTAATAGAAACTTTGAGTGCTTTGGATATAAAGTTTGATAATCGTTTCTCATGTTATTGCGAAATTAAGATTTTTTCAAAACCCTTTTGATACTGACATTCAATTGCTTGTGCCGTCAATTCAAATGGAAATTATTTATTTACCGGGCAGAGTTATAATTCATAGCAAATATCGAAACTCATATTTGCCTATATTAAATTTTCTGCGTTTTATACTTGTCATTAAGCTATACCTAGCAAGAAAATAAAACCGAATTATTATCGTTATGTCTTTTTGTATCCTATCAATCATTACACTAACAATATAATCCCGGACGTGATTGACAACACTTGCAGGTCTGATATCACCCGAGAGCCGTAATTTGAAGAGCCCTGCTTTAAACCATACATTATAAAATTTAAGAAATTGTGCATGGTTATTTTCTTTCAATTTTAAAATTTGACTCTCCTAGCCTAATTTTAACTGTAGAAATTGTGTATCTATTTTTTTGTAAGTTTTCACTGAGGCTTTATGTTCCCTACTCGTTCAGTATTTTAGGGTCAATAGTTTTGGGCTAAGGGGATAATGTTCGATTTTCATATTCTCCTCTCAAGAGTAACCCATGCGCTGGTAATTAAGATACCCAACGCTGTATTAGTACAAAAATTATTTTTTTTATTCAGTGGATTCGGGAAAAGTGAACCGTAATGAAAGACTAGACACAATAGTGATTCTAGCAATGATTTTGGACCTACGTTTTGCCCAAGGCACCGTGTAGTCCCAAAAACTACTCGATAGTCCCCCAATCCCAATCAGGTGAATTTTGACACAGAACCAACTGGATCGAAAATTCTATAGGGAAGTGAAGGTAGAGAGTTAATCTGGGAAGGTTAATGTAATGTATAATTACAGTAATCTAGCGCTCCAAATTAATAATTACAAAGTCACCCATCGTGACCAATTAAAACATTTTGTATGAGTTCTATACGATAGATATGATATGCTATTATGTTCTAGGTCATATTATAATTTTAAACACTCTATAACAATAAACATAGTTGTGTTGGTACTCAATTAGTCAAAACTGCTGACCAGTTTGTGACAATTTCTGGATCTTATATTTTTCAAGTTAAGTTGACCACATAGTAAATAATTAAAATTAATTTGAATAAGTTTTTGTATGGCTGACCAAGTCTGACCATGTTGTGACCAATGAGGGTTACTTTTTCGATGTCTGATTTCCCAGTTAGGGAGCTAACTCGATAGAGGTCATTCAATTTAGAGTTTATCGGAGCTCGAAAGAATAGTTTTGATCCACCAGGAAGTAATCTCCAAACAAAATACATACATAAATTTAATATTTTATAATTTAGCAAATTACAGAGAATTATGGCAAACGTTCTTAGATCATCAAAGAAGGAATTCTTCGTGTATCCTAAGTGTATTGTAAAATAATGCAACCATGTGAATTCGATTTTTTTATTTAATCATTTAGGTGAGTAAATCTTCTATTTGCAGGAATTTTTTTCAAGTGTTATCAGTGGTCCTAAAGATATGCATGCAGCTGAAATAAAAACGTGTTTGAAACGCTCACTACTTTGAGCAGTGACTTGTGGGCTTTATTTGAAACATAGCATTAGAGCACAATCAGGAGATTTGGTGTTTGGTATATTCCTTTTAGATATAGGGTAAGAAAAATGTCGTCATATAAATGACAGTGAATAAAAAAAATATTGGCATCTTTTTCAATAGCACTGTACCATAGGATTATATTTCAAAATCCATGTGGACGAAGTCCTCGCGCGTTATACCGAGTAATTGGTAAATCTGAAGAGCAAACAATTGTAAGTTATAGGCAAGATGGAAGTGAAGAAAAATTTGATGAGATTGTTAATCAAGTTGAGTCCAGTATGTCTAATCTACTTTTGTATGATCTATCCATGGCGGGAACTACAACATTTTTATAGAGCAGTCATCTTGAAACTTTGCAAAAATGATTCCCCTTGTTGACCGATCACTGTTGTATCATTAAAAAAAACAAAGCGCCGACATTTGCCAGGTGACCAAACATCCGTGATGGGAGATCGAGAGCGAATCGCGTCTCGACGCACGCTGCCGATGATGATTACGCTCAGTTCCAAAGACGTCGGCGTCGGAGTTATCACGAGAGAGAATGGCGGCATCGGTGGCGGCTGTGATTATGAACATTTGAAAAATATCGCGTTGTGGTGAGGTGCGTGCAGTGTCGCGCGCTACTGTTTCGTGATGTCGCGTCGCACCGACAGCGTCCTAGTTACGGCCAAGCGTCGATATAACTAACGTAACAACTCACCCACTTGTAATTTGGCAATTAACGCGTGAACCGAAAAAAGGCGTAAGGTGTGTTGCGTGATTTTGTGCTTTAGTGATGACGTGATTTGATTTGATTCGACTTGCTGGTCGGGTGGTTTATGATTTGTTCCAATACTACGACATGACATAAGGACTACGATGGCATGGAGTTGCTGATAAGGCGTTTCAGCACGCACGTGTTTCAATTAGGGAGACATTTGTCAAAAAGCCGAGGCTAAATGGTAGGTAATATAATTATTAAAACTTTATGAACTGTCCAGAATATCAAGTGTAATTATGATATATTTGTTGTTGAATAGACCAAAACATTGTCATGAAGCAAAATTAGTTTGAGAACTTTCTGCTCCTGTCATGTATATATTTATAACTGTGAATTTATTTTTGAAAGTTGCTAGTATAATCAGTTGACAGTATCGATATTGCAAATAATGTGGGAAGGCTATAGTCACTGAGTAGGTGTATATGCAGTGTCAACGGTTCTATTTATAGAAAATTAAGTGAGTTTAAAGAAAATAGTACGTCAAGTATCAGTTGATATATGCATGACAACAAATGGTGTGATTCACCTCTATACGTACACTGTTTAACGTCTCAGCATTGAAATAAATAAAATACATTTGGATTTTTAAAAAAGATCTGTTGCACCACGGATTACTGAAAATTAAAATACTCATGAAAATATGATTAATAGAGTTGTTATACCAGTATACGGTGAAATTAAGGACAATCTACTAATCGCTGTAATTTTATCTAATGTTTTTTAGCATAGAACAAGCTTACAGATTTGTGAAATACAATATCGCGTAGTCACACTTTTTGGCAGGATTTTTGTTACCACAAGATACAATTAAAAATGTTTCACCTGATGTTTGCTTCCATAAATTAAATTATTTATTCAATATAAAGAGTTATTTAAATAATATTTTCTTAATATAGGTATAGTTATCCGGTTACTTCTATAGAATTGTTATATGAATTTGTTATATATCCATTAACTTCATACTCTTCTGTTATATAAGTATACTTAATTTACCACTTACCTAGCTTCCTGCTGCCCAGGTTTTAGATTGAAAAATTAATTTAACTAGGCAGGAAAATATATAGAAAGAAGATAATAGGTGAAACTAATTATTTATATACAAATATCTATACTAGGATTTTATTTTTTCACCTCAGTCAACTCTAAAAATGTCTTTTAAAAATTACTTCTCAGAAAACGTATCACATTTTCAATACAAAACTAATTCTACTCTTGAAAGTTTTTATTCCCCAAAACACTTCCTTTTGAAATAAGATTTGGACATTGTTTTTCATTAAATCAATTTCAGAATAATCCATTGACAGAATAATGGAATTACCTACTATCATTTTGGTATGAAAACAACTTATTTTCAACTGAAAGATGACTTTTACCTTAATCCATACTTTTTAGAGGAATTGTAACAATTTTTTTATCATAAAAGGGTGAACATTTTGTTTAGTGACTTTATGTAGATGATATATTTACTATTTTTAAGCAAGACAATAGTTATTTGAGACTGAAGTCAGCAGAAAACCCACACACTAACGGGTATTTCGTCTTTTACACAAACACCTATATTCAGTAAAAAGCTACTATTAAATCTCTATAGGATAGAGCGAACATGAAATGTTCTGCTTTCAATAAACTTAATGAAGAAATAAAGTTTATAAAAAACGTACTTTCTGCTAAAGAATTCATTAACAAAGAGTTATATACAAAACCGTCGCTCACAATCAATACCAAGCTGCTCCGAGCAATACTGACAACCTTCCATACATACAATCTCTTTTAACAAAGGCTAGGCAACATGTTTAATATTAAAACAACTTTCTAAACATAAAATACTCTAAAAACAGTGATATCAAAAACATAAATAAATAACACAACTCAAGGCTCAATACATTTATAAAATTCCTTGCAAATGTAATAAATTGTATATTGGAGATGGAATAAATGAAAAAAATAAATAAATAAAACATCAACAATTCGAAAAATGAAATGTTTGTAAACCCAGTGCAAAAAAGCTAGATGAGTCTGCTTTAATTTCATTAGATGAAAGCGATTACAGCGCTACTACTGTAGAATTCAGTAGTACATAATAAAGTATGAAATTAGTAATGACTCTGTCCTATATGCATATATCGAGATAGGTATTTCATCCTAGATTTTCAGTTTAATCGGATCTCTGAAACATAAAACATTCTTAATCTATCTCATAATAAAGTCGCAACTAGGAACGCCATGTAAAATTTAAAAGATTAGGCTTTCAATTACTTCCAATTTGATAACTTTTATTTGATCTTTGTAATTTTTTGTGCTACACTGTATATATCAAACAGCAGTAAATTCTCTTAGTTACATTAGTTTATATTGACAAGGATTGTAATTTCATATTGGACATTTTGACAAAATTTTCAGTGCAAAATTTTTATTTTATTCTTTTTCTTTTGTCCTATCTGCCATTGAAAACGAGCTCTCAAACGTTTAGAAGTTTTATAATTTATATTTTACATGTTTTAGCTTTTCATGGTGTCAATACGAACCTGTAATACATTTTAGTAATGAAAAAAGGATTAGACAATACAATTTGTGTACATACTACATTGTATAGAAATCAATAAAATAATCTTAACTAGTTATTCCTTGATAAAAATTATAGATTAATTTCTATTGTTAAAATATTTTTTCTTGCGAATTTCTCGGTTAATCAAACCGATTATATTTATTTATAGAGCACCCTCACCAAATTAATATTCTGAATAAATAACTTTAAAATTGGAACATAAAACCAACATCCAACTTTTTGAAGAATTAAATGAATGATGTTCCTTTGTTTATAATTTTTCGACGTAAATACTACTTAATTCGTCAGCAAATTATAAATACCCAATTCTATTTACTTAAATGTTATGCATTAAATAACCACATAACTACAAACGAAAACCAGACTTCTTTTGTATTAATAAGGAAAACATATAACATGCTAAAGGCTCTTCATCGAGTTGGAGTTGACAAAACTAGTCAGTTAGGAGATTTATATCAGTATTTTTGCCACCACAAATTACAAAATGCAACTTTTTAATAACAAAATAATTTGAAAATCGTTGTTAGCACCATTATTCTGCTAGAAGTTTCCTATCTGTTATTCGAAACAAGTCCTGAGCTGTCTCAACAAAGGCTTCGAAATACTTTTGTCTCACAGTTAACGGCCAAGGATGAAATATGAGATACGATACGGATTTCTAGATAAAACATAGTACTGTTCGCTTGGAGAAACAATTAAGTTTGGGAACTAAATAGATATTACCATAACAAAGGTAAAATTGTAAAAGTCCTAGCGAAACACAAAAAAAAAACGATTGACAAGGTAGATAGAAAGATTGGAGAAATTATACAGTCACCCAAAGACAAAATTCCGCTTGAAGATTAGGGCAAATATGAGATGCCGTGCAAAGGCTACAACCTCCCGTCCATTGGCCAACACAACAGAAAAGCAAATGCCTATAGAGAGTAAATGCAGTAAAACAAAAAACAACGGTCTCTGCTTTGTCATAACACACTCTAAATATCGGTTATCAAATATCTAGATTTCCACCAGAAAAAGATGATAGCAAAACGTGAAAATTTTAAAACAAGGCTTGTTATTGAATCTATTGAAATATAAAAACGGAAAATAAACCCTAATGAACGGGACGATGCGCAACGCCTGCCACCCACAATGAGATCCGCATCAAATCAAATATTCAAGAAAAAAGGTCAAGTAAAGCGAATATACTTACGAGAGCAGACAATAGCGCAATTTCTTTTAACCAATTTTACAAATTTCCTTACTCCTACCCTCTAATACTCTTTAATTCCCTAGATTTTTTCTAGTAAATTCTGTTACCTAATATATTATATTACCCTAAGATATTATGGTTAGGCATATCTCCTAATATTTCCTATCCTATTTACAGTCGTCATCTCTTTCTTCCTTCACAATTGGTTTGTCTTCTTGCAGTGGGGCTTCCCGTGGTCTTTTTGTCTTATATCTCACATGTTCATCGTAATTGGTCGCCTCTCTCATCATCGGGTCCCTATGCTGCTCCATCCCGGCTAGAGTTTTCTTCGCTCTTTTCGTTATTTTTTCCTTGATTGTGATCATCTTCAGGTCTCTTCTTAGGTGGTTGTTCCTCAGGTAACATGGTCGGCTTTAGTGCGTTGTTTTGCACTGCCTCTAATTTCTTGATGTGCGTAGCTGCTGCTTGTCCCCATATGCTGGCTCCATATGTTATGATAGGTTTCACTGAGGTTTCGTAGGTATTTTTCTTCGTCCTAATTTTTACTCTGCTTATTTCCTATCATCGGGTTGAGTTAGCTGATCCTTGATTTGGCTTTCTTAACTGTTTCTCTTATACGTTTTACCCATGTAAGGTTGCTGTCTATGTGTATTCCCAGATATTTGACCTCCTGCCTCCATTCTGTGTGATTTCCTCCTACAGTTAGTTCGTGGTTGGTTGGTCAAGCTTAGTCCTCCGTCCAATGGCTATAGCTTGTGTTTTTCCGCGTTAATCTTGACTTTCCATTTATTCACCTATTGCTCTATGTCCTCGATTTCTTGTTGTCGGTAGTTTACCGCTTGGTCCACCTTCATTGTCCGCGAATATGTATGTCCTTGTGTGCCTTGGTCATATTGGTATGTCGCTGGTATAGATGTTGTACGGTGTCAGTTATAGTGCTGACCCTTGTGGCGTGCCACTCCATATCATCCTCTCGCTCGCTCCACGTCGAAGTAAATGATGCACGATGTCCTCCTGTTCTCTAAATTAGTCATTTTTTATTCTATCTTTCTCATTACCTTGTCTTCTGTGGAATGTCCCTCTTTGAATCCGCTCTGCTCGCGTGGAATGATTTCAAGCTGTTTCTCTTGCTCAGAATGGTCCCGTCCAGTATTTTGTTGGTGTGGGTCAGTAGGCTCATTGGTCTCTAGTTCCCTGGTAGTTTCTTGTTCTTTCCTTGTCTTAGGATCATGACGATCTCTGCCTTGTTCCATTGCTTTGGGTATTGCTGCTGAAACAAAATATGATTAAATAGTCCCTTTTTTATGTATACGTTCGGTAGTTGTTTAAGCATCCTGTTTGACATCTTGTCCCATCTTGGTGCTTTTCTAACTTTTAGATCCATTTTAGACCGGTAACAAACAATGCAATAAGCCGCGTTAAAAAATTAGTCCGATTGTACTGTCATAGTTTCTTTTAACAATTTTTAACTTTCAAATTCTAAATAAGAATATACCAATGTAGTTTTGTAGCATATTTTTACCTCAATCCATGAATATGTAATTACTGTACCCGCAAAAACTCGTCTCAAATAAATGAGATGCTTTAGACGAGAGGCATTTTAATGAGCTTGACAAAATCACAGAAGATAAATTACTACACTTATTCTTATTGGAAAAGCAAACATCAATCACTTTATTGGTATTTAAAATGACAATACAGAATGAAAAATGAAGGCAAAAATTACTCTTAACTTTTGCAATAATATTAGTATGTTTATTAGTCAATACACATTTACTCTAAATCTTAAATGAAATAGTAAACGGTGATGATCAAATTTGCTAAGTATCGCTGATTATCACTAATAAAAGTGTAAAATTGATTATCTCACTGCAAGACAGGGCATTCTGCATGCTTCTGTTTGTTTGACTAGGCATTTCTGTGCTAAAAAAAACTGTTATTCTATATTAGTAGTAATTCTGTGTTGATATTACTTTTTATCAGTTTCATTTAATACAATAATATGATTACTGAACGCCTTTTTTCGCTATTAAAAACGTATATTACCATGATGTGTATGTGCTGAAAATTCCCTGGAATCACTCTTTCTTCAACTGTCAGATTCTGTTTTCTTGGAATCTACTGGAGAGAATAGTAGAAATCGCAACACCCAGAAGGAGATTTTTAAATTTACTATTGGTAAAACATTGATGCTATAGTACGGAGTAAATGATTAAAATCTGAATAAAAACTACCAAGGAGTTAAAACTGTTTTTATTAAGTTTGTAATAATGTGTTTGTCCCCCGCTGTTATCTATACACTCCCCAATACAATAAGGTGGTCTATTTCTTTTTGAGGAATACTATCCCAAGCTCCCTGTATTTTATGTCTTAGAACCTCCAAAGTATGTGGAGCTTGGAGTAAATTTCCGAGCCTTCTATCAATCATATCCCAAACATGGGTGAAAGATCGGGGGGTCTGGGCGGCCATGGCAACAAATTCATATGGGTCGCTTCAAAAAAATTTAAACTAACTGGAGCAACATGAGGCCGAGCATTATCTTGAAATATGAGATCCATGAGAGTATGTACTTCCTTGGCTAGTCGGTAAGGAAGTACATACGGCTCCACTACTTCCTGAAGATAACGTTGCCTTGCCATTTTGCCTCGAACAAAGAGTAAATACCTACTTCCATATGCAATAGCACCATCAAATTGAGGTTGACATCTTTCTCCTCCACGTCGTCTAACCCTTTTTCGGTCATCATGTCCATCCAAGCAGAATCGAAATTCATCAGAGAAGATGACCTGATATCATTCCATGTTATAATTTTTATTTATTTATTCTCTTTACAAACACCAAATAGGTACTTACATGTGAAGGGTTAAACAGTACACAAGTATTTGACAATGTCACAGACATGCCAATATCATGAAAGGTTTGCATCCTGATGCAGCAATAATATGCTCCTAAGCTCACCAAATTTGAGTTAAATAGGTCAGGAACTTTGTTATTGAACAGCATATCATTGCAGACACTGAGTAGATCAGTAAAGGGCGAAGGGCTTCCGTTGTTAATGTAGAAGAGATTAGATGAGAGTAGTCTTAAGCTAATTTTGGGGACCCTAAAAATAATGCTATTGATCAAGCCAAAATCGAAATATTTTCTGTTATTTAGAATGTTATATATAAAGATAACAGCATGGGTCTTTCTCCTCGTGCTCAAAGAACAGAGATGGAAGGTTGCCAACATTGGCCTATAAGATACCATCAAGGGGTATATGTCATTCTTTTTGATATAGAGATAGCGCAGAAAACGTTTTTGAACTTTTTCAATTTCATTACTGTAACTGTAACAATTTGGTGACCAAATGTTGGAAGCATACTCAAGGTGAGGCCTCACCATAGATGTATAAAGTCTTATGGTTGTTTTTACACTCAAATTTTGGCTATTACGTATGACAAATCCAAGAACTTTGTATGCTTTGTTTATCAGGTAGCTGAAATGGGTATTGAATTTGAAGTTATCTTGAAAGACTACCCCAAGATCTTTAACCTCCTTACACCTCTTAACCTTACAATTTCCAATGTCATAGTCTTCAATAGATACATTGACTTTTCGGGAGAAGGAAACAACACAACATTTTTGGGTATTAACAAACATTTTGTTTTCTCTAAACCAATTAAGCGCCAAATTCAAGTCGTTTTGAAGTGCAACAACATCATTTATGCCATTAATGGATTTAAATAATTTGAAATCATCTGCAAACAACAACCCAACGCAGGTATTCAGGATATCGGGTAAATCATTGATAAAAATCAAAAACAAGAGAGGACCTAAGATGCTACCTTGGGGTACTCCTGAGGTTGGCAATATAATGATGGGAGAAGACAGTACCTATCCAGTATGAAGTTATGAATGACAATACTTCACTTGAGAAACCAAGAACCGACGGTTTTTTTATCAAAACACTGAAATCCACCTTATCATATGCATTTGCACAATCTGTGTATATGACATCCAGCTGTTGTTTGTTTAGAATTGCCTCCGACACATATTCAGAGAAGATACAGAGATTTGTAACTGTTGACTTGTTAGGAAGAAAACCATGTTGGTATTTTGAAATTTTGTCAGCTATGTGGGCAAGTATGAAGTTATATATAATTTCAAATATATTAGCTAAGCTGTTTAATAAGCTGATAGGTCGATAGTCATGAATATTTTCCCTCCGCCCCTTTTTGAAGATTGGGGTTACAATTGCTTCTTTAAACTTATCAGGAAACCATCGTTGCTTTAGAGCTAGATTAAAGATATATTTTAGAGGAGTAACCAACAGATCGGCACACCCCTTATAGTTATATGATGGTATATCATCAGGGCCAGTTGTTTTTTTTTTTGGGATTCAAACTTTTTATGCTGGAAAGAATGCCATTATCTGTTATTTCAGGAAAACTAAAACCCCCTCTACAATAAAGACTCCTTGCTGGTCGATCGTACTTGGTTCAAACACAGAATGAAAAAATTGTGCAAAGAAATTAACCATCTGCAATGCTTTATTTTGTTAGGTTCATTGATGAGTTGAACTTTGTAACTTGGCTGTTCAAATTGGCACCGACTTAAAAAAGTATTCAATTGAGCAAAATATTATTTCATGCTTTTCATTAATTTTCTTTTGAAGTGGTTTTTGTTTTTTTAAAAATTTTTATTTTACAATTTTCAGGGATGCAATGGCTGTAATTACTAATGAGATATCCTACAGAACATGAAGGTGCTATCCAGCTGTGAGCTAGGTAAGCTGGGCATTCCGAATCTCACTCTGTAGGTTACCAAATTATATTGTTTAAATTACAAATTGTTGTTGCAAACTGTCAATAACTTTTCAATTAATCTCTGTCGATTTTCCCAAATATGAGACCCTAACTAATCGATTTGTATCCATTGAAACTTCTAAATCATCGAAACGCAAACTCAGTTACCTGTACTCATTGATAACAATTTGAGATAAGATACTTTAATTGTAATCGAAAGTAAGTAAGTAATCGAATCCTCTTTGAAGACCCTTGTCTACAGTTAATACAAATTGACGTAGAATGATTACTATGTTTTAGACCATGTAAACATTCTGGTGGAATAATTTTCTTTCTGATCATTTGTACAAAATTGAATTCCGAATAGTATATACCAGTAACTCTATCAAATCTTATAACACCGAGGACTCCACCAAGACATAGAACCATTCTATAAGAAACGATACAAGCTATGTTATTTGATACTTTCTAAACTTCGACGCTTTTCTTTTCACCATGTATTTAGGAATAGAGTGCGTCCAAACATCTGTACAAGCTTCAAGTAAAACGAGCTATTTACCACTTTTATTAACATCATCAATATCATGCCAGTATGTCTGACCAGTCACAATCGCTACGTCTGAAACGAAAAGATTGAATAATAAGAGAAAATTGCCTTTAGCGAAATTGTGTTTGTACTTTTTCGGGAAGGGACTCACTTTTGGCTCTCTCTGCAATGATAAAGAGATATTTAGTGCTGGATGATAAGCATCCTCCTTGAGAAGAGGACTGTTTGACCGTTTTACTCCAACTCGAGGTTAGAGATAACCAAATCCAAGTTCCTGTTCATAAAATTTTTAACTGAGTTCAGCTGTTGCAATTCACATAGGCTCAAGAATTGCTGCATCAGAAGACTTTTATCATCTGAACCTAACTGAAAGTTAGGCATATTAAAATCACCTAAAATTAAAGTCTTATGATCTAGAGTGGATAGAATATTCTCAAATATATCTAAAAAAAATTCCAAATTATCAGTACTACTATTAGATCTAATATAAACAATACATAAATATATAAAAGATCTTTTTAGTTCAATTTTAATTAAGATAGCTTCATTATCACAGTTAATGTTTATTACCCCATAAGAGATGTCTTTTTTAATTGCAAAAAGACACCACCCCCTCTGGTAAGTTCTTGAAGTTTCCTGTCTCTCCTTATGACTACATACCTTTCATCAAATAGCTCGGGATTATAGATACCATCACATATCCAGGTCTCTGTGAGAGCTATTACATCATACTCTTCAGATAGGACACTACTATACAGACTCTCAGTTTTGGTTCTTAGACCTCGAACATTCTGCCAGCAGGACTGGCAGTATTTACAGTTGGGGTGTATATGGCACATTTATTCGTAGTCATTATTGAGGACCCAATTCCTGATTTGGCGTCCTCTTCTTGGCAAAAACATGTGAAATGACAGCACCACTAGGCTATATCTATTTTTTCCAAGCAGTAGCTAGATTTTCTTTCCAAATATTTACCTTTACTGATGCATAGATGTCCGGATGCTTGGACTGATGTGGCTCACAGGTAACTTCTGGAAAGTTTCGGGCTAAGAACTTTTGCAAATCCTCTGGCTTGGTATTTGGTTTTAATCGAGACACATGTAAAGACAATGATTGAGGCACCCCCTCTACAGTTTTGTTGGTTTCGTGTTTCCCAAGCAAGAATTTCCGTGATCTTCTGCTTCGATTTCTGGGCTTAACAAAACCATCACTTTCGGTTAAGTCCTGCATAGGACTTTCAAGATTTTGGATTTCTTTCATGAGCTGCAGCTGGGTGGCTTGTAAGACAGCCGTATTTACGCTACTGTTTGTCACGAGAGCCTTGGATTTTTTATGATTGGTGGTTTCGGACTTTCTATTGACGTATGGCGTTTTTGCGGTTGATGGCCCAGGATTGGCGGCAACTGTTGTCGCCTACGTCTTTGCAGTACTATTTCCCTGTTGTATGGGCACCGTCTGCTTACAGCTGTTGCGCGTTCCACTTTTTTGCCCTTGGCCATTTTTGATATTGTTACAAGTGCAAGTAGCAATTTTTTCCTCAAAGTTGCTAATTAGGCCTTTTTGCAAATCAATAGAGTATTTTTCTCAGCTAAGAGTTGGTTTTTCAGTAAGATTTCTTTTTTTAAATATTCAATTTCTTTCACCAACAAGGTTTCAGCATTAGATTTAGGCTTGGTGCCTTCTTCGACAAACTCCGTGCACTTCAGTTTACATCCGTCACAAAACCAGAAGATGTTGGTATTTTCCCCTATGAACTTTTGCAATGATTCCTTAATGGCTACACACCCAAAGTGAAACTTAAGTTTGCAAAGCTTACATGCTACAAACTTCGATTTCACTATAAAATTGTCAAGGCACGATTCACATGGGTCTGTGTCACTCGCCATTATAATGATAAAACTTAATTGACACAACAATGAGTTTTCATATGGCATTCCTTAGTTCGTTGACAATTTTAGGCCCAAACAGACAATTGTTCTCAAAACACTTGTTTCACAGATGTTGTACACTTCCAGCATAAATATACCGTTGAACGTACTCGCAGCCCTTTTGGGCCCGTAAGATTATTGCGTTCGTCCTTTCAGCCGATTGAATGTTTTTAAAGAGTAGATTTTTTAAGGCATATATAAATGAACAGATTGTTTTTATTAATATATCATTGATGAATTTCACTGAGGTGATTTTTTTTTAAACACACACTTTCAATTTTTAAGTTACTTTATTTAGTATTTTGTTTTTTCCGGGACGTTTAGAATAAACCGAAAGTTCTAGAGATTTTTAGGAGCGCTGTAAAAACGTGACCATCTTGCTCGACGACCGACCGACTATGATGTTGTATATAATGTTGTCCTTCTCTGCTCAGCGCTCGAAGGTAGCACAAGATGGGGTCGATAATGCTGAAGTCCAAAAGACCTTATACGGCAGTAAACCATTCGGACTCTTACAAGATGGCCTTGTTCTCCTAACCACTCATCAGCCAAATTTCGAATTTCGGAACATCGGTCTCTAAAGGCCACAAGTCTTAAACGTCGATCTTAAACTTCATTTATGCCCTTTTGACGTCCGGTGCCTTCTTCGATTTTGGGTATTGTAAAACCTCTTTTGACAACATTTCATCACAGTAGTTGGATTTCTGTTCATGTGGTTAGCGATTTCTCGAAATAAAAGAAAAACCCGCATACCGTAAACGAATATTTCGACTTCTTTCAAATTCACTGTTCTGGCGATACATTCAGCGTATCATTCTAGGCATTTCAAAACTACTGAACACCGATTTTGGATCCCGATAAAAAAATGCAAAAAACGACTACAATGTTAATTGATAAAAAAAGTTGACATGAAGAACATTCACCAAACTTTACTAAATTTTAATCATTTACTCCTTATTGCAGGCATCTATGTTTTACCAAAAAAATGTTAAATTTAGACATCTTCTTCGGGGTGTTGCGATTTCGTTATCCGAGAGTATATCAAATGAAAGGGCTCCTTATGGTAAATACAAATATATTTTTTGTAATTTAGAAATAATGTATGTAAAGTTTATTAATGTTAATGTACAAACTTCGACCCACTCGTCCATTTTCTGCAAAACTATTAAACTATAAATAAAAACCCGAGTAATGAAAATAAACCGACAAATATAATGTTACATAGAGGGGGGGAGTTTGAATTAGAATATTATAACAAAAATTAAAAAAATTGTTAAGCGCATCATGCAATGTATCAACTGAAAGGGCTCACCATAAGAAATACTGATATATTGTTTGTTATTGACAAAAACCGATTCATTACCCCCACTTTATCGCCAAAACTACTAAGCCTACAACTTTGAATATAGGGACTAATTTAAAATTTAAAAGAAACGATAAACGAAAATCTTAATCTTAATTTTGGGGGCACCTAAACAAATTACATTAAAATTTATCAAAACGGTTTCAAATGCATCACATGGTCTAACTGATGAATGGCCTTTTGTATACTTAATTATATATTGTGTTGTTTAAAAGTAATTAATGAACGTACATAAAAAAATCAAATCGTTCCCTCATTTATCTCCGTATTTATATAGTAAGAAAATTATACTGTTCATTTTTGTGGCACAAATTAGAAAAGTGAATGAAAATTACAAAATAACAAGTTTTCAAACGCTTTATGTTACACATTAAACAAAAGAACTCGCAACAACAAATAATTGTATATTGAATATTTTATATTTATAAAATGTGTATTGTAAAACATATTAAGGAAAATTAAAGTAGATCCATTTCTCACTTAACTTTGACAATATTTAGCCATCATTTTCAAAATAATTGCAAGAAAACTGAAGCCAATAAAAAACTCAAAATTAAATATATTACCTAGGTTATAACGAAGAGTACTGAACCTATGACCCAAGTATTAGTAATTAATCGTGCATGGGGCGCACTTGATCTGACAGATACAGCACTTACTAATTTGGATTTATTTACTAATCGGGAAACGCCACTGGGCTGTCCTTCCAGGTATTCTTCTACTTTGATGCGTTTATTAGATCAGTATATAATGTGACTTTGAGATAAGTAGTCGACATCACTTTCAGTGAAAAAGATCTCTTAGATCGGTGCGCCCTAAGTTTTTGCATATATAAGTTGACACGAAAATTAGTTTCGTTAAATTGAGGAACCTGAAGATCAAGAAATACTTCTTAAAATGCTGGATGAAGATGAAGCCGGATGTCACCGATTTGAGTTCTCTGAATCTGAGTCTGAAATCGAAAATGAAGCCCAAATTGAAACAAGGGAAGGACACTCAGAATCTGAAGAATCAGCAGAGTCTGAAAGCGAAAAAGATGAGCCACAGAACTTTTTTCTTCAAAACCACTAAATGGGCAAGGCAGATGAAACCTCCAAAAGTTCGTGCTCATAATATAATTACCCAACTTGCAGGGGTAAAAGGTGCGGCTATTGAAGCTAAATCACCTCTGGAAGCTTGGTATATTTTTTTTTACTGACAATTTACTTGATATAATTGTTACTTGGACTAACCAAAAGATTCAGTCAGTATCTCACAAATTTGCACGTCAGAGAGATGTAAAAGTTACCGATAAAGTTGAAATGAAAGCTTTTATCGGTCTATTGTATCTTGCGGGCGTATTGCATAGCAACACATTGTCTTTAGAAGAGATCTGGGCAACAGATGGACACGGTATAGAATTTTTCGACTAGTTATGTCAATCAAAAGATTTAAATTTCTTATGAGGTGCGTAAGATTTGACGACCAAACTACTCGACCAATAAGAAAAAATAATGATAATCTTGCACCCATTCGTGAAGTATTTACTCTTTTTGTAGAAAATTGCAAAATCAATTATTCCCTTGGCCAAAACGTAACTATTGATGATAAACTAGAGGCCTTTCATGGTAACTGCGGTTTCAGGCAATATATTCTGTCTAAACCAGCAAAGTAAGGAATTAAAATTTATGCTTTAGTAGATGCTCGACATTTTTATACTTCTAATATGGAAACATATGCAGGTAAACAGCCGGAAGGAGAATGCAGTCATAGCAACAAACCAGCGGATGTAGTAAAACGACCTGTAGGCCCTATTCATAACACTGGGCCCAAAATAACAGCCGATAATTGGTTTACAGACGTTGAACTTGGGTTATATTTAAAAGAAAAAAAAATTGTCCTTTGTAGGTACCATAAAGAAAAATAAGAGGCAACTGTCGATTGAATTTGTAGCTACCAAAAATAGACCAGAAATGAGTAGTTTGTTTGCCTTTTCAAAAGATGCAACATTAGTGTCTTATGTACCTAAAAAAATAAGAATATTACCCTTATTTCAAGTTTGCACAATGATGACACAATTGGTATAAGAACTGGAAATAAACGTAAGCCCGAGATTATCACATTTTACAACGAAACCAAATGGGGCTAGATATTGTAGATAAGATGTGTGCTAACTATAATGTTGCACGTAATACCAGAAGGTGACCTATGGTCGTTTTCTTTTCTATGTTAAATGTAGCAGGAATAAACTCTCAAATAATTGTCATCAGAAATTGACACACAGTCAAGCAGAGACGTTTGTTTCTGAGAGAGTTGGCCACGGATTTAGCATCCGAGCATTTGAGGAGAAGGAGTTTGAAAAGATCTGGAATGCCAATCTCATTACAACTAAAACTTAGACCTTAGAAAGAGAAAGTCGTGCAGGCCCTGTGTAGATGAAAAGAGGAGACGTTTAACAAATTACTCCTGCCAGTTTTGTGACAAAAGAATCTGTCTTCAACATGCAATATTCATGTGTTAATGATGTTTGCTAAACAGACGCAATGAAGAGGAAAATAATTTCTCAGATTGAAAAAAAAAATTAAAATCATGAATGTTAATTTTAACTTGTGCTATATATTTTTTTTGTAATAATTTTTTTGTTATTGTGATATAGTTTGTAGTTTGAAACCATTAATATATGTTTGGGTTTTATATGCTCGAAATCAAGTTTTGATTTTCTGTGATTAATTGTTGTTATTATATTAATTTAACAATAAAAAATGTAACAATATTTGTTTACTAATTCTTGAGTTTTGTACCGCAAAACTGTAGTAGATCTGTAGGATACACTGCGCCCGATCTTCATTCGAAAATAGGTGCGCCAATGTACGGTTAAGGCCGTTTCAATATGGAGTAATACTCTATCCAGTTATGGAGTTATACTGGTTGTGTTTTGCACATAATTTCACCAAAAACTAAAACGTTTGTGTTGTATAATTGTGTTCGATTTACTGACGATTTTATAAAATCTTTAGGTTTAAATATTTTGTGAATCTAAAAAAATATTGTATCCTAGTGAAAAAAATGTCACATGAGTTTATGAGTCTTAGAATACGAAAAGATCAATAAACTAATTTATCTAAATTGTTTTTATTCACAAATATTTTGCCAAGATAAATTTATATTTTACAAAATTAGATATCGTAGATGTGTGGGCATTTTGGACAGTTTCCAATGAATTGACAAAATTTCAAGAAAAGTATTCTATATTCCATTTGATGGTATTACTAATTATTGTATATTTCAACGTAAAACAATAATCACGGTAATGTTGTAATTGCATAAATGTTTTATTTTATTTATGCATCTACAATAATGGAGGATATAACAATGTATTCCATAAATTGTGAAAATCGGGTAAAACTTTGTAAATTTATTCATATAAATTTTATTGCTGTGTCCAACTGTTAAATTCTCATAATAACGTACATTGGAAAGTTTATTTTGATGTACAAATTCAATTATATTTCATGATTCAATAGATTTTAAAATCCATTGGAAATATTTATGACCATTTAAAAATAGCAAACAAAATACCGATTGATACAAACTCATATGATATATTATATTTAGTCTTATAATTTTCATAAGCGTAAGCATGGAATATCGACAGCACATTTTGAACTAAAAATATTTTTTTAACAGGAAAATGTTTTTCTTAATATGGTTAAAAAATTGAAATTTTCCGTCTACAAAAAGATACTGCAAGGAAAACATATCAGATTTTGCGTCCTCGCGGTACTCTTTCTGTAGTTAATTTTATCAAATGTTTTTTTATTGGATACTTGCGTTCCAACGCAATCATTGCGAAACAGTCTTTGAGCGAATTAAATCCTATAAAATTTGTATAACAGAAACGACATTTTAATAAACATATGATTTGACAACTGCTGGATTTTTTTAATGATTCTAACAGTACTAACATTAAAACCTGCTTGCTCGGCAGTTTTAAACAAATAACTTTGAAACGTAATTTTGGGTACATACAAGACTTTATTTTCATAAAAATAATATTTTCTAATGGTTCCAAGATTACCCTTCTGAAACTTTACCCTAACCCCTATTTTCTGAGAATGGTTTATCGGAAGGGAAAAATTAGAAACGTTGCCTAAAAATTCTGTAAGTGCTTTTTTAGGTGTTCCTATTTGTCTAAGTGTTTAATTTTACGATTTTTTTGAAGTTGGAAACTGAATATTTGAGTTTTTTGAAACTATGAATCTTTTCAAAATTGATTTTCTTTAAATGATAATCATCATCCCGTAAGATATGTTCATTGCATAATAAAAAGCGAATAATGATGTGCAGCGTCAATTTGTCATGCACAACACAAAAACTTGTGTCCATTCACTTTACGGAATCTTTGGGGAAAAGATCTCGGTTTGCGTGCTTCCAAAATTCAACTTGTCCAGAAACTGAAGCCACAGGATCATATTTTGCATCACATATTTAGTGAATGGACCGAAGGAAACATTACTATTGATTTCATTCCAAAATTTTTATCAGAATTGAAAGACACTTTTGGTTAAAAAATCGTCAGTTGGTTGCGGTTTATGGGCCGGGGGAATCATTATTCCATACTCATTAGAAAAAAGAAAAATTGAACCTCCAGATTACCTACTCCATGCACTTACGCGGCGGCGCGCCCACATGTTCGAAATTATATTAAAACACTAAAGTTGTTTTTCACATAAAGTGTATTGTATCAACATTAAAAAAAATCTGTTAGGTTTGTTCTCTATGCCTTTCTGTACCATTGACCTGACTGTTTAAACCTTGACCAAACATTGAGAAGCAACGACAAAACGAAAAAATACGTTGCAACGCTACCTGAAATAGGTAGACAAGTCAAGCAACCGTAGATAGTTAGTGCTATCCTACTGAATGCGCGAAAGAAGAAATCAAAATATTTCGCCAATTACTAAAACTGGCCGAACAACGTGTGCTGGAATAGCTATTTATGTACTTAAAGCAAATTATTCGAAATTAACTTTTATATTTACTTTTGGGTTGACAATATGTGAAATATTTTCGTATTAGAGAGTTCAACAACTTTATTTTCAACGGTTCCCCGGTTCTCATTTTAATTACATAATGGCTTTCAAAATATTTTTTCACTGTTGCATTCAACTGTTTCTCACATGTTTGCTTCTTAACTTCTATATTTTATATGGTTTATAAACATCGTAACACACAGAGACTAGAAATTTTTCATAGTGAGCAATTTATAGACTTGCAGCGACTTCCAGCTACTTTTTGCGGCTAATCTCGTTAGTCTGCCACTTACACAGCTTCGGCGATTCTTAGAATTATATTGAATCCTTGAGGCCGATACTTGTTGAAAATCCATCCTACACTAAATAACAAACTAAATAGTACAGAAATTTGCACATTAAAAATGTTTTACACTGCACGTGTTTCACCATATTATGGCTTCGTCAGGTGCACAATGTATTTTAAACAACTTTTTTTATGTTACACTTCGTTAGTAGTGTTAACTTTTTTTGTTCTTTTTGCTACAAATATTTGATGTTTCATATCATCAATATATTGCTCATCAGCAAAACAATTGCAGGAATCTTCGAAATGGCACAGACACATTTCTTGGATATCTAGCGTTGTAGAACAGAGCAATATTCTGTGTTTATCTTTTCGCGTCATTTCCACACGTCCGTCATCCGTACTGAAGACCATCAACGTCGTTAATAATTATTATTTGATCTATCAGTCAATACAATAAAGTTAAGAGCACTTTAAAATAATGCAGTTAACCTATGCCAAATTTTATAACTTAAAGACTTCCGGTGACTGAACTGCCTTTTACATTTGTTTTTTTGCACTTTATTGCACTATTCATGCATTTTGCATGGCAGTAATTGAAATATCCTACCAGCGAATGACCTGATACCATCAACACCTTGCATTAAGTCGCGTTTTTGTTATCGATCTATGATGGATAGGACGGATCGATCGAAAACAAAGAAAACTAAAAGAGTCTGCTTTAATTTTGTTAAATGAAAACGATTGTATAGCTACTACCTCCGTAGAATTCAGTCGTTCCTGGTTGCCGATGATTAAGGTTTTTCCCTTATGGGATAGTTTAATGGGATCACTGAATCAACAAAGTTCTTTGGTCGAATCTTATAACAAAGTCGCACCTAGGAGCGCCACATAAAATTCTGAAGATCTCACTTTCAAATTCTTCCAATTTGAAAGGAACTTTATGATTATATCTTTAGAAGTTTCTGTGTTACCCTGTATATTACAAATAAAATTCTCTTAGTTACGGCAGAAATCAAAAATACACATTGTCAAATTTTAATTTACATCTTAGAATTGTGCGTTTTTTATCCAAGTTTCTTAACCATTGACAACGGAGTCTGACCTAGACCCCGAAACGTTTGGAATATACAGCAATTTTCTTTAAACTGTGGTGTTATTTCCCAAGAAGTACTTAGACATCCCCTACATATTATTTATTTTCTGGATTTTCCAGAAAATTCCAGACCTAATTCATGTAGTGTCCTACACCTATTTTCAATTGTTTCGGAAATATTTTCAGATTTATTTCAAAAATTGACATTAAAAAATGAAAACTATTTTATTTCACAAATTCGCTACATTAGACTAAAAACTTAATAAGTAATACTGGTATTTCTTAATAATATATAAAAAATAAGTTGGTCAAGTGCGAGTTGGACACGCATACTAAGGGTTTTCGTACCACCTTCAAGATTCTAATATTCCAGTTCCAGACAAGCAGGGAATGAGTGCATTTTCTTATATTTACCCTAATATCTTTTAAAGGAAGCGTTTTAAATTTATAAAAAATATTCACTTTCATTTTCCACACATAGACTTTTTATTTTATCTGCTTCAGGATTCGCTTGATTTTTATAAGAATACATATGTATTTAAGTTTCTAATTTGGCCCCCAAAAATTAAAATTAGAATTTTATTTTACTAATGAACTTTCAAGGAAGCCTTTTATAATCTACTGTCTGAATTTTGAGGCTCTGTACATTGGAAAATAAAAGGCAAAATAGGTCAACTTTTAAATTATAAATTATTAAATCTGTTATCCAAATTATTTAAAAATACAAATAAAATATATTTTTCAAAATTTAAATAGTGTAGTTTCTAAAGTGGGAATTAAGTCGATGTTTAATATTTTTGTTAATTTCTTTTAAACAAATGATTTAAATATATGATATATTTGTAATTCACATATTGAGCCTTTTATCTGATATATTGCATTATGCGTTTGAAAATTAAATTGTTATTTTCCATTTAATTGTATAATTTGTCCCTAAAATTACTATGGTGATTTTCTAATATTTTTTCTAATAAATTTCAAGTAAACACTAGTACCCCTAATTATTTTTAAAATTTTAGCTAGTATGGTTACGGAAATAAAGCGAGAAATGAGAATAGATCTTTATGTTAATATATTGTAAACAATTAATTTTAAAAATATGAAAAATATATATTTGTATTCCTCATAATGAGCCCTTATTTGATGTATTGCATGATGCGTAAATAAAATATTTTTTTATTTTCTGTTTAATTCTAAAATTTGGCTCCTGATATTAATACTAGGAATTTCTTCGTATTTTTCCTGTAAACATTAAAATTTAGGTTTTGTAGTTTATGCAATAAAGGAGGGAATGGGTAATTTTTGAATATTTTTTAATATATTTTAAAATATTCATTTTAAAAAAATTAAAAATATATGTTTGTATTCGTCATAATGAGCCCTGTGATTCGATATATTACATGATCCGTTAGAAATAAGTTTAATATTTTATTTTTCATTTAATTCTGTCATTTGCCCCTCAAAATCAATAATAGGGGATTCCTCCTTATTTTTCAGTGAAGTTCATGTGAGGGGCTACACCTCTATTTTTTTTCAAATTGTTGCGTCTTATAGTTTCGGTGATGAGAGGGGGGAATGTGTAATTTTTTAAAATTTTTTGTTAATATCTTTTAAATAATTCATTTTAGAATTATGAAAAAATATATTTGTTTTCGTCATAATGAGCCCTTTCATTTGATTTATAACATGATGCATTAGAAACAATTTTAATTTTATATTTTCCATTTAATTCTATAATTTGCCCCCCAAAATTAAAAGTAGAGGTTTCTCCTTATTTTTCCAGTAAAGTTCTGGTCAGACCCTATACCTCTATTTTTTTTCAAAACTTTACATTTTATAGTTTCGGAGATAAGGAGGCGGGAGGAATGGGAAAATTTTGGTATATTTTCGTTAATATCTTTTTTCTAATTCTATTTTTTTTAATATGAAAAAAATATATTTGTGTTCAAAATTCAGTATGGGTCTAGCTTTCATTTGATGTCTATGCAAGCGTGATTCGTCTGTTAACCCTTTTTGGCCAAAGTGATATCTATGCCGTTTTCTACCTGATTATTATCCTAAGTACCAAGAACTCATCCTGCGGCACGCATGTTCATCATACTAATAAAGTTTACCGTTTTCCTGTCACCTAATAAGTAACTTGAATGAAAGGTATAACTCTCGTAAAATTTGTATCCACCATATTTATTTTTCTCTAAATATATCGTGGTTCCAGTTAGGCATTGGCAACAGGGGGTACCAGAAAAGACCTAATAGCGTGACTGATCGTAATAGCGCCTAGCCTGATCCATCTGTGTCTGTACTACTGTATAAGGGGGGTCATCAATAGTAAACCTTTCAAGTTTCATCACTGCCCTCCCTAAAAAATTCTCGTATTGGACTGGTTCTACGACTTGTTTAGTTTGGCATTGTAGATGTCAATATAACAGTACTCTTTCCCCATATGCCAGTCCACAGCACTTCAAAAAGATCGCAGCTCACAAAAAGTAGTCGAGGTAAATTCCTCACACTTATTGAGAGAGGTAATTACTACAGCTTCTTTTTTTCAATGTAATGTTGGTCTTTGCCTCAAGCAAAAACTGTTCCTTAAACTTTCATAAGCAATAATTAGTGATTACTTTCTATAATTAGATTTTAAAAATAAAATTAATTTTTCCTAGCCACCGGTTCACACTGGATCGATCTTTGTTTAGGATTATTTTTAAGTCATTCGCACGAATATGTATTTTGTCTCTCAAGAAAAATAAAAAAGTCCAATAAGGTCATCTAAGCTGCAGTACTTTTGACATATCGATTCCAATGGCGTCAAATCAGGAGATCGAAATCCGCGCCTCCCAATGCACCGATTTGAAAAAATTTGGTTCAGGCACTGCCGGACATTGATTTTGTAATGGGGCGGTGCTTTATCTTGCTGAAACTATATTGTATTGGCAGGAACTTGTGGGTTTACTGGATCAGCATTTAAGTTTGCAAAAGTTGACACGACATTTTTTGGAGCAGTTGTAAATATTTATCTCCATTCCAAGTTGCCATCAATGAAAAAAATACCTACGATATGACTTCCAAATAATTCCTGCCCAAACATTAACTTTTTCAGGATATTGCGTATGTTTCTTTGTCATCCATTGAATATACTAACTTTTCGAGATTTTACAATCCATTTCGCGATAAAATATTAAATTCAGTTATATGTACTATATGTAATAAATAATTATTCGAGAATTTAATCGTTTGAGGGGACCGCAACTGATGAAGGTTCTCGACAATATATTGTCTTGCGTTCAATGGAAAAATTTCGAAAAGTTAGTATCGTAATTTCTTTGAGAGGTTTTAGTAAATCTAGGAATTTTTTCGTGCGATTTTAATCATAGTAATCACAGGGAAACGGCGTTTCACACAGGGTGACTCCCGATTTGGAGTCTCTGTGAGCTACATTTTGCTGATACTCCTGGATGTTGGGATTCATTTCGCTATAAAATATTAAATCCAGTGTGGAATCTCATTAGACCAATAGCGGCAATTTTGACGAGTAATATGACCGTGAAGTGTAAATTTGCTCTCATCAGAAAACAAAACATCTAATTAGATCGCATTGTTGTCTTACCTTACCATCATTTGTTCACAGAAGTACGTTCTCCTATCGAAATTGTCTACCATGGGCTCCTGCGTCGGCATCATTTTATAGAGATGGATTTTAATTTCCTTTAATACTCGAAAAATCGATGTGTGGCTACCGTTGAGCAGTGAGGTTGCTTTTCAACCAGAATTATGTGGGTTTTCCTGAAACTCAAGCATAATATCCAATTTCGTATTATCACTTACTGCATTGGCAGCTACTTTTTTAATCTGTCTTACATGACCAATCTCGCGAAACTGCTTTTCTATTTCGTTAATTGTTCCTTGGTATACAGGCGGCAAATGTGGAAATTTTTAGTGAAATAAGCAAGAAACTGTCATGTAGGCAGACAAGATGAGGCTATGAGTTTTAAGTAAAATAAACTAAACTGTTTTTTTTTCAAATCTGTAAAAAGTAACGCAGGAATGATTTTTGCTTACTATCTCAATATTAACGGCCAAATGGGAATTAAGTATTGAGTGTAATGTAGTTAATTTCTGAAATAAAATCATAAATCTGAAAACGCTTAATATTTCCGAAACAGTTGAAGATAGGTGTAGGACATGAATTATGTTAAGAATTTTCTGAAGAATCCAAAAAATAACTAAAATAAAGGGGCTTGAATTTAAAATAAGGAAGTTGCTATCGGCCACTGTCACACGCCACACACTATATATATTTTTTGTTGAAAAATGCGCATTTAAAATACAAATCGACGTGTGCAAACGTTTTTCCTTACAAACCCTCCTTTATTCGTTATCGAATTTATTCCATTTGGCTGTTCCACACTGTCTAATCTGCACCCGGTGCCATATTATGTTAGTGTTCGACTTGAGATCAATTCAGTGTCTTCCCAGAAGTAAATACCTTACGCGTTTTGTTTCTTCATTTACATCTTGTTTATTACATAGTGTTTGTCTCCCTCACTCTAATTGCTTATATTTCAACGGATCTTAGATCATTTGTATATTCGTGATATTATGTTTTGGTTATTTTCCATCTGCAGTTGTCTGCCATTTATGATTGTATGGGCTTCACTACCGTAATTTATGTCCTCTCTTGTAGAAAATTTTAAAGAGGCTCTCCTATATTTATTATTACTTCACGTTTTATATTATTACACATCTTTCATTTATTTTGGACTTATAACTGTGATTAATTCCTTACATTACACATTACACCCTATAACAATTGAATATTTTAAGTACGAGAGTTGGTTAGTGTCTATGCTACCCTTCTTACTAGTACAGTAGACTAGTAGATACGGTACCTCAAGAAATTATTATGTTTAACTGGTTAATGAATCACTTGTTTATATGTAATAAAAATGAAACAAAGGGTCGTTGTAAAATGTTTTAAGAAAAAGACATGCCACCTACCGAGATTCTGAAGTTCATACCAGATATTAGACATCTATTTTTTTTTAACAAACCGAATTTGGATAAATTAAATACCAAAATAATACAAGCACCCTGTGTGATCAAATTGTATTTACATTGACACTTAAATGTCAAGAATTGTGAGCCAAGTTAATGTCTCATAGAGAAATCAGTGAAAATTATTTAAATAACAGCGTTAATAACTGTTTTTCTCATTTTATGAAAAAAAACTTACGTTATAGAAAATTAAACTCCTTCAGGATATTCCAAATCGGTTAAAACGATTTAACGTAATCAGTGTGTATATCCCAAAAAAAGATAACAAGAATGTGGTGGGCCGTAATTTTAAATATTTTTGAAATAATAGGCACCAAAATATACTCAAAACAATCATTATCATTAATGTTGTTGAACACGAGTACCAAAGGGTATTCAAAAAATAATTATTTTTTTATGAATAAATGCTCAATAAGACTTAAGTAAGACGTTTAGTGCAGACAACCATATTAGTACCCGAAATATAGCAAAGTTTATAAATGATTTTAGAATAATCATAAGAAAGAATTTATCGAATTGTCTATATACTTATAAGAAAGTTATTGCTAAATGCCTTACTGGTGTTATATCTTACGAAGCATTCCGTAACTTTCCTTAAAGATTTTCATTCACTCAACAGAAAAACATTTTAAATATTTGAAGACGAAAATTATTATGTGAACTGGTCCGAATTCTGATTTCACAATCGTTTCGAGAAATAGACTAGCTTGAATTAGTTGAAACGGTTGAATTCAAAAAATTTTAATTGACCTGTATAACCGTGCTTGCACAACTGTAACGCATATATTTCAATATTTTGGCAAACTGGTTTAGTAGGCTCTAGTCCTATGATCATATTACTAGTTAATCAATAAATATTGCTACATTAATAATATTTATTTCAAACATCTTTGTTATTATTAAGGTTTGTTCTAAAACCTACAATAGTTCATAGAGAAAATAATGAACTATATTGAACTATATTAAACTCAAAATCAAAAGCCGACATACAGTGCAAGACTCTTAAGTTGCAGAGAAAGGGATGCGTATTTGGAGTCATTGGTCATGACATTGTCTTATCTTAATGGTTATAGTAGTAGTATATATCCTTTATATTTGTATTACTGGCGAGAAGTCAACAATTTTATGAAGCAGAATATTAGAAGAATAAAATACATAACATAACAAGGGTATACTAAATCTGTTAACTTTAGTAGAGAATTCATTCATTAATATTCGAAAATTCAGAAGCATGGTTACATGAAGAAAGAATTCATACTGAGGTTTTATTTTGGAATGATAATAGTATACTAGAGAAACAGACTGATCATAAAATTGTTGTTGTTTAAAGACTCCATTACTAATTAACGATAGACACTCAATTTTTTTTTAGCTGTAAGATATAATACAACATAGTTTATGGAATATTAGATTAAACGGATACATGAAACCTTCTAAACTGATCAGAACTCTGATGGTTGGGCTACCTATACACATTATTAGGTATGTCGATAGCAAGTATCATGAAAAGGTTAATTGAAAAATCTAGAAGCAGCAACTTGGCAAACTATACCAGGGTTTAGCAAGATAGTGCCAATAATAATCAGCCTTAAAGCAAGGTTACAGTTAAATTCAAGTGAACAGTAGAATATTGGTAACTTTAGTAGATTTCTCCAATATTAATTACCATGTTCTTTATTGGCTGTGATCTCTTTCTTGTATAGATTTTATAGCATTTATTTTTGAAAATATATTTACTTAAAATGAGCGGTATTCTGCAGAATTTCTTTAAAAAACATGTAAAGAAATATTAAGAAAGAAGTTCTCCACTTATAAATATCACTCTTACTTTTAGAAATCTTATTACGCCTGAGTAATAGTTAAGCACTAATATTTAGGTATACCTGGAACAAGCATATAAATGTTTCATTAATGATTATTTATCTGACGATATCTGTTCTCTGAATCTCGGAATGCCACTATAAATGCATTTTGTCTGTTACAATGTATTTATACCATCATACAAGATCACCAATTTAAATGTTACAATATGTGTTCAACACAATTTTGATCGTGATACGGAATACAAATTACTGTTGCATATATGATGACAAGAAGAAAAAAATCCTATATGAAAATTAAAAATATGCGTCACAACGTATTGCATCAGATGCGTTCACTACATACCTATATTTTCTAGAACAAAGCGAATGTTACGTATTGTTAACACAATTGGAGTTAATTTTGTTCGCTAGCGCACATTTTTGCCTTGCAGGAAAAGAGAAATAAAATGAAGGCTTTTATTATCCACGCTATGGAAAAAACCCGAAATTGTCCAAAAAATTTGTTTGAATAGTTTTGTTGAGAAATTGAGGCTTTCTAAATCTCATATATGAAAAAATATTGATTTGTAAACTAGACTTAGTTTGAACTACTGATCTTATAGCGACAATCTATTAGTGAAATATACCGGATGTCATCTGAATAGTTTAACAATGTCTCAATAGTTTACTTTTACATAGAAATTTCAGTATTTAGAATTTAATGAAAAGGAAATATGATCTTGTAGCTTAGTCTCAAGTCCGGTTTTTACTCCAGAACCAGTATCGAGTTTTATTACTATTTAAGGCATTAGTGATGCAACAGAAGAACATAATTCAAATATAGAACATAGCATAAAAAATATCATCTACTTCATAGCTGTAGGAAAAAGATCATTATGTTCGTAAGAACAGTTGATTTTTTGGAAAACGTAAATAGGATATAAAAATTACCCGCAAAAAAATATTACTTTTTATGGGATAAATTTAAAATTGGTTTGTGTATTGAAAGTAAAAAGGTTTATAAAGAAAATGAAATCCTAAACTACTGGACGGAAGAGGTTAAAATTTGGTATCAATGTATAGTTTGGTGACCAAGAGTACATATCGTAAAAGAACAAAATTTGATTTCAGGGGTACTACTGGGGCGAAAAACTAAGAAAATCGACCGTTCCCCCCTGATCACCGAAACTACTGAGCCTAAAATTGTGAAAAAATAGCAAATATAGAAAGTTGCTTGAACTTTACAGGAAAAATAAGCAGAAATCATTAATATTAATTTTGGGGGCAAATTTATAGAATTAAATGAAAATTAAAAAAAAATTTAAATGCATCATTTAATACATCAAATGAAAGGTCCCATTCTGAGGAACACAAATATATTTTTTTCATTAAAAAAAAATGAGTCAAAAATATATTAACGAAAATATACCAAAATTCACTCATTCCCCACTTATCTCCGAAACTATAAAACGTAAAGTTTTGAAAAAAACCTGAAGTTTTCTTGAAAAATAACGAGAAACCTCTGCTTTTAATTTTGGGGGGCAAATAACAGAATTAAATGGAAAATATAAAATTAAAATTTCTTCTAACCCTTCATGTTATATATCAAATGAAAGGGCTCATTATGACGAAAACAAATATATTTTTTTCATGTTTTTAAAATTAATTAATTAAAAGATATTAACAAAAATATAAAAAATTACCCATTCCCCCTCTTATCTCGGAAACCATAAGCTGGAAAATTTTGAAAAATATGAAAAATCACAGAGCTCATTATGATGAATACAAATATATATTTTTTATTTTTTTAAATGAATATTTTAAAATATATTAAAAATATTTAAAAAAAATTACCCATCCCCCCATTATTTCCCCAGACTATAAGACCTAAATTTTTTTATTTACAGAAAAATATAAAGAAATCCCCAATATTAATATTGGGGCCAAATTATAGAATTAAACAGGAAATAAAAGAATATTTTTAACGCATCATTCAATACATTAAATGAAAGGACTCATTATGAGAAATACAAATATATATTTTTCATATTTTTAAAATTAATTGTTTACAAGGTATTAACATAAAGATATAAAAAAATTCATTTCTCGCTTTATTTTCGAAACCATACTACTTAAATTTTGAAAATAATTAGGATCACTGGTGCTCACTTGAAATTTTTAAGAAACATTATTAGAAAACCCCCATAGAAATTTTAGGGACAAATTATACAATTAAATGGAAAATAAAAATTCAATGCATCATGTAATATATCAGATAAAAGGTTCATTATGTGAATTACAAATATATCATATTTTTAAATCATTTGTTGAAAAGATATTAACAAAAATATTAAACATCGACTTAATTCCCACTTTAGAAACTACACTATTTAAATTTTGAAAAATATTTTTTATTTGTATTTTTAAATAATTTGAATAACAGATTTAATCTATACTATTATAAAATTGTAAGTTTATCTGTTTGTCTACTTGTTTGTTTGTTTGTTTGTTCAGGCATCACGTAAGAACTACTGGACTGATTTTGCTGAATCTTTTTTTGTTGCAAAGCCTATAGTTTGACTTAAAATCTAGTAGATACTTTTTCTCCCTAAATGGACAGATATGGTAGATATAGAGAAAAATCTTCTACCATGTTGGATAACACAACTACTCAATTGGTTCCAACGCAAGCACCGAATAATTGATACTTGAATTAGCTAAGCGATTATTCAAAATTCGGAATATACCAATGTAACATGTTTCGATTAAGAAAAAAAAACAACTGATATATCAATAGTAATTTTACAGGGTATTTTATATATATAGGAAACGTTGTCCCGAGCAGAATGACATGCATTTAAAAAAGTTATATTAGGGGTACCATAAGCAGCTGCATATATACAATGTGGTTGAAATAAGTGGGAGATAAGATATACGGGGTGGTTCAAAAAAGTTGTATTGAGTGGACCACAATAGTGACATATACCAGGTGGTTCATAAACGGGCAGAGTAGAATTATATTTAGATAGGGTGATATATTGTTTGGCTCATAAGTAGTTGCATATACAATATGGTTGAAATAAGGGTAGAATATTTATACAGGGTGGATAAATTCTTTAAAAAAAATGTGTTATGTAAGCAGTTAGACTCTTTGAATTATGTTCTTGAGTTATTATATTTATGAAATGGGTTAAAAAAATGTTAGAAGAAGTTGTTTATACAGGATGGTTGAAATATAAGTTCAAGTGGAATTATAGTTTCTAGAATGGTTAAAAACTATTTTATATCCATAAGTAATTGCATATATAGGATGGTGAAATATGGTATGGGAGTATAATTACAGCTATACAGGTGGGTTTAAAAAGTATTATAAAGAAATTTTATGATCTACAAGCGGTTCCATTTACCGAATGGTGGAAATATAGGGTGGAGTAGAGTTTTAACGATACAAGGTAGTGAAAAAATGTTGTATTGGGTGGCAAATAAGTAGTTGCATATACAAGGTTGTTGAAATGTAGGGTGGAGTAGAATTATAATTATACAGGGTGGTTAATAAATGGTAGAAAAAATTTGTTAAATAGCAGTTGCATATATGGAGTACCTGAAATATGGGACGCAATAAAGTTATAGTTATACAGTGTGATTCTAAACAAGGCGAAAAAAGTTGAAAATGAAGAATGCTTTAAATGAAGTGTGGAGAGAAATTATACTTTTTAATGTGGTTAAACAAATATGAGTAAAAATTGTGAAATAACGTGGCTCATAATTAGTTGCACATATAGGATAGTTGAAATATAGGATGTAGAAGTGTTATACTTCCGTCTCTAAAAAATGTTATATTGGTTGACCATAAGCAGCAGCGTATACAGGATAGTTGAAATACACACAAAGTGATTCAAAAAAATGTGGAACAGAATTGTTATATAGGGTGCCTCATAAGCAGTTGCAGTTTTTTGTGAAATATATTGGGGATTGATGGATTTATAGTTATAAAGGGAGATAAAAAATTTTATAATGGAGGGCCGATAAGTAGTTGCATATATGCAATATCTGAAATGTAAATGGAAGTAATACTATAGTTATACAGTGTGATTAAAACAATGTTATAAAAAGTTACATATACGGGTGGTGGTTGAAATATAAGGAGGAGACAAATGATACTTTAAAGCGTAGGTTAAATAATGGTTATATAGTAGTCCATAAGCAGTTGCGTAGATGAGATACTGAGTGGAGCAGAGTTATACTTAAGTGTTTAAAAAATATTATATTTGGTGGGCCCTAAGCAGATGAACATACATACATAGGGTGGTTGAAGTATTTTGTCGAGTAAAATTATGGTTATACAGGATTGTTCAAAAATAAGTTATAATGTTTGTCTGATTGGATGGTTTTAATGTAGATGGAAGTAGAATTAAAGTTAAATTGATTCAAATTGTTATATGGGGTGGCCAAAAAGCAATTGCAGTTTGGGTAAGTGTCTAAATAAAGATTTGGTGTTAGGGTGCCAAACTGTGTTTTACATGTGTGACACACCAAGGGTTCCACAGGCATTTGCATTAGAGTGGATTGAAAAGTTAAAAAAATTGTTATATATGACATCAACAGTTGCATCCTACTATATTGAATACCTGAAACATGGGATGAAGCAAGATTATATTTTTAGAGTGCGATTAACACAATGTTAGAAAAAGTTGCATATAAAGAGAAATTGTACTTTTCAAGTTGGCTCAATAAATATCAAAAATAATAATTATATAGCGTAGACCATAAGCAGTTGCATAACTGAAATATAGGGTTAAATAGTTATAGTAGGTGTTAAAAAAAGTTATATTGGGTTATATTGAATGACAAATAAACAGCACCATATACAGGATGGTTGCACTATAGGGTGAAGTAGAGTGAGTTATACATGGTGACTCAAACAAATGTCGAATAAAATTGTTATATAGGGTGGCCCATAAGCGCTTGCAGTTTCGGTGAAATATGTTCGGGATTGGTGGATTTATAGTTAAGTAGGGGGTTTCAAAAAATTTGGAAAAATGGTTATATAGGATAACCCATATGTCTCATAAGTTATTTCTTTCTGCAAAGACTTGTACATTCGATACGCGGGTGAAACCGCGGGTAACGGCTAGTAGTTTATAATTTAAAACTTGATCTATTCTGCCCTTTATCTTCCAATCTACAGAGCTTTAAAACTCAGACAGTAGATTATAAAAGGCTTCTCTGAAAGTTTACTAGTAAAATAAAATTCTAATGTTAATTTTTAGGGGCCAAATTAGAAAATTAAATACATATGTATTCTGATAAAAATCAAACTGTGGATTATAAAGTTAAAAGGTGTTCTCTTTCTTTAGTCTATGACTAATGTTTTGCTTTTGTGGTTAAACCTGTTCTAAGTCAGTGACGACAGATAGAAAGAACAGTCAGTTGAATTAAAAATTTTGGTTACGTTGTTGGGGGTTTTGCACTGTATAAAATAAAATATTACTTAAGGAAATCTGCTCAATTAATTTAAATAAACCTGATCCTAACAGGTTATGAGCCCAGTGGTCGCTAAAAATAAACTATAGTTTATTTATACATTGAGTAAAGAGCAAATTAATTTTAAAGTTTTCACGAGCACGTGTCCGATATAACCTTTATCAGGATGGAGGTTGGAAACTCGATGAAGGTTGAAAAATTTGATGGCCGTAATTTTAAGCAATGGAAATTTCAAGTAAATTGTGCCCTGAGAGCCAAAGGTTTGAATATAAATGTTTTAAAACCCGAAGATCGCGGTGAACAAGTACAATGGAATAAGGAGGATGGTATGGCTATGTTCATTTTGACATCGTCAATGGATCTTAATCAGATTTCATTAATTGAAAACTGTGAAACCGCAAAAGCTATTATGAATAAACTAGAAACTATTTATGAACAGAAATCAGAATTCAACAAAATGATGTTGCATGAAAAATACATATTGCTCAAGTGACAGTATGGTACAGCATGTGTCTAAAGTAGAGAATTTAGCAAAGCAATTGTTAGAATCTGGTGAAAATATAAGTGATACTGCAATAATAACCAAAATATTAAGTACATTACCAATATCATATCGTTCTCTTCGACAAGCATGGTTATCACTTGACCCAGCTAGCCAAACAATTCATAACTTAACATCACGCCTGATAGATGAGGAGACAAATTTAAGTAGTGACACAACTAGTGAGATGGCCCTAGTAGGTAGCAAAGGAAGTTTAAAATATGACAAACATAAAGGAAATCAAACTAAGGCAAGTGTTAAAAGCAATTCGACTCATAGATTTGTATGTTATAATTGCAATAAAAGAGGACACTTTGCAAGAATTTGCAAAGCACCTAGAGTGCAAAACACCAAGAGCAGTCAAATATGTTGGCATTTAATACAGAAAGTAATTCTATATCACTACATGGAGAAGATGTCTGGATACTTGATAGTGGTGCATCAGTGCACATGACATACAGACGTGAGTTTTTCAATGAGCTATATTCCAAGGCTATGATAAAACTGTCAAATTAGGAAACAAACAAGACATTAAAGTTTGGGAGAAGGTTCTGTATTGATAAACAATTTAGTTAATGGACAATGGAAGCAAAGTATATTAAAGGATGTTCTTTATGTGCCAGACCTGAGAAGGAATTTATTTTCTGAGGGAGCAGCAACCAGGTTAGGAAATATTATATTAAAAAACAATAATAATGCCTTAATAATGAAAAACAATACTGTTATGTGTGCCCAGTTAAAAGAAAATAATCGTTATGAGCTAGAGATTAAAACTTGTATACAAGAAAATTGTAATTCAGTGCAGTCAGATATTAAAGTGTGGCATGAGAGGTTAGGCCATTTAAATGTTAAAGAACTTCAGAACATGAGTAAAAATGGTGCAATACCTGTGGTATTGACTGGAATTATTTGTGAAGCATGTCAGTATGGCAAGCAAGCTAGACTACCATTCAAGAAATCTCATAGAGGTCCATCCCAGCCTGGTGATATTGTCTATAGTGATGTTTGTGGCCCTATGGAGGAATTGTCAGTATCAGGAATGAGATATTTTGTATTATTTAAAGATGGTGCTACAAATTATCGCCATATTTAGTTCCTGAAGCAAAAGAGTGAAGTACTTGACTGTTTCATAAAATTTAATGCTATTGTGAACAATAAATTTAAATATGATGTGCGTACTTTGCATACAGACAATGGACGTGAGTATGTGAACCATGAATTTAAAAATTCCCTAGAGAGCAACAAAATGGCAAAGCTGAAAGAGAATTGCGCACAATAATGGAAAGTGCAAGATCTATGCTTTATGCAAAAGACATTTCCTTGAGTATGTGGGCAGAAGCTGTAAACTGTGCTGTATATCTGTTAAATAGAAGCTCATCCACTCACACTCCTAATGTGTCTCCATATGAACTTTGGTGGGGGAGTAAGCCAAGCCTAAAGCATATCAAGATTTTTTTCAGTGGGTTATGTTCACATTCCTAAAGAAAAAAAGAAGAAATTGGATAAGAAAAGTGTGAAAATGTTATTGGTTGGATATGAACAAGAGAATTATAGAATGTATGATCAAAATACAAGAAAAATAACTATATCCAGAGACGTAAAATTTGATGAAAACAATATACCAAATCAGAGACAAAATTTTATATTCTTGAAAATGAATGGTGAAGAGAAAGCAGAACAATTGATTTTGCCTGCAACACCAAATGACAATGATGTCCAAGAACTATCATTAGACGATAGTCTGCATAGTATTGAAGACAAAGATTACTCATACTATCCTCCTAGACATGTCAATACAGATATGGGTCAACAAGATAAAGTGACACTAAGACCCCGGAAAAATAAACAGATTTAAGTCAATTGCATTGAGTTAGAAATACCAAACACATATAAAGAGGCGATTAGTGGTATTAATCATCATCATTGGGAGAAGGCCATTGAAGTAGAATTTCAATCCTATGAGAAAAATAATACTTGGACTATAACAGAGTGAACTGCAAAGAAACCTATCACATGCAAATGGGTGTTTAGTGTAAAAAGAAATGAAGGAGAAATAGAAAGGTTTAAAGCCCGATTATGTGCCCGTGGCTTCACACAAATAAAGGGTTTGGACTACAAGGAAACATTTTCTCCTACTACTAGATATGATTCAATATGGCTATTGTTGAGTCTAGCAGCAAAAGAAGATTTTGAGATTCAGCAATTTGATGTAAAGACAGCATTCCTGTATGCTGAACTTGCAGAGGAGATATATATGGAGGTACCAGAGGGTGTTAATGTTGAATCATCTAAAGTATGTGAGTTGAACAAATCTCTGTATGATCTTAAACAATCTTCCAGGTGTTGGAATAAAAATTTTGTTCATTTCTAACTACATATGGATTTAAACCATGTCAATCTGATAATTGTGTATTTGTAGGATATTTTAATAATATTAAAGTATTATTAATTATTTATGTTGATGATGGATTATTGTTATCTAAAAGTAGGGATATCTTATCCACAATACTAAAGGACCTGAGGACAAATTTTGACATTAAAATATTAAGATGTAATTCTTTTGTTGGCATTGATATATATATATATATATATATATATATATATATATATATAAATGAAAGATTGTGTAATTATAAATCAAAAGCATTATATAGAGACTATAATAAATAGATTTAATTTGTCAGAGGCTAAAGGTTGTTATACACCTGTAGATGTAAATGTACAATTATGTAAAAATATTGATGAAGTGCCTATTAATTTCCCATATAGGGAGGCAGTGGGAGCATTAGTATTTATATCATCTGTTTCTAGACCTGATATAGCCTATGCAGTTAATCTTGTAAGTAGATATGTTAATAACACAGGTACTTCACATGTGAATGCTTTAAAACGAATTATTCGCTATTTGATAATTACAAAAGATATGTCAATTGTGTATGATAAGAGTAGTGAATTGGTCGGTTATTCAGATTCTGACTATGCAGGTGACTTGGATAGTAGAAAGTCTAATACTGGCTACATTTTTTTAATGAATGGTGGACCAGTCACCTGGGCTAGTAGGAGACAGAATACAGTAGCACTGTCAACAACAGAGTCTGAATATATGGCCGCAAGTGATGCAGCCAAAGAGGCTGACACAATTTTTGTTAGATATAGGTGAGCCTCAAAAATCTATTACTTTGCATATAGATAATCAAAGTGCAATTAAATTAATTCACAATCCAGTATTTCATAAGAGAAGTAAACATATAGATGTAAGGTACAATTTTATAAGGGAAAAAGTTGAAGAAATGATTATTAATATTAGTTATGTTGAAAGTTCCTGTTAACTAGCTGATTTTCTCACAAAGGCTTTACTTACTAATAAGTTTAGTTTTATTACAAATCAAATAATGCAAGGTGTTTCATAAATAGTATCTGCATTAGAATCAAAACTGATGACACCTTGTAAATTTAAGTGGGAGTGTTGGATTATAAATTTAAAAGGTGTTCTATTTCTTTAGGCTATGACCAATGTTTTGTTTTTGTGGTTAAACCTGTTCTAAGTCAGTGATGACAGATAGAAAGAACAGGTTTTGCACTGTTTAAAATAAAATATTACTTAAGGAAATCTGCTCAACTAATTTAAATAAACCTGATCCTAACACAAACGAATCCTGAAGCAGATAAAATAAAAAGTCTATGTGTTGAAAATCAAATTGTATATTTTTGATAAATTTAAAACGCTTCCTTTAAAAAATATTAGGGTAAATATAAGAAAATGCACTCATTCCCTGCTTGTCGGAAACTGGAATATTAGAATCTTGAAGGTGGTACGGAACCCTTAGTATGCGAGTCCAACTCGCACTTGACCAAATTATTATTTTTACTGTTCAATTAGATAGTGCCCAACGCTAAACCATATTAAATTTTAAAATAATATCTTCCTAAAAAATATAGCCCACAAACGCACTAATGCATATATAGGGTACTTCAGGTTATCCTTATTGGAATAGCATGGCTAAACGAATCAACGATAGATATGTATTATGTCTAGATATATTTAAGAATTAGGAGTCTCAAATAAAAGAAAAATCAATGTTAGTGTCAATGATATTCCATTTCAAATAAGGTGAATATCCCCGTATAAAGAGTAAATGTGCAGAGATGAGAGACTTTCGTTATATCATAGAATTACGATTCCGATAACCGTCGTTCCACTTATTTACTACACCATGGTAAATAATTTCCTATATTAATTTCAATTATAATTCAGAAGTCTTAAAGCAAAATGTTTACTTTATAATATGAAGCTAGTCAGTTCACAAATGGTGTTCTTTCTGACGTGTCAATTCTCTAATTTAATATATCGCAAAGAGAGAATTGTGACATTTATTAGAACAACAAATTTTCTGTAGATATTATATATTAATGGTATGTTATATCCTACAAATTTATTGATTTTCTACAATAGAAAAGACTGTTCCTGTGTATTACCTGGTACCTGCACAGAGAACTGAGTGGTTTGTGAATGGGTATTTCAAGATCTAGCTAGTGTGTGGTGTCGGTCGGAATATGTCGAAACAAATGCAATTTTAAGTTATGCATTTCATTCCCATACTCATCTATTTTCATATGTGTGAGGGTGGGCCACCTATTAAAACCTTTCCCTTCAAAAATTCACGCCTGCTTTATTTTGCCCGACACTAGAAACCTTGTTATTTCTCATTACAAAATACATTTCAGTTTTGCTTATAAACATAGTTTCAAGTTTAACCTTAATACGAAAAAACGTTTTAATTCACTTTCAATAAACCAAATAGTAAATGACTACTATTTATGCTATCGAAAAATATTTATCTTCGAGAAATATAAACCGTTTTAAAATTTTCCTGTTTACATTGCATACAATATTTGGGTAATAGCATTGTCGGCATGTAACATCACATTGCGTTTGAAATACTCAGATTTTTAGGTCACATTTTCGGTATATAGATTATTTTTAGTATCGGATAAATTTAGAATTATCTGAACTTGGCTCTAGTAGAGGATATTCGTTGACTTTCAGAAATTACGAGCCACAACATCGTTAACTAAATTGGTTTCAAATTCAAAGGTTGGTATAAAGTTTCAAAAGGTGTATGAAATTTCTGAAGACAAATTAATGTACTTTTACAATACTATTTTATTGTATTAGACAAACACTGACGTCGAGACTCATGCGACAGTGCTTACAGATTTTTTGAAATATTTACATATGAAAAAAAAACAGATTTCGTAATGATAACTTTAACAAGCTCTTAAGCATGGCTATGATTGGACAGTTTTGTAAATTCCGAAGTCTCCTTACCTATTTGTTTCTTCATAATGGATAATATTATTTGAAAGAAAGCTCGACTTAGTACCTGTCTTAGAAATAAAATATTAGTATAGCTATGAATAGTTTCAGAATAGTCATGCTCATAAGAATATAAAAGCAATTACAAAATCAAGAGAATTGAAAGCCTTGAAAACAATTGTTATAAAGTAATTTATTGAAGCAAAGGTATTCCAGAAAAAAGCTCACACCATTTTAAAAAATATTTTAACAAATCGCATTTTATTTGCTATGTCCTTAACTGATAAGAATAAACAGAAGTGTGAAACCTGTTAAATAACCACATTTACCATAAGGCAGTCAGGTTCATTTGCTCTAACTCCCACAATTTGAGTGATGTGGTTAAAATATGACTTAACCAGATCAAAATCTTCCCAAATCAACCATTAACAACTAGAAACAAATAGCCCATTCAAAGCAACAATATACTAGATGGGTAGGTAATTGATCCTTATGAGATAGATATGAAAGTATGTTTATGTTGTCCTTTCATACGTAGCAACAAAGAAATAGGCAGCCATAATTTTCTCTACTGAGGGCTTTTGGGGTGGAGAGTAAATGAGATAATAATTGTTCTTAGATGACAACTCTTGATTGCCGCTAGGTAGATATGTGTGTTTTTCGTTTTTCTGTGGCTCCTATTTATGCAATGGCTTAAGCTATTTTAATTTAAGAAGATTAATTGAATTAAAAATAAATGTAATGTAATAATTTATGAGAATGTATATAAGGAATAACAGTATTTTGCGAAAAGTTTAGCATTATTCATAATCTGTAGTTTAATTTTTGTTCAAACTATAACCAAAGGCATCATCCAAAGTTTAATTTAATTTTTTAACCGAACAAGGCGAGTTAACAAAACAATAGTGACCCATTTTTCATGAAATGTTTTATTTAGGTAAATATATTATATAGAGGTATAGATAGGACAGGTGAGTAGGTATTCGATTGTTTGCGTTACCTACGTGAGAAGAGTAGGTACTTCGCATACAAGAAAAGTGGTATACCAGGATGATCTGAGTCGATATGTCTATTGGCAACTACTGGCACGATTTATCTGAAAATACGACTTCCGGTTCTACCGGAGGTGGCCTCAGCTTTGTTTTTTTTTAATAGAACACCCTATTTTTATAGCATTTTTAAAATCAGCAACGACCCGTATTACCCATTTTTTTCCACATCGCTACTACTTTTTTTCTCAGCGCCAGTGGATTCTACGCTAAAAAGTAGAGGGAGAGGGCTTATGTTGACAACGGGAAAAAACGGTTTTTGTACAAACGTGAAAAAACTACAATTTCCGTGTGGTTATTAGAGATATTTGAATTATCATTAGACTTTTTTGAAAGAACAGACAAGAAACTAATGCTGAAGTGTCAACAAACTATATTTGCTAATAATTTGACATTAAAGCATAAGTGTGTCGAAAGCATTTATCATGTCCCGGATAGGATTAGTAACGAAGATTACTTAATTTGTGCGGTATGCTTGTGGTGCATTCATCCATTGTCTACGGCAGATTAATTCTGTTTTGCTTTTTAACAAAAAGCCTGTTTGTTTTACAGTTGGAAATGATTTGCGTGATGGTGTCATCAGTATGTTTTGGTCTATCCGGATATTGCTGAAAAAAGGTTACACAGATTCTTACAATATCATATTCTCCATAAATGATTAACAAATTAATGTTAATTTGGTTTTTGACAATTGTTACAAAAAACCCTACTGATAATTCAGATATCACGGAAAGTTTAGTTTTCAAAGTTTATACAAAAGCCGTTTAATTTAGATATGGGGTTGTAAGCATAAACTCCCCCCAGTTTTTAACGTAGAATCCACTAGCGTTCAATATCACAATAATAACGCAACATAAGCTCTTCGCCGCCTAACTAACTCCTGCGATGATGGGCTGCTCATTTTAAAATCAGCATCGAATTCTCCCGTACAATCCAGTATCAATTTTACAGTTGTCGAGTTATTTCGAGATTAATTTTTTTGTCTTCTCAGCGATTGATGTTTTGTAAAATTAGGTAAATTTACGTACAAAATGTTTTTAATAGTCTGTAGGAAAATACTTATTTACATTTAGTTTGAATTTACTTTTACCATATTTCATGATACTGGGCCCCTTACATCTATTCTTCTTACATGTTCTATATAATACATTGTTCTAATCCTATATGCAAAGACATAATATAACGACGTCGTTTGTTTTCTGGTGACTCATTAACTTCGACTTGGGAAAAAATTATTTGAATAAAAATTTTCTTGTATTCTAATGTATCTCTGCATAAATATGGGTTCTGACAGCAAATTTTCAAACGAAATGACACAAATTTAATCCTGGATGTTCTTGGATATATGAAAAAACTGCACTTGGGCCTATGCTTTGCTCCAAATGATTTACTCGTAGTTTTATTATGGAATTCTAAAATATAAGCTTACTTCTTCGTAGAGTTTTCGTTTATCACACCATTGTAGTTCATGGTACTTAAGTGAGTAATACTGATTTTCCTTCTGAATATAAATAAAGTTAGATATTTCAAAATTGTGCAGGAAATTCCATATTTTTGGTAGAAGAGTAGATACTACGTTTTGTCCTAAATTTCTATGTATTTTTTTGACCATGTCGTTTACCAACATTAATTAGTCAAGCAATAGCATATCCAGTATTTATCAGACATAAATCCACAGCTTCCTCGTAAACCAAGGAACTGTCAATCAGTTGCTGCATGTACCTTATGGATAAAAGTTTTTGTACTCGTACATTCTGCATTAAAAGGTTCCCAGTTATGTTTCAGCTTACCTGTTTGTAGACTTGTTCTGCGAGTTCTTTTATCGGCATAACTGTCCTAAGTTTTCTAACCTATTCGCCGACATTGTTAGGAATAGTTCCTGTATTGCATTAGTATCCTTCCACGTTTTATTTACTCTTTGCAGTATATTGAGCTTTGACGTTAATGCAAAAAACTATTTCTTCATATTTTGAATTACAAATGGATTCCAACAACAAACCACTTAAAAAAACGATTCTGTTCTCTTAGACCCGAACTGAAACGCAAACTGTTTTGTCTAAATAGGTGCATTAGATTTCCAATGGATGTATTTCTGAAATGTTGTCTGCATTATTGGACAAGCTAATTACACTATCACGAACATTTTCGTCTCTGTAATTCTTGAAGATACATTTTCATTATCTACTATAGTGGGTTCAGAACTTGAAACTTCTAATTCATCCTCCTTATTCCAGCCCATAACTGTTTGCTTTAAATCGGAATCAGTGTACCTAACCGTCTATTACTTTAGCACATGTTATATTACAACACTCTAGAAAAGAAAAACACAGGTACGGCAAGTTGATTATTCAGCCTCATTTTTTATGCATATACATTTAACTTACCTGCAAACCGATTTTTATTTGCAGTCATAATTAATTAATAATTACACAAGAATAGAGAACAAACTTACGCGCCAACAGCAATAACACATTTTTTACAACAGTTAGGTTGTAAGAATGCGTTGTCAGGTTTATTCCAGAGCCAAATTCAACCAGCTAAAGCACGTGCAAGTAATAACAGGTGTTTTCCCGACGACAAATAACTTTACACGCATTTTTGTTTTGCGCATGCAGCGTTGCCGTTTACGTTTGTGGTAATAAATCCTGCAATAATACGTTTGTCTTTAAGAGAGTCAGCTTATCTATAAATATAGTAGCGGTCAAATATGTTTGCTAAAATATTTAAATTTAATTTAGTATTTAGGACAAACAAGATTTTCAGGCATTCTATCAGGACATCTAAGAAAATAATTATTTTCTTGGATTAAAGTGGAGTAAAACGAATGAAATCATTTATTACAAACTCTAAGAAATCTTAGTTATTAGGTGAATTATTTGCTATTATTTAACTTACTATTTTCTCATGAAGATAAGTTTTTTTTACTTTGTTTTTTAATTTATCGCAATTGATCGTACTTATCCATACGGAGAATGTGTGTTGTAGCAAACCACTTATATAACCACAAGAAAAATAAAATAATTTTATACTAGTGCATTAAAATATATTTTATATCGAATAGAGTATAGAAAAAACTCCAGGAATTTTATTGAGGCGCATTTTTTTTAATCTATGGGAATTTGTTTTGGGAAATTGGAGAATGATGGCTGAGGCAATTTGGTAACACTGGCGTAGATCAAGACTGAAGATTTACATAAACGATGAACAACGGTAGACTGGAAGCAAGCAGAATTCATAGTAAAATCAAAGCAATGAAAGAACAGGCAACTCTCACAAAATTACAGAACAATAAGCCTACTTAGCCACACCAGCAATAATACGGATACAATCATTTCGAAGAGGATCAAGGAAAAAGAACACTAGCTAAGGATCATACTCTTCAATGCGGAGGACATTCAACGGAAGACCATGTAAGATGGATGGTACACGATGGGACGTATGCGACACTGAGAAGAATACGGCGACTTCCATAGTATTATTTTATTTAGATAAATCGTTTGAGAGGATATGACAGGACGGCCTAATAGCAAAAATGGAGTACAAATGATTCTGTAGAAATACCTCGAGGATAACCCACGATTACCTAATAGGACGTGCATTCAGGATCAAGATCTACGGAACCATATCAGAGAGGACCATTACAGCAGGAGTACAACTTGGACGAAACACATCCAGAAAACTGAAAAGAGGAGCAATAGTACCGGGGAGAAAACTACACGTAAGGATCTATAAAGCATCAGTGAAACCAGTTTTGACAGAGCGTGCCTTTTGGGGGCAAGCCCAAATTAATATAACTTTAAGAAACAAATGAAGGAAACTAATGCCAAGAAATTTATTTCAAAAACTTTAACTTTGATAAATAAAGATGCCAATCAATCAAAGGGATTTTTTCAGGAATGGTGTTTAAGAGGCATAGTCTATGAATAACGGTGGTAGCTTGTCAAATATGTTAAAAATTTAAAATTTAATTGCCCTTTAGTATTTAAGGCAGATTTGTCCAGGGGATTTAGTTTTTTAGATTACTTTACTAAGCTGCAGTTCCTTATTAGATATACTACAATTGCTTTAAGCTACATTACAACAAATATTGTTCTTGGACGATATGACAAATAAAACGATTAAACTGAAATAATTCTTAAGTTTGTTCTGTTTCACTCACTTCTTGAGCTAGCAATATATAACAACACCATGAAAGCAAGGTCGTATGTAAAACCTAGTTTGTACATTAACTGGATCCTGTTATTGTTGGTTTTTATAACTTTGTGTGTAGGTAACCAACAACTGTGTAGGTTCGATAATTTCTTCTGGTTGTTTAGTACCCCTAAACAGAGTACACTTCTTATGTTGTAGGTACGTACGTTATAATTGCTAGTTGAACTGTGTCTTGTTTTTTCTGTAACTTCATAGCTCATTTTTTCACCGACTTCCAAAAAGAAGGAGGTTGTCAATTCGTCGCGTATTTTCTCGCTTTTTTTTGTATGTATGTTACCTGATTTCTTCTCCTGTGGTGCACTGTTTTGAATGAATATGGTCTAGTTTAATAGAGTATATATCCGGATTGGTGAAACTTCAAATTTTGGAAAAGAATTCTATTAGTAAAGTGATAAAATTTGTGAATGAACACATGCATGCATGGAAATCGATCAATATCCCTAATATTTTAGTCGATTTTTTGATAACTCCTTATGGATGTGTATAGTTTTTTAACATTTAATCTATTAAGGAAGATCCCTAAGTGATCTCATATACTTTTCTGCGACCTCCAACTTGCAGTTTTGCAAAAAATCGCCGAAAATTCCAAAATTTTTATCAAAAATTTCATCGAAATGACATAATGGACATTTTCCTCATAAATATTTTAATTCCAACGTAATAGTGCGGTAATTTTAGGCACTGGAAGTACATCTCAAACATATAGGTAGTAAAGCATAGTATTTTCGGCTCCTTAAATCAATGAGTACCAAGCTCGATTTGTTTGTATAGCAGGCAAATACCTATTTAAATGCAAATTTTTCGATTTTGCGAAGACAGGTGGTTTTGGTTGTCACATTCTCCCGGCCTAATAGAAAATTCAGTGACAACACATGTCAAACTTTAAACTGCTATTTGGTACGTTTATAGACAGGGTGTTTAGTTATAGCAAACAAAATCACAAAGTAAAGTGATAGAAGGAGGTGCATTTATATGATGATTGAAATATAGGACGGACTAGAATGATAGTGGTCCGTAGGCAGCCGTATATACAGGATGGTTGGAATATAGGGTGGACTGGACGTTTGGTGGTATAAAAATGTTGGAAAAAATGTGAAATTAAAATTAAATAGGGTGATTAAAAAACTGTTATATGATGTGGATATAAGAAAATCATATACAGGGTGGTTGAAATATATGCTGCAGTTGAATTATATTTATACAGTGTGATTAAAAAATATTTCTTTTATAGCCCATAAGAAGTTGCATAAAGTGTGGAGAGGAATTAATGTTACAACGGACGATAATATAAAATGTAAAAAATGAACTAGTTTATGGGCTAGCCCACAAGGAGTCATATACGTAAATATGGGATGGATTCTACTCCGTCCTATAGAAGGCAGCTGACAAATGTATGCTTGTCCGTGGGAAGTCGTATGTACAGGATGGTTGGTATATATGTTGGAGTGGAATTATCTATAGTTATAAAGGGTTATCAAAAAAAGTTGAAAAAAGGTTACATGGCGTAGTCCATAAGGCATAAATATATTTTGGGCTTATTAAGTCAACGCGTACTAACACATTTTGTTCGTAAAGATTTACCTGTCAATTTAAATGAGAAAGTATCATTGTGTAATGTTGAGGCTTTCGATGTTACCTGGTTCTGTATATTAAGGTTATACATACAAAATAAAAAATAAAGAATGAAAACCACCTGAGTTCAAAAAAACTAAAAAGTTGAAAATAAAACATTTAAAAAATATATATAACCGACTTCTACCTATAACTAACAAGCTAAAAATAATTATAACAAAATACAACTCTAGCAAATAAATAACACATTCAATGTTATTAGGTACCTACCCAGGAAGTAAACATTAAAAGGTGCTCATTCTGTACAAATTAATTACCTACCAATCTAGTATATTTTTGAAGTCGGTGCCAAGCAACAATCAAGTTTGATTGAATTAGGAGATAAGTACGCAATAAAGGATTTTAGATTTGCTTGGCACCGGCTTCAAAATATACTAGATTGGTGGTAATTAATTTTTACAGAATGAGCACCTTTTAATGTTTACATTTTTTATTTCCTGGCTAGGTAACAAACAACATTGAATGTGTTATTTATTTCCTAGAGTTGTATTTTGTTAAAATTATTTTTAGCTTTTTAGTTATAGGTAGAATTCGGTTATATATATTTTTTAATGTTTTATATGTCGGTTCATTTTTTATGCCAAAATCAAGATAGAAAGTGTTCCGTATTTTGTAGACTGTAGATACAATCAATCTGAACATGTATAAGTATAATGCTATTATTATAAAAAATATATAGGACCTAAAAAGTGAAATATTTTTTTGAAAATTCATCATTGTTGGAAATAGTTGGATATATTGAATTCATAATTTGTTCAATATATTTTTCGGGGATGTTTTAACATTGCAGTCATCTCAATCTCATATCAATGGTTTTGGTTTCCATATCTTGATTTGAGAATAGTTGTAAATTAAACATTACTTGTTATCTTTTTTAGTTTATCTATTTATATATTGCCACGATTTACTTCAGTACGTGTTGATAAAGTACGTTTTAAATGGCCTCTACTCTTAAGAAAGTAGAGTCATAAATTTTTAAACATTCTGCAGTTTTATGAGTTTTGTTAGAAGATTGCTACTGTGATGGACCTTGTAACAGTTGGGCGTTTATCGTCCAAGTGTTATTAATTATTTCAGAAATGGATCACACCCTAGCGTTGTCACCCTTGCAGTAATAAAAGCTTTACATTCAACTGAAAACCTAAAAGCACATTCATTGCAGTACTCCATTTTCACCTTATAGTAATTATTTTCCAATTTTATTAATAATCACAGATAACTTTATAATATCATTGATTTTGAGGCAATAATATGGCCATGCAATATTAAAATGGCAATATCATGAACTAGTGATGGTAAAAATTTATCATTGGTGAAATGCTGATATAGAGCACTGATATGCATACTCGTCTCAAGCCAAGCCCGAGTGATTATACTATGGAGATCAGCTCAGAGTTCTCAACGCTAGCCAGTTTCACCAAATGTAATCATTTGAATTTAGACAGGTAATTATTTAGTGTAATTTTTCTCTTAACGAGTAAATAGTGTGTTTACACTTTTTTTACTATATTATTTGCCTTTATAAGTCATATCCACAAACAGTGCGCACAGGCATACATATGGTTCTTAAAAATAGATTTTATGCAATAGCTGACGATTTTAAATTTTGTCACAATTGTTAACCATTTGTGGATGTAAACAAAAACTACAAAATTTTGTTATGATTATATCTATAGGAATTTATCTAATATACAGGGTGTCCCACGAAGGTGGGCGACTTTAACTGTAATTAAAAAAATATCGATATTAAAATTCCGAAAATTCATCAACGTAAGCAAGAAGTTGTTGTCTACTTCAGGTGCCACAGCTCTGAAAATATTTTATTCACATAGAACCTATACCGCCTACCTACGTTGTAAAATTTTCAGAATTTTAATATTGTTATTTTTTTAGTTACATGTAACCACCCTCCTTCGTGGGACACTCTGTATACCGCCAACATTTTTCAATTTTTAATTAAAAATTCAACTAATGAATAATTGTATGATCCTGTTATTATTAGAATTTTTATTTGAAAAGAATCAGTGTAGACGGCAAAAAGCTGATAGAACTGCATATGGATGCACTATTTTAGTAAGCGGCTTGCTGGCTAGCTGCACCAGATGGGTATAGAAGAAGAATTTATGGAAAGACCATTCAGTATTTCAGAAGGCAAGTAATTCCTGTAAAAAAATTTTATCCATATATTTTATTTTCTGTTAAAACGCTATTCTAATTGAATATGAAACAAATTTCTCAAATATTTTTTATGGAATAGCCTTTAAAGTTCATAATAGAATACCACGAGTGACAGACGAGTTGCCTTTTCTTACTTTCTTTGTTGTTCCTTGCACCATTCATTTCGGTGCGAATTACATTCTCCTTCATTTGTATCATTTTCTCTCACTCTGACTAATGCGAAGAGCAAAACGCACGAGATGTGAGGTGTTCCAGTGATAACCTGTGCCGACGTCCGTGAATCGAATCTTTTGGAACAGGTCGATGATATGGCACTCGCCTTAAAATATGTAGATTCACTTAGTATACAGTTTTTATTAGTTGACGAATGTTTAATTATTTAGACTTTATTTAGAAAACGCACAAAACATAGTAGGTAAAAAAATTGTAGAGTCACCCAAATGGTATTGTATAACAATTGTCATCAAATACGATAACAAATTTAAAGTTAATTGTTTTCCAACCATTATGCATTTTCAAAAATATTACATTGTACCTACTAATGTACGTTCATGTTGACCAACCTATTTTAGCACCTTTTTCTACGGTTGCTTCATTGAGTATGACTTATCAGAGAACTTGTGTGTATGAAAATAAGTATTACTGGTTCCTGCTAAATGTATATAAAATTTAAACATTACTTGATTATATATTTTCAGACTAGAAATTAATTTATTCAAAGTAGTAATATTTCAGAATGGACTTTAAAGTGACTTAATAGGTTTCAATATCAATGGTTTTTGTGTTTAATTCCCAAAGATGATTGATCTGATTTCTAGATTTTTTGTTGGGAATCTAACCCAAAAATTTCAGAAAAGAGTCTATCTTTTCAATAGATTCTTGTCTTCACTTCATTTCCGGTGGCATGGCTTCACTAGCACAACATGGTATTGATTCCAATCATCGTTTTCATAGAGACTTCTAAATGAGTAATAACATAAGATACTTACTTGTCTTTCCTTTAAATTGCAAATGCCACTTCACTTAGTACATTTTCAAATAAATTGTAGATAATATTCAGTTTGGAAATTGTAAATAATGATAAATGGTTACCTTCGCATTTCTTTCGATTTCTTATTCGTGAAGCACTACAAACTCGATTTATCATCTAAACTAGCGGCTAACCTTACTGAATTCGTAAACAGGTTATATATTAAGGCAGGTTTGTGAAGATTTTATAGCAGCAACTTCGTCATAAAACTCCACGTAAATCAACAGTAAAACTGAACAGTATTCATAAAAAATAAAGTGTTTGATGCTTAAATAATATTTCTTCTAAAACGGCCAGGAAAGAGTGACCGGCACGGTAAGAATTATATACAGTATTATTGTGATTTTGGCATTAAAACAGGCATGGGAATTTAGCTTACATTGTTTTTAAAGGCTTTTCTATAACTAGAAATTTTGAATAAATTTATAATTATTTATTATTTTGTATATTACTTCTTTGGTTTAATTACTGAGTAGCTGTAACCCCTGTTTTCTCTATTTTATTATATCGGGTAGGTACTTACTAAATATTTATTTCAAGCTTCTCATTATGAAATGAAAGTGTCCTCCCTTTTATCTTGAAATAATCGTAAAGTCATCAGTGCCAAAGCCAGTGAGAATACCTCACTTGCACTTTTTTTATCCCACTGAATGGGGAAGTTTTTTCTGTATCAAGCTTTTTCTTAAATTTTTTCACTTGAATTTAAGCACCTTGTACATCGAAAAAACAAAATTTTATAAATTCTTGTGTTTGTAGTCCAAGTTGGACGTGGTCAGCTAGGCATATGTATTGATTTCAGCGACTAAATTACCTTACCAGAATGTAGTTGTCTTTCCTGAAGATATGCAGTTTGATGGTGAAAGTTGTTAGTTTAAAGCACCTACTTTCCAGGCTAGACTTATATATTTAACGAAAAATAATTTCACTTGCGATTTCACTCTTTTAATTTTCAACCCAAGGCCTGCGTATAAAGATACATTCTAAATCAGTTTTGGTTAAAACACGCAAGGTCTCTAGCTGTAAACCGAATAGAGTAACTACATTTTGCGCTCTATAATATACATATATTATTTTGTTATATTTGGTTATATATATTTTAAACTTTATTGTATTTTATCAATTTATTAAATAATGTTTAATAATTTATCTTACTACCTTATTACTGAGTCTTATCTTCTCCGGATCTTGGGTTCTGGGCTTTTGATTTCACTCTAGGTGATAACTTTACTTTTTTATGTATATTGTTATATTATTTATAGTTAAAATTAATTGTTATTATTTTATATTCTGCAAATTATAATGAAATGATAACCAAAAACTCATGTAATCTATAATCCAAGTTTAAGGTTTCAACAAAATTACAAACTAACCCTATAAAAATAATTCTTTCAACCCACAGTTCCACATTAGTTATTCTAATGACACAAATCTTATTACTATCTTCTATTAAATTTATAGATAAATTCTAATTATGTCTTTCTACAAATATTCAAATCAAAGTACTCACAGTTGTTTCTTCAAAGATTTTTTCTGGCTAACTCTGTTCATCTCCACTCTGCATATTAATATTCTTCTCCAATCTAAATTTCATCAATGGATATCTTTTATGAATGAATTTGATTAGTCATTCATTCTTTACTGCATCACTACTACTCTTGTTATTTTAGTTTTTTATTTCTTATAGCAACCAAATTTGCAAATCTTCTCAACGTTTATATATATTTCTACGTTATATTTGTACTATTCAATACTTAGAATCAATTTTATCTCTCCTTGACACTATTCCTCCCAAGAAACTTGTCAAATCACTTCTAAAGTGTGCATCTCCTTTACAACCACTCAAATTCACTTTCTCTATCCAAAATGCTTGCTATAAACACTCACCTTTGATTTCATTTTATTTATTCATTATAATCAACGATAAATTTTCTATAGCTTAACTTATATTTACTATATACAAATTCTCTTTTCTATTAAACTGGGGTTATATCAATACAATATATATCAGGATTTTGGTGTATCTTTGTGAATTGTATTTATAGAACTACTTTTGTAGGTGCATTTTATTCTATAACATTAAGTAATACAAGTGAATATTATGATTAATTATAAAATTTTCAGCTTGCATATGAATATATATTAATTAAGTAAAGAACTTATTTGTAATTTTAAAATCTGGGTAATTCTATTGGCTTGAAATGTTGGCACCCTATCTAATAGCAGCCGCTTGTATAAGAAGGAAAACTAACATGGAAGCAAGGCTTCTTTTAAATAGTGTCAAATACGAGGGCATCGTTAGTGGTAGAAGGTACGAAAAAGTGGCAAAGAAACTCCAATGCGATATATTCAAAGAGGTTTTTAGTTATAGTGACTATGTAACCTTTCAGGAGCTACTAGAAAAATAAATTCCACTCATAATACAGATCACCATCGCAAGTCAGAGTAATACTAAATACATATTTTAAATATAATAATGTTTTACGGAACATACGGAAATTTTAAAGGTGCAGTCCAATCCCAAAATTATCTGCTATGTAAACCAAAACTCCCTTAACGCCTGTTTACATCCTTTTTGGGTTGTTTTAAAAAATTCGCAGCGATTCAAACTTTTATAATTGATATTATCTTAATATTGTAGGCACACGTAATAATCACATGTAATTATTTTATGTTACGTACTGTTAAGTACAACTATAAAATTCAAAGTTTCGAAGTTGTAATCTTCTCCTACTTAATTTGAGAAGGCAATATTTCCAGGTGAGCAAACTCCTCCAAAGTTCCTTTTCGAAAGTGATTACCTTTCGAATATAAAAACTACTGAACAGTTTTATTGTTACTGAGAATGTCACAGAAGGTTTATTCTAACTCCACGTTAGCCCTAGTACGAATTAGTTTCGGAAGTTTTTCGATTCGCATAGTTCTTTATTCGAGAACTAAATTACAAATCTTTTTGATCACGAAACATTTCCCGTTATTTCATTCGTGCTAAGGATTTAGTAGAATAAATTAGAACAGAAACTTTCTGTTTTTGAGCAAGTGGGAGCTGCTACGGAGCCTTTTCAGAAAATTGCTTATTCATCATGCTTATGTTCGGATAATCTTTACGAATGTTGTTTTCAGCAAAACACGGATAATAGCGCGAGTTTTCTCGCGCTGGTGTCCTCCATATTGTTAGAATGATGAATTGCGATCTACTTATATTCCAGTAGACGAGAGCCAAAAACAGAGAAAATATGTTATTATCTTAGGCGTAGATAGATTTTTTCTTTTGCCTAGCGATTCCTTATATATTCTCGTCACGCTATGTGAACATTAGAGAATATGTTGTTTGTTATGTCGGGTTCGGTGTACTGAAAATTTTCAATTGCGTTAAGTTTTTGAATAAAACCTGACTGAACAACTATAAGGTAGGTACGGTTGTTATATGTTAATATAGGTAGGAGAAATGCAATTTCTTTGCAAGTAAACTAAAGGCAACCGACAAGTTATCTCACATGATTAAGTAGAGCTACTAATTATATTATTTTTTTAAGCTTGGTTATATCTTTGAGCCACTTCTCTGCTTAGAAATATATGAAAGATGGCTGGTTCATTCCGTTTTGTTAAAAGCACTATATTGAGTATTGCTGGTATTATTCTAGTACTGGTTTTGTTCAAATATCCGATAAAACTGGTGGTTGGACGATTTTCTTCTATTTCCTTGTGCCTTTTCTTCCATTTTCTTGTGTCTTCTTAGCATCAAAGCAGTTATGTGCGTATAAATTAATTGTTTTTTGCATTGTCAGTATAACAACTCTCACAAGTTACATTCCTTAACCATTTTCAGTTACACAAATTAACACTCTATTAGAGGTGTCATTATTTTGTACGCAAAACGCAAAATATAATATATATATATATATATATATATATATATATATATATACTAGCACACAAAGATTCCGAATCTGGAGCTGGTCCAAGTAATTGCTGTTATCCCGTAACTCCTAGATTAGAATGTCTTGATAAAATTTTCAGGTTAACTTCACCTGTCAGGGATATTGAATACTCTCTTCGAGGTGTCATTCTTTTGTACGCAATACAATCTATATATATTGTTTCTAGTTAGTGAACTTTCATCAGTTGCGCTTCCCACAAGAGAATGTCCTAGATGTCGGTCAACAACTGCAATCTACAAATTTACCGATTATATATTAATACATATATATATGTTATATATACATTCTATTGTTTTAGGAATTCATCCGCATAGTTGATAACTGATCCCTGCCGGGATCGATGATAAAATGACGACGTTTCGGCAGAGTCACATCTGCCCTCTTCAGGTCGGTTCGCATAATTCTCGTAGCCTTCTGCTTTCGCTTCTAGTTACTCGAATACTAGAACTAGAAGCGAAAGTAGAAGGCTACGAGAATTATGCGAACCGACCTGAAGAGGGCAGATGTAACTCTGCCGAAACGTCTTCATTTTACCATCGATCCCGGCAGGGATCAGTTATCAACTACGGCGGATGAATTCCCGGAAACCACCTAAAACATTTAGTGCCCGCGAAAACTTAAAAACAAATATATATATAATATATAAAAAACTGGAGAAATTTTGAAATTTTTAATAAAACTAGAATCGCCTGTGGTCGAAATTCGACCAATTGTGTCAGTGAGTAATGAAATTCAACTTCTTGTTCATATATAATAAACGGGACTTTATTTGTGTTGAAATTCATAATTCTCAATTTAATAAAAGAGAAGTTGAAATTAATCACAAAAATTTAGTTACCAAATTCCTTAGAATTAAATAACTCAGCGTTTTACCAGTAGAATAATATAGAAAATAGAATAAAGGTAAGTGGCAATTCCATTTGAAAATATTGAATAGTTATGAAGTAGTAATCGCATATGTACAATTTACAAAATAATCTGTTTTAATTTATTACTAATACTTATTCAATTTCCATTTGTACATTTAATAAATAGTACATGGGTGACCCAACTTTACTCGTAAATTCAAGGATTCATAAAAAATTTTGGTATATATATCGATATAATCAGACATTTGCTGCGTATAAACTATTTTTTCTCAAGAAGAAATGTTTCAGTTTAATTTCAATTCTCTAATATTTATTAAGCTACTCATTATAATAATTCCACTTCATATTATATTTCCACCACCGTTTATATATAACTGCTAATGGACTACCCAATATAAAAATAAAACATTTTTCTAACCACCCTATGAAACTATAGTAATTCTACTCTGGACGATATTTTAACCACCCTGTGTATAACTAACCCGCTAAAACTATAATTCCACTCCAACCATTCTATATATGCAACTGCATATGAGCCACCATATTTACTCCTGTTATTTGTAAATTTTTTAAACTATCTTCTATAACTATATTTCAATCATCATATATAGGCAACTCATATACCATTTCCTTTTCTAACTTTTTTGTAATTACCCTGTATAACTATTATTCCTCTCACACTATATGGCATCTATCCTATATATTCAACTGATTGTGGGATACGAAATGTTGCAATTTTTAAACCACACTGAATTACTATAATTATTCTCCAGCATATTTCCAACATACCTGTATATGTATCCCTATATAATGTTATTTCCACCACCCTGTTTAACTATGACTCTACTGCGCCCTCTATTTCAAGTACCCTGTAAATATAACCGCTAATAGGCTAACATATATAATTTTCTAACCACTCTATTTAACTATAATTGCACTCCAGTCAAGATTCTAAACAGTCTGAACGTGCAACTGGTCCACCCAATAAAACATTTGGTTTCTCAACATATCTGGAATCATCCTGTATAATTGTAATCTACAGCGCCTTATATCTCAGTCTATTTATATAGGCATATGTAACGACTCTCAAGACAACTTTATTGTGTGCCTCAAATTAATATAAAAACACTTAACTTTTTACCAATCCAAAAATGGCCTAACCAGCACTTTTTACTTTAAAATCTTGAAAGGTTCAGCTATAAAAATGTAATGCTAGAAAAACAGTAATGAAATTTTTATAAGATCCTACACATTAATTTGCATTGAAAAATTTTTCATAGCAGTTTTATTCTCAAGAAGGTCACCAAATCACCCTGTATTGAACAAAGCTGATATAATTGTAACACTCTCATTCTTTCTCTGTAATACGATTCTTCCCGAGCAATCGATTGGTAGATGCCAAAACCCCAAAATGGAATTTCCACAAAATGATAAAATAACCAAACATTATATGTATTATGTTATTAGATAAATAAGTAAAAATATATTTTCAGCATATATATCACATCTCGTTAAAAGAACATTAAACAGTTTTTGACTGACTGCTATTTTAGATGACATCTTAAAATTTATTTAAAAGATTGCCTTTGAACGCAGTAATGGATACACCTATAAATTTTACTTATTAATTAGTAAATTAACAATAAACAATAAATTAAGCATACTATACTCGTCTGGCCTATATAAAAAGTAAAGACTAGGGTAGAAATTAAAATTTGTATAATTGTTGGGTACCCTACCATAAATAACTGTAAAGAAGATGTTTAGCAAAATAAACATATTGCTCCAAACCTCAAAGTAAAATGCCTTTTATATTTATAAAGTTTACAAACTAATTATGTCAAGAAAATCAAAGTTTTTCGGTAAAAAAACTAATAATTAAATTCCAAACAATTTTTTAAATTTGAGTATAGTCTGACAACTAAAATTATACCAGTAACCTGCAAAATAATCAACACTGAAATCAAATTTTAATTTAATACTTTTTTCATTATACCATGATTGTTCTAAACTTCTTTGTAGTAAATTCAAATAAATATGAAAAAAACAATTAATTACTTATTATATGGCGAAATGAATTTCGACATCTAGGAGTGCCAGGAAAAACAAGCTCACAGGGACTCCAAATAAGGAGTCGTTCTGCGAGTAATGCCGTTTCCCTGTAATTCCTACTATACAAACCACACCAAAGAACTAGACTAGAAACAATATATTGTCAATGCGGGGCTTATTAGATATTCAGGAAATAACTGGTAGAAGTTACTTGCAGTAAATCAGGATCCATAAAATCAGATTTTTGGTGATATATTCCTTTCCAGGCCACTCGTTGCAACTCCACAGACACTTCGCTCTTATGGCGTTAAAAATCAACAAATCGAACTTTTCAGGACAGGTCGAAAGATATGTGCTCCTCTTCCACACCGCGTTTCTACAGCAGTGACACAATTTTTAAGTCACATATATTGCCAGCGTGGATGTTTTAACCACTTACATTTAAATTCCGCTCAAACATAACTGGTTGCCGTCAAGTTTAAGTGAGAACTCATAATATTGTCATCAGGATAGTAAATTATACCAAAAACTTAACCCGCTCCCTCAAATGCCAAATAGAGCTTAACAAGTTTTGCTTATAAGTAGCGACATATAATTTCAAATGTCTTTAGTATTGTTCACTTAAATTACTGCTTGTTTATACCCATTGGTCATTTATATACTGCATTACAGATTCGCATATAAAATAAATTCTCCATAACAATACAGCTCCAATTATAGATTGTGTGCCTTAATTAGGTTATGCATTCTTATATTCACGCAATGATTACAGTCAGCAGATTTCCAGACAATTACGTAAGATCGATCACACTGTAAGAGCTTTATAATTGGACTTAATAAATCGTATATATAGTAGCAAATGTGGTCTGTAAACCACATTAAGTTGCTATATAATTGTTTTTTATGAAGGCAACTTCCCGAAGCAATATTATTAACGTATGTTGTTAACTCCATAATAACGGTCAATTTAGTACGTTCAGCTGAAACCGAATTTTTCTTTTCAAACACTGTAATAACTGCAATGCACAAATGTTCTAGGAGGACTGTTGTTCATGCCAACAGAAACCGACATCTGCATTTAACTTTTAAATGTTTCCGGCGATTCGCCATTCCATTATCGTTATTATCATTTTGAACACATTTTGAAGTTAGGAACAGTTTTCAGTATAATAAAACGATAAGCTGATATCCCTTTGTTACTTTGCTCTATTTTTCAGATATCGTAAAAATAACTTCTGTCGACTCCCTGCTCTACGTGTAAAACTTTTCATTTGCCAGGATGTATTTGGCTTGACCGCATTATTTGGGTAATTGAATAATTACGAAACTGTTCTTGTAAATGATTAAAACCCATTACAAATTAACATTTGTCTTTGGTGTACAATTTTCGAACAAAAATATTAGAAAAATAAATGCAAGACCATTTTCTCCCCACTGGGTAAAATGGAAAAGTTCATTTGAATTGTTTTTGTATTAATGTTTCACAATCCACATATTCAATAATCAGCAGTATCACGAAAATCTTATTTATACAAGTCTGAAGCTTATTTGTGGCATGTTCTAGTTATTTTTATGGTTTGATGATGAGATGCAGTATATTCCAAAAAGTCTAGTGGCTCAAAAAATTATATATATATATATATATATATATATATATATATATATATATATATTCCTTATACAATGGTAATATATTAGTATCGTATTTTAAGAGCCTCTTCAAAGATCACCTTATAAGTGTGGGCGAAACGTCGGAAAACTTCGTTTATATGTTGGTTCAGATATATAAATAAATTAATTGGAAAAAATGACAAGGTCCAAATTCGGAAAAAGCAGAATCAGCCATGACTCTGGCTGCGAAAACTTACGTTCTCTCCAAAATCATTTGTTCAATTCAAAAATTAAAATTGGATAGATATGTCTAGAGGTAGTTAAACACATATAAATATATTCTTAGTTAATTTATTTGTGGCAGGAATTTTATTACATCGTTTTGTAGTTTACTGAATTTTAGTGTTACTGATTAATTGAGTAAAGATAAAACAGTACTTAGATTAAAACAAAAACACTGTGTTAATTTATTATATTAATATTTTTTAACTTTCCAAGTAGAGCAATTTAAATGTTTTAAATAAACACACACAAATTTGAATATTAACGAACTTTGTATTATTATTTTCTTGACGTTGACATACTAAAAAAATAAAAGCAATAAAGACGCAAAAAATTGTTAGAGACTATATTCATATTTTTTATGATTTTTAATTGAATTTTAAAAAGTTTTGTTATAAACTTTCCATAAATTCTCTAAGTTTCAAAATACAGACTCTAAATCCTTTGGGGATCTTTATCATTTTTAATCTATAAAATGATTGAGTCATGGGAAAGAACATTAAGAAATAAAAAATAATAAACTTTATGTAAATTTGTGGAGACCTTCGTCGAAGTTTCCTTGGACTTCGTCTTGAAATAATTCATCTCACAACATTTCAATAGCTTTGGATCTACTATCAGTTGAATGATGGCAAATTCAGATTACCTGTCGTATTTATACCCTTAACCGGTCATACTCATTGGGTCGCTTAATCCCCTGTCTCGTCGAATCAGCGTGACCATACCTGGCCCTTGGTTGCCGGGGATGCGTAGCAGCAATGGCTTGAGGAAAGATTTCTAAACATTTTTAATTTGGATGCTGGGCTCCCTGATTATATTCTCATTAGAGATTATGTACGCCGTCTAGATGAATTTTCTCTTATACCAGTGCTCCTCCTTGTGAACTATTCGCCATAGGCATACAAAATGTTATGAAATTCACTACAGAAACTTATCCGTTCCGTTCAGAATGTCAATTAGAATCTACTTCCGGAATAACCCGAGTTGAAATTATGTTACATGAAAATGGCGTTCTTGAAAACCCCCAGACACAAATTTTCTAATGCATAAGATGTTTAATTTCCCTAAAATGCATAACGTACCACTTCTTTTGAAGAACCGTGTATATGCATTACACAAAATACGTCTCTGAAAAACACAATGACATTAAAAAATAAAACATAAACTTTTAATGCTATTTAATTTAGTTTAGACAAATACAGTTTATTTATTTATTTATTTATTAATGAATTAATATAAGAATTACTAACTATTATATGATACTGTATAAATTAAGGGTGAGGAAACATTAATAAGAATTATTAAATTTTGCTTATAAAATTGCTGCATATTCAAGATTTTGAATAATATACATTCAATAAAGATTTATGAATTTCTGAGGTCAATCTCTGATCCCAGTGAAATAGGTAAAAAATTTATATTAATTAAAAGATTTATGGTAATACAGAAAAAGAGAAGCAATAAATCAAACTTTCAATTTGCAATTTACATTTTCAATATATATTTTAAAGCCATTGATAATGAAGTCAGAATCGACTTTAAAACGATTGGTATTTTCTTTCACTAAACAGCTTTTTATTTCCATTGTGGTGATATTTCCCAAGAAAACATAACAATAATAAAAACAATTTTATACATACATTCAAATTCAAGTTTGCTGTATATGCTGCTTCTTATGGCAGAATAAATTTGTTCTTAATTTCTGAAAAAAGGAAATACATATTAATTTTGTCAAAAAGGACATAGTATTAAAAACTCACCCCTTGTAAAAATCTGTTCCATTAAACTGCCTAAGGTTCTATATTCGTTGGTATAGCTTTGTGAAAATTCGAACTTCATTTTCTTACTATTGTTCCTCAGTTAAATGATAATTTTGGTGCAGCATTCTGCTGTGTCTTTCAATAAAGATTTCAAATTGATTTGTTTGTACCTAATCACATGTGAAGATACAAATTTCAGCCTATACTCTGACATTCCTCTATAACACTTTTAAGTTCAATTTTCAATGAAACAGCCTTCATTGGTTCACTTGGGAACGTATATACTACAGGCTGGTTCCAGGAGCAAAATATTCACTTTATTAGAAAAAGATTCAAATGGTCTGCCAACAATGGCTCACTTTCTATGCCATCTCCCTGAACATGGCCAATAAAGGCATATTTACTAGTATATTGAATATTACAGGACAATGACATTTTATCAAATACCACTGCACAGTTTCTTTAATTTTATCAACAGCAAACTTTAAATTATCACCCATTACTGAATTTGTTCCTGGTTTCATAGATATTCTTGATGGTAAACTAGATATTTTTGACAACAATTGCAAGTGGTCATTTGCATTATATAACGAAACTGCTAATATTTTTTCATTTAATGTGTATCGCCTACCATTTGGCAAGCACCACTTTTTGCCATTCTAAACAAACACAAATAAATGTACAAAATGGCGGGTCACTAAAAATCGCTTTGTTTGAACGTCCTCGAATTGATAATTCGGATTTGGTCCATAATCGGCAATTGTCGGAGAAGAATTTCTCGCATTGCAGATTTCTACAAATTATAGGTGACTGTGGCGACATCTAAGCAGCCGAACCGAGCATCAAAGTATTTGACCTTGGTATATCAAGTTAAACATCTATAGTGAATAAGTGTGAACTACACTAAAGAAATTTGGAGGGTGGAAATAAACGGTGGTAAACTTCTCTACAAGTAATAGATGACGAAGCAGTAATAGTGGACGTCATATGGTCACCTGCGTCACTAATTTTAATTGGATCTTATGGCAAGTGATAGATTATTAGAAATATACTGACAATGCCTACTCAACCATATTAATTTTGTTTAGATTTAGGTTCATTCTGATGAACCAATTGAATAAATACTAAAATTATTATTTCTCATTTAATAAATGATTATTCAGTCCCGCCACTGCTTAGTTGTCAAAAAAGTTGATGTTTTTTAATTTTCTAGTAATTTTTACTTTGCAAAGTTTCGTAAAAAACTGCCTCTAAATATTCAGTTTTATTATTGTTAAAATATACGTTTAGGAGTTTACTTTGTCAAAAGTGAACTTACTCAAGCCAACAAAGTAGCAGCTGTCTTAAAATTGGTAGAAATAATCTCTATGAAGCGGAGCACTTGCGTAATAAGAGCTACCTAGTTCGTACTATATGGAGGACTTACTTGAGGGAACTTGTTCAGAAGTTTGAAGCAACAGGTAGTGTTAAAGATGCCAAACGCTCTCGTCCACCAACAGTTAGTGATAACAAAAAAATTGACATAATTCCTTACAGGGTTGTAAACCTTACTTCCTCCACAGCTAAAGTTGCGTCTGTGTGTGAAGTCAAAGTACAGTACCTAGGATGTTGGTAAATACAACTTTCATCCATATGACTCAAAAATGAAGCACGAACATGCAAATGACGATCTCGACAGAAGACTGGAATTCGGGGCAATTATGACAAATAAGATTAATCGAAACCAACACAAAAACCCTTTATGTACAAAATTGGAGGGAAATAAGTCAACCATCTTTCATGAAAACCATCCTCAGTTTTCAGAAAAAGTGAAAGTATGGGCAGGCATTTTCAAAGACCCAATATTTTGGCCGGTTTTCCTGAATACTAACTGCGAGGTTTACCTGGCGATGGTACAAAATGCAGTCAAGCCGCTAATTCTTAAAACTCTGGAAAATAATACAAATGATTTCGGTAATTTGGAAATAACCTTTCCACAGGATAGTGTTCCTGCTGATTATTATGTTGCAGAAAGTCGAAATAAGTATGGATGAGAATATCGTGATGCAGGGATTGAATTGGAGGTCCATGGAATAACCAGCTTCGTCACCGGACTTGATACCATTAGATATTTTTCTGTAAAGGTACTGGGATCCAAGGTATACACCACGGAATTCGAAAATATTAACCTTTTTAAACAATGAAGAAGACAGGGACACATTCAAACCAGTACTATAAGTATTTACTATTAGGATGCCTTTTTGTAAACAAGTAGACAGAGGACATTTTGAACACTTGCTGTACGAATTCGTTTAACTAGTTGAAGTTTATATTTGAAATAATTATTTTAGTATATATGTAATTTGTCCATCAAAATTGACCTAAACCCAAAAAAATCAATATGGCTGAGTGGGTATTTTCAATTTAAAATTCGTGGCCCCAGTGGTCCTGTGATGTTATTCATTACTGTCACGTCATCTGTTACCACTAGTAAAGAAGTTTAATACAGTTTATTTTCAGCCTCCAAATGTCATTTGGCGTAAGTAAAACGTTCAAAAGATATGAGGGGGGAGGAGACTTTTGACTAGCGCGGTATATTAAGTATTATAAAATTTACACTTATTAGTATTGGATGATTAACAAATAATACTAACGTTCTTCTTAAAATTTTCTGGTACTGCCCGCTGGCTCATATCCAAAGGTCATTAAAGTTAGTACCACCATTTTACAGAAACTCAAATTAAAACATATGGGAAATACGAGCTATTTAGGAGGTCTTGATTTTTACCTAAACTTATTTTTGAGCTCAATATTTACTATGGAAAAAGCGCATAAAACTATTGGCGGTGCTAAGTTTACGTAAAATTAGCAACGCCATCTCACAAACACATAACAAAAAATGTTGTGAAGCGTCTCAAATTAAGAACTATTTAAGAGCTTTTAATTGACGTATTGAATGTCAACCCCTAAATCTGTCTAAGGGGTGAAAACCATCATCGAAAAAATATTAAATTTTAATTCTGAATTTAAAATCTATTAAAATTATCTACGACTTACGAGCTCTATCCTGGTGTAATGCACATAAACATCTAAAAATGTCCAAGGGGTGAAAAAAAACCCAATAATGCAGTTTTTTCGAATTTTATGATTAATAAATTTTTAAAAATACCAGCATGATCTACGATTTACGACCTTTCCAACGGTATATTACATGACTACATTCAAATTACTGGAAGGGGTGCAACAACCCCCAAAATTTACCAGTTTTTCTAAATTATGTAATTTTTTCATTTTCAAAACTGCCGGACTCATCTAGGATTTACGAGCTTTTCAACGAGATATTACACGTTTACATTCAAGTTTTGGGAAGGGATGCAAACCACCCCCCAATTATGCAGTTTTTGTCAAATTTTATGATTTATAAATTTTGAAAAATACCAGCATGATCTACGATTTACGAGCTTTCCAACGGTAAGTTACACGATCACATTCAAATTACTGTTAGTCCGGCCTCATCGATTTATGAGATTTCCAACGGGATATTACAGGTTTTCATTAAAGTTTTTGAAAGCGGTACAAACCACCCCCCAATTATGCAGTTAGTCCAAATTATGTGATTTTGTTAATTTTCAAAACTGACAGCTACATCTACGATTTAGAAGCTCTTCAATGATACATAACACGATTATTTTCAAATTATTGTAACGGATGCAAGCAACCCCCAAATTATGCATTTTTTTCCAAATCCGTAGTTCTTTAATTTAGAAAACTGACAACATAAACTATGATTTACAACCCTTCAATGATACATTGCAGGACAACTTCAAAATCATCTGAAAGGTGCAAGTAACTATCTAAATGACTAATTATTTCAAACTGTCAGATTTTTAAAATGGATTAAAATATTAAATATTATCCTTACTGCGGCAAAGGTAACTCTTTAGAAATCTAGATTTTGCAAATTTTGTGATTTAAAAACTTGGAAATGGTGTAAGTTGGAATTATCTACGATGTATAAGCTTTCCAACAATATCTTAAAAAACGACTACAGTTAGTCCCACACAGCATGAAATAGTTCTAAAATATTTATGCAATATTTCTGGTTTGATTTGAAACATTTCAAAATATTTCTTGATATATTTCAGCAATATTGCTATGTCCGCGACAAAACCACATTTGAAATAATTCATGAAATATTCCTGTAATATTCTAGGAAATCTTTGTGTCATATTTCATGATATGTTTGTTTTAAAATATCATAAAATATTTCAGAAATCTTCATATTTTCTCTACAAAATCCTTTTGAAATATTTCATGAAATATTCTGTAATTAGAGTCGAATATTTTAATATAGTTCTAAAATATTTCACGTCTAAACTAAACTTTTTTCCAAAATATTACTATATTCAAGACTAAAATACTTCTGAAATATTTCATAAAATATTGGTGTAATATTTCACGAAATGTTTCTTTAAGATTTCATGAAATATTTCAGTAGATGCTTTGTCGTGGACATAGGAATATTGCAGAAATATTTCACTGAAATATTTCTTGAGATATTTCATGCTGTGTGGGGTAGGTATTGTTCGGATAAATATGTTTTTCATGAATTATGCTCTTTTAACTAAGTATTGAATCTAAGGAAAACCAGTCATAACAACTTTAAAAATGTCAAATAATATTCTTATTTTTGTCTAATCTTTTCCATTTGAAAATGGGTTGAATCTATATTCTATACAATAAATATAAAACAGGGGTTTGGTATCTGAGAGGGCAATGCAATATATATTTTCTTAACTATTATTTTTCTACCCACAATAATCAAATTATTCATAGCAAACCAAAAATACAAATAGTAAAACATAACAGATCAAAGGTACTTGAATGAATTAAACAAATGTGTTTTCTCGCCATCTAAGTGCCAATATTCCCCTGTAACTAATAACTCAGTAAAATTTCGATAGATAGACGATTTCATATTTGAAATTACAGGGTAATGTCATAATATTAGAATTTTTCTGTTGAGATCCAGTGTCATTGATTTTTGTATGCATAGATATGCAACCTGCTATTGGAATTTTCTAGGACAACACATTGGTTCTCATTTGTTGATGAACTGTTTATTGACTGTAAATATATAAATAACTAGTTCAATACACCTACTTATTGAGAGAATTTCAACGTACTTAAATTTCAAAAAGAAATGAAATGATAGAGATTAGTTATATAATGAAGTATATTATATGTGAGTTTAAACGTAAAGGATGAGTAAGATTGGCGTATATTACTTATGTGATCCAAGAATTTAAAATTTAAAATACGACATTACGAATTTTTTACTGTTTTAATAAAATATATTGCCTCGACTAGAACCAGTGTCACCAATCAAATATTAGATAACAAATATCAGAGAACTGTTTCCAATATATACACACATTCAGTGTTTTCAAATTTATTTTGTCATGCCCATTACAAACACCGGCAAGATATTTGGAAAGGCTTTTTCGAATGTTTCATCATAATCTAAAATGAAAATTCTTTAATACGCCAAAAATAACGTTCTAAATTTAGATATTTGAAAATGCACCAAAATAATTATGTTAAAAATATTGGGGATGGAGTAATAAGATGATAATATCTTTTATTAGCAAAACTACATTACTGGTGTGCAAACTGTATAATGAATGAATTAATTGAGATAAAATATTTTGTGAGTTAATCCAACACTGAAAAGTTTCCTTGTGGATCAAGAGACAAAATCTTGTTTTTTCTTAAGTGTAGGAACTTACAATCTTGGCAATCATTATAGTTCTTCAACAAAAAAAAAAATAAAACAATATTTGGTTCAAAGATTTAGACCAATATATTATCTAGCCTTGTATGTTACCATGATATCTGGTTCTTACATCAAGTGAGAGCTCCCTCCAGTTCAGAAATACAATTCGCACTACTAAATTTCACTAATAACTTACTAATAAACATTGTCCACAGCACAACTGTATTAATAATCCACTTTAAAGTATTATTAAGGATTTCCTTTACTTAGATAGTTTTGTCGTCTGGTAAAAGTTAAGTACATGACGTTTCTAAAAATGAGGAGGAGAGGACGTCCAACGCTTCATGACAATATTGCCTACGACATCCTAGAGAACTATGGCAATGCAATATATAGTCACCAAACTAAAATGGTCATTTCAAAAAATGCCCCTTTCTGGAAAGAAATATCTCTGGAATGTCAACATAGGAATACGATGAAATGTAATAATCGGAGAAAAATACGAGATAAAATTGAAAATACGAATAATAAGAACTTCAATCATTTCTGTGATGTTGAATATAGAGCAAACTATGAATCTAGTGAGAAGAGTAATGGTCTTAGGGCATGACCCTTAATGAAGCACATACAAATACGCATACCTTATAAACAGTTCCATAGGATGATCGAGCACATAACTTATGTAAGACAAGATTCCCGGCGAAATGCTGTTGCTGATCGGGAATGTATTACATTTCGGAATGATGGTGTTTGGCAGCCAAATAAACTTTCTGAAGAAGATATAGACGTTTGGCCTTACAAATTTAAGCATCACAAATTATTCAAAACAAATTATAGATGCTATGTTACTGATTACTGTCAATGTGGTTCTACTTCTAGAGGTGAAATATTCAATTTTATGGCTGATGTAGTACTTATAGAGTTCCGATTAAAACCCGGCCGAGCGGACAGTCATTGCAAAGATAGAACTCTTCGAAGGAAAGAGAGACTAGAGATCGGAAAACAGTTAGTCGACCGAAATTATTCACCAAGCGTGTTTCAAGCTGAAGTTTCAAACAAGATGACGAATGATCATGCCAAGTCATTGCACATGCAGAATAATCCTTTGAGAGCCCTGGAAATATTACAATTGGGGACTTTTAAAGATACCATAAACTTGTTAAACATCAATATATTTACTGTTCATTATTTTTCTTATTATCAGATGGATGTTTATCGATCATTCTGCAAAAATGGACAAGGCAGTTTGGCAATAGATAGTACTGGCAGTTTAATAAAACCTATTCGGAGAATTTATAAGTTCTATACAAAAACGATACATTTGTATAATGCTGAAGTAAAATCAGAAATATATGGACAAATGTGCGTATATGCAATGATTACAGAAAGTCATAAGGCAAATAATATTCAAATTTGGTTGATGGAATATATTAGATATGGGGCACCGATACCAAAGGAAGTATTTGCGATTTGTCGTTAGCATTAGTTATAGTTGCAATACGAGCCTTTACGAATTTTCTATACAAACGCCTGCTTTAATAAATTCATCTCTATTTCTTTCATCAGAATAGATGTTGCCCATTTCAAGAAGTAATACAAAAAAAATATTAGTACGGAAAATTCAAATATTAATATTGTGTGCAATTGGACGATTGGTTTTGTCCGATTCAAAAGAGGAAATAGAACAACTGTTAAAAAACTTTTTTATTCTATTATATAGTCTTGCAATTGGCGAAACATGTAATGGGATGAAATCTGAAAGCGAAGAAGCCAAGATATTTATATTAAATAAGCTGACAATGGTGGAAGAGATGTTCAAAGAGTACTTATCAGTACATAATAAATTCCGTGGGTTCAAAGTTAATTAATTAAATACAAACTGATATGATTTGCACTCTTCAGAATAATCTCGAAGTAATTGTGCAATACACCGTGGGGTTTTAAATTGTAGATTAGGAAGATGACTTTCAAATTTTGAATATTACAAAATTTGAAAAAAGCTGCATAATTAAGGGGTTGGTTGTACCTGATGTACCTCTTTGAATAATTTAATAGTGACCGTTGGGGTGTTTTCTGCACACTTTACAATAATTTGAAAGTAGTAGAAGAGCTAGTTAGGTGTAGAACAGGAGTGTAGTTTTGAAAATTCGAATATCTCAAAATTCTAAAAAAACTGCATAGTTTGGGGGTGTATGCATCCCATACAATAACTTGAAAGTAGTCGTGTAATATAGCGTTGAGCAGCTGGTAATCCGTAAATTAGGATAGTGGTTTTGAAAATTAAAAAACACGTAATTTGAAAACACTGCATGTTTGGGGGTTGTTTGCACCATTTATAATAAAATTCGAACAAACTGCATAATTGGGGGGTGGCCTGCATCTCTTTAAAAACCTTGAATGCAAACGTGTAATATCCCATTGAAAAGCTCGTAAATTTGAAAATGAAAAAATCACATAATTTGGAAAAAGTGGTAAATTTAGGGGGTTGTTTGCACCCCTACCAGTAATTTGAATGTAGTCATATACCATACCATAAGAAAGCTTGTAAATCGTAGATCATGTTGGTGTTTTTCAAAATTTATATACTTATCACAAAATTTGAAAAAAACTGTATATTTGGGGGTTGTTTGTACCACTTATAATAAAATGCGACAAAACTTCATAATTTGAATGTAAAAGTGCAATATCCTGTTGAAAAGCTCGTAAATCATAGATGAGGCCGGCAGTTTTGTAAATCAAAAAATTACATAATTTGGAATAACTGGTAAATTTAGGTGGTTGTTTGAACCCCTTCCAGTGATTGGAATGTGGTCGTGTAACATACTGTTGGAAAGCTCGTAAATCGTAGATCATTCTGGTATTTTTCAAAATTTATAAATCATAAAATTTGAAAATACTCAATAATTGAGGGGTGCTTTGCACCGCTTCCAAAGACTTGAATGCAAATCTTTAATATCCCGTCGAAAAGCTCGTAAATCATAGATGAGGCCGGCGGTTTTGTTAATCAAAAAATTAGATAATTTGGAATAACTGGTAAATTTAGAGGGTTGTTTGAACCCATTCCAGTGATTTGAATGTGGTCGTGTAACATACCGTTGGAAAGCTCGCAAATCGTAGATCATGTTGGTATTTTTGAAAATTTATAAATCATAAAATTTGAAAAAACTGCTTAATTGGGGGTGGTTTGCACCGCTTCTAAAAAACTTGAATGCAACCGTGTAATATCCTGTCGAAAAGCTCGTTAATCGTAAATGAGGCCGGCAGGTTTGAAAATGAAAAAATTACATAATTTGGATTAACTGGTAAATTTACGGGGTTTTTTGCACCCCTTCCAGTAATTTGAATGTGGTCGTGTAACATACCGTTGGAAAGCTCGTAAATCTTAGATCATTCTGGTATTTTTCAAAATTTACAAATCATAAAATTCGAATAAAACTGCATAATTGGGGGTGGCTTACATCGCTTCACAAATCTTCAATGCAAACGTGTAATATCCCGTTGAAAAGCTCGTAAATCGTAGATGAGGCCGGCAGTTTTGAAAATGATAAAATCACATAATTTAGAAAAACTGGTAAATTTAGGGGGTTGTTTTCTCCCCTTTCAGTAATTTGAATGTAGTCGTGTAATATACCGTCGTAAATCGTAGATCATGCTGGTATTTTTCAAAATTTATCAACCATAAAATTCGAAAAAACTGTATAATTGGGGGGTTGTTTTCACCGCTTGGACATTTTTAGATGTTTATGTGCATTACACCAGGAAAGAGCTCGTAAATCGTAGATAATTCTAATAGATTTTAAATTCAAAATTAAAATTTAATATTTTTTCGGGGGTGCTTTTCATCCCTTAGACAAATTTAGGGGGTTGACGTTCAACACGTCAATTAAAAGCTCGTAAACAGCTCCTAATTTGAGACGCTTCACGAAATTTTTTTGTCTGTTTTTGTGAGATGGCGGTGCTAACTTTTTGTAAAATTAGGACCGCCAATAGTTTTTTGCACTTTTTCTATAGTAAATATTGAGCTCAAAAATCAGTTTAGGTAGAAATCAAGAGCTCCTAAATAGCTCATAATTCCCATATGTTTTAATTTGAGTTTCTGTAAAATGGCGGTGCTAACTTTACTGACTTCATATCCAATAAACTTGTTGCAAAAAAATTAGACTTAGGTTGTTTTATTACAGATTTACCAAGTTCCTTAACAGAATATTTAGATTTTTTAGCCGCTGTTAGGGCGGGTAGGATTTTTATAATATTTGCTATGAATTTTGCTAGATCTGCAAAACAAATAGAAAATAGTTTCCTCAAATGTTCTTTAGGTAAGAATGATAAGAAAAAAAGGTTAGTGGTCTAGCACAAATAAAACACTTCCATCCTATTTAAAATAATAACCAGAATTCTATTTACAGTAAATGCTGCCTTCATAGACTAGAGAAAATGATATTGGAGGCCTCCAAACAAACTTAATGGGCTTAAATTCATTAACATTTCTGGTAGCCAACGAATAATTTCGCTACCCACCTTCCGACCTCATCATCAGATTTTCATCGCTAAGTTTAGTCGGTTAAAAATATGAAAACACTCCAGATCAGCCTTAAACGCTAGTGGTATAATACTAGGTATAACATAGTTTTCTTTTGCGCCTCCAGCTTCTTCATTAGACATTTGCTACCAAGTTTAGTTTGTTGAGCTCGCCAAAGCAAACCAAATGAGCTCAATCTCGAAGCGCTTACAAGTAATCGTTTAAGAATTCTACCTTCTGGCCTCAGATTAGCCCTATAGGACCAAATTATTGTATTGTCAAATATATTACAAATGCTGGCAAATTTTCAACTCAACACAAGTAAATTAAAATCGGTTTCCTAAATTTGCGCTCATATTTATTTAATTTAATGAGTTTCCTAATAATATAAAATTGATATTAATGAAAACGTTCATTGTTATCATTTCAATGTTCAATAATATGTTTTTTGTTTTGTTTTGCTAAGCTAAACAATGACTGGACATAGTTCAGCTTACTATAAATAACCATTTGTTTGTTTTGTAATACAACAGGATTTTAATACGCTAGTAAATTATTACACCTCCAAAGATCAAAGCATTCCAGTTTATTTTAATTTGACTTTTTGCCTGTTATCCCCTTAATAACAAACTAATAATGACAACTCGGATCGTTTGAACTAAATATAGACATAGAAAGTAAAGTTAGCAATTATTTTTTTACTAAATGATAACTTCGAGAATTTCCTGCAATGTATAAGTTAAGTAAATTACCTTTCAGTGTGAATTTGCGTATAATTCTCTTATGGTTGAGGACTTTTTAAAGTACTTAGTGTTGATTTTGTTACCTATTTATACGACTTGCTGAATTTACAATTGTTTAATAGTAATACACAACGATTTGTTATGATTTATAATTGTTTACTTAAATAATGTTGCAGAATATAAAACAGATATTGAATTATCTCAAATTGGAAACTGACTGATATGGAATTGGCACTTATAATGCTTAACATTGGACTTAACTGCCTGTAATTTTTTTGTCTGTGTCATTGCATTTTTGTGTAGTTTTCCAGTTCATTGATTTAAAGAGAATTTCTCAATAGTATAATTTATTTATTTGTTTCTCGACCTTCTTGCAAAATACATCAACATATACTTATTTATATAATTGTAAATAGTAACAGCCGAATGTTATATCAATTTCAGTGTAATTAACGGGAAAACGGCTTATGGGACAAATGAACCAAGAGGACTCTTTTCTTCTTTGAGAGCTTTCGTAAATTTGGTTTATTTACTTCGTCAGTCTAAGTTGTAAGTTATATTTGTTGTTAATTGAGTACATTAGTTAAAACTAAAATACTTACATATGTTGAGATTAATTAAATAAGTTAGCAAATAGTTCAAATTGAAGAATTATGATAAAAAGTTATAATTTTAACATTGAATATCATTACGACAAATGTTATTTGGTATTTTAAATAATCAAAAACAATTTTTTTAGTGACTAGATTAAGTTAGAGCAACAAGTACCAACTGCAAGAAAGAAATGATATTTGTTAGATTTTTTTATTAATAAATCATTCTTATTATTTTTTTAATGAAACAGTATATAAATTAGAACTGTTTGTTTACGAAGTACGTATATTTCTTTTTTTGTTTTCTAATTCCAATAAATCACAATATATGACATTTAGATTTTGTACGTCTGTTCTTTTATTTATACAGTCTGTATCATTATTAATTTGTACCATTTCAAGAAAACAACGTTAAAAGACATTTCGTTAGCAGCTTAAAATCTGACATTATCAAAATCGACTAAATGACCACTTGATAGGGAATTGGTCGACAAAGCACAGCTATCTTTGAGCAACTTTATATCACTTTTAGAAAAAAAAAAGAATGATTTATTAATAACAAATGTAACAAATATCATAATTTTCTTGCAGTTGGTAATTGTTGCTGTAACTTAATCTAGTCACTAAAAAAATTGTTTTTGATTATTTGAAATACCAAATAACATTTGTCATAATGATATTCAATGTCAAAATTATAACCTTGTATCATAATTATTCAATCTGAACGATTTGCTAACTTATTTAATTAATCTCAACTTATGTCAGTATTTTAGTATTAACTAATGTTCTCAATTAATAACAAATGTAACTTACAGCTTAGACTGACGAAGTAAATAAACCAAATTTACTAAATCTCTCTCGAAGAAAAGAGTACTATTGTTTCATTTGTCCCATAAGCCGTTTACCCGTTAATTACACTGCAACCTTATATATATATATATATATATATATATATATATATATATATGTTATATACGTTCTAAACAATACTTAGAATAATAATATGACAACACCGTGTAACCGGTCAAATGAGTCGTTCACATGGTGTCATATTACACGATATAGCAATTCCCAGGAAATACGCAAATACCCATCGCACGTGTAAAACTGCTGATGCTGACAATGCAACACGTAGCTTATAAATGCACATGCGATGGCTGTGATCGTCATTAAGTGGGTCGCATTCAATTATCTCATTTATATTGTTTAACGTGATTTTTGAAGTAAAATATTTAATTTGTGTTTTAAATAAAAATATTTTTTTTTAAAAAAGCATTTGTGTTTGTGAAGATATAAAATTGGCGCAGTCAGTAGGATTGTTCCAAAACGACTAGAACACGAGAATTCTAACTAGTCGTGGTGGTTTCCAAACCTTCGTGGGACAATCAACCTCTTTCTGGAGACACAACTGGAAGCGAGCTAGCACCAGGAACACGCAAAGACTAACCAGTGCAGTCAACTTACAGAACAGTCCATGCCAGGAATTATATTGTAAGGATTACGTTATTATTTTATTCTTTTATTTTATTGATACACTTAATCACCATTTCTATCATCAAAGATACATCCATTTATATTCCTTAAATATTTGAAACACATTACATTACTAACTTTAATATATTTTTCATTTATTTTGAGTAAAAGTGCAAGGTAAGAAATATTTTTGACCAATTTTGGTACATATTGATAATTACACATTAAATTTATACCATTATTTTGAACGACAACTTATAATAACCTGATCTAATTATTTTAATATCTATCTATTTTCACATTTATTTATTTACACATTGATTTATACGTTTTATCATTGTCAATTCGACAATATAATCTGATTTAAATTTTTAATATTGTGCAAATACTTTATTCTAAAACAATATGACTACAAGGCAAGGTGCAGCCACTCCAACTATGGAGCCCTATAAAATTTCCGAGATTTTTGCGATAGTACCGGAGTACGACGGTAACCCCATCTTTTTAAATACTTTTATTACGTCATGTAACACCGCCCACAGTATGGCGACCGATAACCAACAGGTCCTACTTATACTCCACATAAAAAATAAACTCCGTGGCAGGACAGCGGAATTAGTAAATTCCCGAAACCCTAGTCTGTTAACTGAAATCATTACTCTTCTCGAAAACCACTTCGGAGACCCCCGAGACCTATCGGCACTCATTCAAGATCTCCAACGAATGAAACAATTACCATCCGAATCACCCTTAACTTTCTCAAACAGAATTCAGACCCACCAGGCAAAAATGTTAGCCGCAGTCACAAAACAAAATATAACTTCCAAGGAAAAACAAGCCCAAATAGATCTCATCGAACCTATGGCACTAAACAGCCTGCTTACAGGCCTAAAGCCAAAAATGGGACAATTAATTCGAGCAAGCGACCCAAAAGATATCTTAACCGCTATCTCTAGAATTTAAAGAGAAATTCAATTGAACCATCTAGAAACCCAAAAATTCTTTAATTTCAAAAATACACCTCCAACCTTCAGAAGACCCAATCAATTGCCACCTCCAAAACAATGTACATTCTGCAAGAGAATGGGCCATTCAGTTAATGAATGCATCACTAGATCAAGGCAATTTCAACAGAACCAAAGCTTTGGACAAAATCAAGGTCTTGGGCAAAACTTTCAAAGACCTCGCCCTAATCCATTCACCCAAAATTCTAATCAACAAAATTATCAACAACCTCGCCAAACAAACTTTCCTCCCAATAGGAGTTTCCAACAACAACGCCCATCAACAAATAACCAACCCCCAAATACGGACCAATTTAAACCGAACCCTAATTTTTACCGCCAACAACGTACTCATCACCTAAATAATCATGAGTTCGAAAATCATAGAAGTGAACAGACTTATTCGAACCCAACACACAACCAGTACCAATATACAGACTTCGACTATAACGATTATTGCTCCTACGACAATTCCCAGAATGACTTTAACGGTTACTCTAGAACAGACTTCGAGAGCGAAAATTACTCTGAAAACTACGACGAAATTTCTCCTACAAATTTTCAGGACACTACCCCTCAAACAGAACCCAATATGACCCCAATATGAACATCCCCGAACAGAGATTTCTGTAAGACCCCTCTTGTCCGTAAACTCCAAGAATTTATATTACATCACCGATACATCCAACACTTACAAACTTCTTGTGGATACCGGTGCAGGACTCTCTATTTTTATGCCAGAAACTTGCAAACGATTCAGGGAAAGGTTCCCAGAAAATGTCGTCATCCAAGGAATAACTAACGAGAAAATTCATATCAACTAATCGACTCTCGTCCCGTTTAATATTAATGATCCTCATAAGGTCTACATTTGCAATATGGATATCGAGTTCGACGGATTGTTAGGTTCCGATTTCCTCGAACATTATAATTGCATCGTCGATTTCCATAAAAAGCAATTAGTAAACAACTTCAAAACACTTCCGCTATATAAAGTAACAGATGATTTAATCAGTAAAGATACCCCTAAAAACTTTTCATGTAACCCCGTCAACACAATTTCCATTCAACCACGTACAGAGCAAATCTGTAAACTTACTTGCAATCTTAGTGATACAGATGCTTTATTAACCGGCATGGAAGTTGAAATAGTCCATCTTCCGAATGCTATAGTAAAAGTCGATATTAATGGCCAATTTCTGACATCCGTATTAAATGCAAATGCCATCCCTAAAACTATAAATTTCACTGACATTAAACTTGAACCTATACAACAGTTCAGTGTGAATTCTTTTTCACAAACCCAACCAACAGACAACAACATACTAGAACGACAAGAGCAAATTTTCAATCAACTTCGACTTGACCACTTAAACGAAGAAGAATCCGACTTAATATCGCAACTATGTCTTGACTACTCGGACATATTTTATCTCGAAGGAGACCATCTGTCATTTACCAACGAAATTAAAACTCTAGACCAGTTTTCCCGAAATCTTATCGCTACCCTCAGATTCATAAAGAGGAAGTTAAATCCCAAGTAACGAAAATGATAGACGAAGGTATTATACGCCATTCAAACTCGCTCTGGCCCTCCCCTGTATGGGTAGTACCGAAAAAACTGGACGCTTCAGGAAAGAAAAAATGGCGCGTTGTAGTTGATTATCGAAAACTCAACGAACTAACGGTTGATGACAAATATCCTCTCCCTAACATTTCACAACACTCGACCTCGCCTCAGGATTCCATCAGATTGAGATTGACCCAAAAGACATTTCTAAAACCGCGTTTACCGTTGAGAATGGGCACTACGAATTCGTAAGGATGCCCTTTGGTCTAAAGAATGCCCCTTCAACGTTCCAAAGGGTTATGGACAACATTCTTTTAGGAATTCAAAACGAACTTTGTCTCGTCAATATGGACGACATAATCGTATACTCTCCCACTATCAACGACCATTTGTCTCGTCTTACTGATGTTTTTAAACGCCTACGAAAGGCAAACCTCAAAATCCAACCCGACAAGTGCGAATTTCTTCGCAAAGAAGTCGCCTATCTCGGACATCTGATTACCAAAGATGGAGTTAAACCGAATCCATCAAAGGTAGAATGTATATTGAAATTTCCTCAGCCCCAAAATCAAAAAGATATCAAATCCTTTCTGGGATTAGCCGGGTATTATCGTCGATTCATACCCAATTTTGCTAAAATTTCAAAACCACTCACAAAATTGCTGCAAAAAGATATTTCATTCTATTTCAGTTCTGAATGCGTTAATTCTTTCAATGAATTAAAGCAAGCCCTCATTTCGACCCCAATTTTAATTTATCACGACTTCAATGAGCCCTTTATTTTGACAACTGACGCTAGCGCATTTGCAATCGGCACTGTGCTTTCACAGGGACCAATAGGCAAAGATCTGCCAATTGGATACGCATCTAGGACCCTCTGTAAGGCTGAGACCCGATACTCCACAATAGAGCGTGAACTTCTGGCTATTGTTTGGGCCGTTAAACACTTCAGGACAATAATTTTTGGACGAAAGTTTAAACTTCTGACCGACCACCGCCCGTTAACGTGGCTCTTTTCTATTAAAGATCCAGGTAGTCGACTTGCCAGATGGCGCCTCAAACTCGAGGAGTACGATTATGAAATTATATACAAACCGGGAAAAGTACATAAGAACGCAGACGCCCTTTCACGCATTCGAATCAACCATTTTGATGAATGTATGAGTTTCCAATCGAACACCAAACTCCAACACTTCACGATAACTCCCTTAAACGAAAACAGTGACACAGAACAACTTGAAACCGACGACGAAGACAACTCAATTATTACAGAATTTCGGACATTCTTAGAACGGTATAAGACCGTCTCACTTATCGACTATAGTAAAATTCAGTACTCCAACTGTCAACTCCTTGATAGAGAAAACAAAAATATCTTAGTTTTCTTTCAATCCGGCAATTTAAAAGATTTTCATAACCAAATTTTTGAGGATATCTTCGAAGAGAATGCCGACTTCGAGCAATTCAAAATCAATATTTTCAATAGTAAAAGCGTTCGAAAAAGACGATATTACATTATTCCCTTACCAACTGATTTCGACACTGTGAACGAGGTATTATTTGCCTCAATTTACAAGAGCAAAGACCTTCTAACTGACTCTGAACTATACTGCGTTGAAAATAACTTAGACCTACCTATACTCGAAATACTTTCGTTTATATTCGCAGAAACAGACATAAAGTGGAAAGTCTGTCAGAACATAACAAAAACAGTAGGAAGAGATCAAGTGCCAATAATACTATATCAATTCCATAACGGTAAAAACAACATACACAGAGGGATCAACGAAACTATTAGACAAATTAAAGAAAAGTATAACTGGCAAGGTATTACAAAAGACGTAGAAAACGTCATTAGAAACTGTCAAATCTGTCAGACAACTAAAGCTTTCCGAAAAAACCTTGACAATCCCTTAGTAGTAACCGAAACTCCAAGAACCCCCTTTGAAAGGATAAATATCGACATTCTCGAAGTTCCTAGCAAAAATTATGCCCTTACTATCCGAGACGAATTAACTAAATATTCCCAGGCCTACCCGATTAGCGACAAGTCCGCTAAAACTGTCGTTAGTACACTCTTGGTGTTTTTCCAACATTTCGGAACGCCTTTGAGAATACACTGCGACTACGGTCGTGAATTCGACAATGCACTCCTCAAAGACCTTTGCAAAATGTTCGATATTAAACTTTCCTACTCTAGTGTAGGACACCCCCAATCTAACGGCTCATTAGAGCGTTTTCATTCAACCTTGTTAGATATGATCCGTATTCATAAAGCCGAGCACCCTGACGAACACCCCTTCAATATTTTGCCATACGCAATTATTACTTACAATAACTCCGCTAACAAAACTCATGGGTTCACACCCTATGAACTCGTTTTCGGGCACACGTCTAGCCGACCCCTCGAATCTAGGCGACCCCCTGAAACCCTCTATAACGAAAAAGACTTGATTTCTAAATACATCAGAGACTTAAATAACCGCATTTCACAGTACTACAAAACAGCACGCGAAAGAACAAAAAAACATAAAACAAAATTCGATTCGATAAACATGTTTCGAACAAAACCCTAAATTATCAATTAGGTGACAAGGTTTACGTACGCGAATCTCAGTTCAAAGATAAACTACAAAACAAATTTAATGGACCCTTTCAAGTAGTAGAACTACATACAAACTCAGCTACTTTACTAAATTCTCGCACTAACCAAAAAACCAAAGTAAACTTTGACCGTATGAAACCTTTCACAGAAGACTGATTTCGTTACAGGGTCATCCTGCTGTTCGGATCGGCAGCATGCCAATTCGAAATAAAGTCAATCAATAACACCATAGGGATTTATTATCATGAAGAATCACGTATAGCCGTGTCAAATCACAAATGGACTCTTCTAGTTCATAGAAATCTCTCCGCCCTAGAACAAGCTTTTACTACCAACGACAGAATTCTCGATGCACTAACTTTATCACCAAAAACTAACGTCCACCCAACCAACGTATTCCGTGCTGACGTTCAATCACACATCAACTTACTTAACCAAATCTCAAACTCTGTCAAAAACAAATTCACTGACATCCACATGGACACCCGAAGGTACAAACTTGGACTAATCGATGGCGCCGGATCAATTTTCAAAGCCATAACTGGTAACTTAGACGCCGCCGACGGCGAGTACTTCACCAACAGTATAAATAGTTTAAACAAAGGACAACTGCAGATCGAAAATCTGTTGAAAAACCAAATCAGTGTAACCACCTCAGTCATAAAGAAATTTAACGAGACTATTCAACACATTCAGGTCGACGAGAAAATATTTAACGAAAATATTCGAAAAATGGAAAATATGATTCGTAAAGTAAACGACAAAATGGTGTACGTGGAAACAAAACTTTCATTTCTAGAAATGACGGAAAAACTAATGGAAAATTATCTCTTTCTAGAAGACAACTTAAATGATGTTCTTAATTCCATAACTTTTGCCCGTCTAAAATTATCCACACTTCAATTTTAACTCCCGAACATTTCATTGCCGCCTTACAGGAAATATCGCAGAATCTCGTGAAAAATAATTTACCTTTGCCCGTCAAATATTTAAGTATTGCACGATACTTAGAAATTACAGAATTAGAAGCTTTTCAAACAGATTCCGACATTGTATTTATACTCAGAATTCCTCTTATTGAACAGCAATCATTCACTGCTCTCCGCTCATACCCAATCCCAATCTATGATGATAGAACTGGGTTATACCATGTACTCTCATTCACTCATAAATATATAGCAAAAAACGACGATTCCTTACTGTATATTCCGATAAAAGACCTTAGTGCGTGCAAACCGTTGAACAATCAAAATAAATTGTGTTCCGAACTCTATGCATATCCGATAGACTCAAATGCTTTGTGCGAGGCCCAACTTTAAGAAATTTTAAAAAAGTGCCGGACAATTGTCACAGTGCCGTGATTTCTGCTCAAGGGTACCACGTTCAAAAACTCGAAATCAACGTGTGGTTAATTATGGTTACCGAGCCACTCAGCATTACCATCACCTGTACCGACATCAATACAAAACCCTTAACACTCAATGTTAACTCCTTATTAAAACTTCAGAAAGATTGCAGTGCCTTCATTGGAATAACCAAAATCGAAGCAGAAGCCACAAAAAGCAGCAACACCCTTGACAACTATCAACCAGTTCTTATCCCTTTCAACTGCTGCGATACCATACCAGAAAAAACTGTCGTTCCCGAACTTAAACCTTTGAAACTCCATGAATTGAATTTCGAGGAGTTAAACGTCGCAAACCACAAACTCAACGACTATTCAAAGGACCTAGACGAACTAATAAATCAGCCATTCATCAAAAAGAACATTTCTTGGTTCACCTACGTGTCAATATTTTCCATAATAATAATTGTCGCTGTATTTGTCCTCCAAACGCTTTGGCGTAAACGCAATACAACCAGCGAAAGTCCATCACCCACAACTAGAATTTCAAAATTGTTGCCAAGATTGAGACCGAACCTTCGACCGAACGAAACTGAAGACATCGAGCTAAGTACCCCAAAATAATTTCAAAAATTGTTTTGTAAAATTTATTTATCGCTAAAAACTGTATTATTTTAGGTTTTATTATTAATGACCTTAATGCTAATTATATTTTTCTTTTATACATTTATACAATTTACGCTATTTTATTCACTTTTGCTTTCTGCAAATTTCATATGTATACAACCTTTATATTTTATTATTTTACAAATTCTATTTTCAGAAAAGTTCCTGTAAAACAGCAAATTTTTCTTTGTGAGGGGAGTTGTTATATACATCTTAAACAATACTTAGAATAATAATATGACAATACCGTGTAACCGGTCAAATGAGTCGTTTACATGGTGTCATATTACACGATATAGCAATTCCCAGGAAATACGCAAATGCCCATCGCACGTGTAAAACTGCTGATGCTGACAATGCAACACGTAGCTTATCAATGCACATGCGATGGCTGTGATCGTCATTAAGTGTATCGCATTCAATTATCTCACTTATATTTTTAACGTAATTTTTGAAGTAAAATATTTAATTTGTGTTTTAAATAAAAATAATTTTTTTTTAAAAAAGCATATTTGTGTTTGTGAAGATATAATATATATATATATATATATATATATATATATATATATATATATATTACAATAAAACATACTAGGTTAGTACTAAACTAAATTACAATACTAAGTATTATATTGATCAGTTCAAAGTTAAAACAGCTGTTTAATTTTACGTTTAATTTCTGAAAAGAGATTCCAAAAATACCAAGACGGTCTTGAAATAATTTAAAAGTTCTTGTGACTCTAGTTAGTGATTCTTTTGACCCATAGTTAGTCTTATGAAATGGCACTTTAAACAGCCTGCCCCAGATGTATAAATGTATATAAAAAATGGTTATAAAAATTATAGTTTAAAAACAATTGGTGTCTACAAGATTATATAAAAGAGATATTGTATATAAATTTGTATAATACATTTATTGGAGATTAAAAATAAATTTAAGATTGCCTAGAGGAAAACTGGTCTCCTTTCATTGAGTATATCTGTCCGAATAATCTGAAAAATAGTGAAGTCATAAAAGGAACGAGAAGAAAAAGTACATGAATTTACTACTTTATGGAGAAGATATAAATCTGCACAAATTCTTCTGCTCTCCCATGATTACAATCCTAAGTCAGATCTAATGAGAACATATGATCTCTACGAAGTCCCACTCTTTATGTGATAATACGTAGAAACTTAGTTTACACCTGCTCCAAAAGATCAACATGTGAGCGATATGATGCTGACCAGACAACGCAGCCATCTTCTAAAATGGATCTCATTAAAGAGCAGTACAACAATTGAATCACTTTTGTATGAAGACGCCACCCGCTATAATAGAAACCCTTCTTTTAACAATATTCATTAGTTGGTTATAGTTGGTTGGCGTGATTATACAGAATCTTTAATTCTTCTTTACCTGTGTATGTCACTGAACTGAACACGCTTGGCCGACGTATTTTTTTATTTATAAGCGTATCCCTGGATGGTTTAGAACCACATTTATTTCAGAAATTAAAATATTGTGACAACGTTTTATTTTCACAAGTAAAAGAATCCACTAAGAATTAGTCATTGAACAAATACAATTCTGAATAAACGCACGATTCCTAGTATAAAAACCGAGTATCGAGAATTTCGATCCTATTCCTGAACAAAAAAATATACAAGTAATCGGGCCAGATCGAGAACGACAATGATGGTATAAAAACGCTAACTTACAGCATAATTTCGGTTCAGGAGATACCAACCATCTGATCGAGGCGTGAGTTTATCAGCAGTTGTTATTCCTTTGTTATTTTTCTAGAGGAAAGTATTGTGATTTATTTCGGTGAAAATAAGGGCGATTATATTTGGTGTAAATATTGTTTTAAACTCACGGAGTTGTAATAATATATATCGCAGAAATGGTAGAACAACATGTACCGGGTCAGCTAGTTCGTTCTACAGTTATTTCTCTGTTGAATGCCTACATTTCTAGTTAGTTAAAATTTTTCTCTGAAAATGACATGTTACTGAATGTTGTCGGGATTCTCGACTTTCATTTATTTTAACAAGACAGCGTTTTGACATTTCGATATGATCTCACTCATCTTCTTCGTAATAAAAGATGCTATCACTCAGGGTACTTACTGGCTGATCTAACGCTGCTAATATAATTGTGTATTTAGATCGGTTAGTACCACACTCTGCTCAAAGGTAACAGATGCCTTGACGTTGCGTCGTGTGAACAACTCGAAAGGCAAGCGAAGTTGTCACAACAATATCAAATCAAAATTAGAATACCTGTTTCCCATTTATGAGGAAGGAGAAACGATATAGTCTCCTTCAAATAATACTGCAAGTGAAGGTGAATGGCAAAGGGTACGAGTAAGACGGAACTCATTGTTACAAAATTTAAGAAAATGGTTCAATATGACCACGACTAAACAGTATCACACAACCACCAATAAAGTAAAGATAGCCATGCTGGTCGCCGACATTCAGATTCAAGACTAGAAAATAATTTTCCCAGTGAAAATTGTCAGACTATAATACAGACTCCGTAAACTAAGATATATTTCCATAAAGAAATGTGTAAACTAAACACGGAGAATACACTAGTTTCGTTGTAGTAAAACAGCTGGTATAGTCAAGGTGCTCCAAAAGTATGAAAAACCCTAAATAAGACTTCAGGAATGCATTTTTTTAATGTCTAATAAAAAAGTTTTAGCGTATATCTCTTGCCATTAACGGTAACCTTGACTATGAATTTGATGGTCATATCAGTATCAAATCCATTTGTAAAATAAGAACCCTTATTTTTTTTCAGATTCATTAAGAGCGGAAAATTTTACGTCTTAAAAGCCTTTGACCTTGACCATGACCGTGACCTCGACAAAGATCAAACGGATTTTTTCAAACGATAATTTTCATTTTTCATTCTGGATTTGTGACCTAGATTTTGAATAGACCTTGGCCTGGGGGTCATTATCAAGGCCAAATGCATTTTACAAAGGAGAACGGCCATGACACTGACCTTAGTCATGACCTTGAACACGACCAACGTCAAATAGATTTTTTCAAATGAGAACTCCCATTTTATAGTCTGGATTTGAATCTGAGATGTGATTATGTGATTATGTGATATCGAAATATTACGATAGGTTATTTTGTTTCTCTTCATATTGTGTAAGATAATATAAATAATCATTTATGCGAACAGAAGAAGAATAATTCGATAGAATCACATTATTCTTGAAAATTGTGTCCTAATGGCACCAAACCTTGTTCACAAATCAGTTATAATTAAACATACAATCATGCAACAGACCCATATGCCAAACTAAATTAAGATATCCATAGTTGAGCACGTAAAGAAAAAAATGTTTTCCTTCATAAGTCTAAGACATATATCACAATAGACATAAGTGTTATACTCTATTCGAATAGATTGAACTGGATACCTTATATATCTTCCAAAAATGGTCAGATTTTGTTAATCTCAGTCTAGAAATAAATTTATTTTTGTGTTATATATAGGAGAAAGAGAAAATAATACTGGATAATAATTATTATAAAAGTCTCAGAAAGCGAACTCCAATTATATTTGATGAAATGAATTGCATATATTTGTCACAATACAAAACAGACATAACTAAAACAATGAGATTGAATAGATAAAATGTGCCGGTCGATTGACAAAAGAAGAAAAGTTTGATGAAAAGAAAAAAAGGGTCGTCGACTTTTTGTCAACAATAACACTGAAATTGTAGGAGTTGAGAGAAGGCAAAAAGCTATAATGTTCCTAAAATTGTAAATTATTTTAACAGTTTTATGGGGCTGTTGAAATCAGGGAAGTCCACAAACTCATTTGCAGTTTAGATTAGATCTCGTGTAACGGCTTACTCAAAATTCTGAAAAATCAGAACAGCAATCTTCTGGTCATCAAACCGTTCAAATACGTTTGATGAGTAGACATTTTATAGAACTGACACCAGCTACGATAAACAAAGATATGTCGCCTCTGTAATAAAGATTTATTTGTTACCAAAAAATGCAAGCGGTAAAATTTGAAAGAACACATAAAGAGAGATGCTACAAAATATATCGTATGCCAAAAGTACTTATTGACTACATTCATTTGTTGTATGTTTTGTTTACATATTGAAATGAAATGACAAAACCTAAAATTTTTTGTAGATCATCTGATCAAACTCTCACTGGTAAGTGTTTAAAAAGTGACGATATACACATAGGGTCTAATGTATCTATGTAGAATTTCCAAACTTTTTAGTCCTGCATTCCGAGAGTTCTAAGAATTGATTATAGAGTGTACGTTGTGTTGGTCGCCACATATATACAGGGAAACCTGAGAGATAACGATGTCTAAGAATCGTTGACAAATCAAACATAAGTAATTTCGAAAAGATTGTTGAGGAGGTCTTGAATTATTTTGTCTATTCATTGGGTTTTCTCTCCTCCAATTTTTTTCCTGTGTATGGAGACGTTTCAACTCCGAGTCTGGAGTCGTTGTCAATCGTTTAGTGTTGTTTTTGAGGTTTTTTCTAAAAATTTCGCTTTGATTTTGAATTTGTTCAAAATTTGTTCAAAATCAAAGCGAAAATTTTTTAGAAAAAACCTCGAAAACAACACTAAACGATTGACAACGACTCCAGACTCGGAGTTGAAACGTCTCCATACACAGGAAAAAATTTGGAGAAGAGAAAACCCAATGAATAGACAAAATAAATCAAACTTAGCCAACAGCATCTACCTTTAGAGCGCCAACTCCCATGTTATACATTGTAACAAAGTTTCGAGCGCCATCTCACGCTCGGACCGAACACCACAATGTATAATCCTAGATCGGCCGGTAATTCAGTAATATTATATTTGACATTTATAATTTTATCTTTAATAGGTTAGGTATATTGTAAACACAATATATAAATAAATATTTGTTTTATTATGTATCAGCCAGAAAATACAATAATGTATAAAAAAAAATGGTCATAAATTACAGTTTCCCCCTATGCCAAATTATTGATCAGATACAGCAGCATCTGAGTTAATTAATGCATGACGCATGGGCATGGATTAAATTTAATTCTAGATCATACCTTTAAAATATACAAAATGTAAGTTATATATACATTAATAAAATTCAAATATATTAATATTTTTATAAATTTTCCTGGTTGGTGCTAATTTTAAATTCCTATGTTAAAGTATAGCGTGACCTTGTTTGTCGTCTTCTTCTCGAGAGCGCTTTCGAACATCCTTAAGCAGCGCTAGTACACATAGAGGTTGAAAGTTAATAAAGATGATTAATAATAGTAAAATCAGAGCATCACATTTGAAGCTAAATTCTTTTTAGAAGTAATATTGCTAAATGGGTATAACTGTGGAAACCTCACTATCATGTGGCTAACATGACAAACTAGAAACCTCAGCAAATATTCAACAAATACAGACATCGAGTTGAAACATCTCGAAACTCAAATAAGTATACACAATATAACAATACCCAGAACTCATATTTACATACAAGAAGACTAGTTGACCATGTTCTAAAGATATTGTTCTCTCAGGAAATCTGTGAGAAAGACTTTCTCTAACAGACTACCAGAAATTTTATATAATTGAAATTGCTTTTACTAAGATTTATTGCCATTATCAATTTCAAACGTTTATTTTCGAAAAAGAAGTGAGGAGGGAAATTCCTAATAAGTAGATCGAATAACTATTATTCTTTGTAGCCCATAGATTAGATATTAGTCCTTCATCACAAGCCCATTTCTAATTGTCACATTCATAAATTGTATATTGGGCCTTCATCCGAATGCTGTATTAATGGGTTATTAGTTGGTGTCTATATTTGGTGGAATTCCTTGTCAAGGACATGACTGGTGTCCTGATATTAAGTTTAATATTCTTACTTGGTATAGAATCGTCATTAAGTGCTTTTTGACTTTTGTGCTTGTGTTTATTATCGTGATTTTCAGCACAATATTGGTTACTTGCCAATGTGCTGTCACTGTCTGTAAGTGCTCCAACTTTTCTGGTGCAGATGTGGAGGCCAGTTGATTCATGATACATTTCCAAAGTTCATAATATTCCTTGTCAGTGCCCCGTCAGTAGAGTGGATATTTATATTGCTTCAGGTAACATAAGAGTAATAAGAGAAATAACACTATTTGTATTACAATTCTACTTATATTACTATTGGACTCTAATTTACAACACCTACCAATTTAATTTTTCATCTGCGGAAATCAATTAAAAAATTCTAATTTTGTACCAAAAAGTTCATTTTCTCTAATAATTGGAAATGAGTAATATGCCATTGGAAATTATCTCGAAAGAATGGCGAGCCACTCCCGACAATTCCATTCTAGCAGTAAAATACAGAAAACATTTTTGGCAGCGTGGCGTCTGTGGAAAATGCCGCTGTTTTATCTTTATGAATGATTAACTTGAGATATTCCGAACAGATGTTTTGGCCATTAGCTTTTATTGACGTGACCGAATTTTAATATTGGGTTAACAAAATAGCAGAGTTAGTCTATTTTGAAATATATTACAACTATCTGTCGAATCTCATTTAAATAAATAACAATATTTTATCGTACTATACCATCTGATATCAGTCAAAAAATTTATTCATGCAATATATCTTCAGTCGGTAAATATTTTCCAACAAACTCACTAAACTGATTTAGGCGTGAATAATGTTTTTCATAAAAAAAAACTATCTAGGTTTAGTATATTGGTAAATTGATATTTAAAATCAAAATTTATTTATTTTCTATTTTTTCTTTAGTGCAATCTACAACTGTCTCTTACTACAGGGGGATCAAACAAGAAATTAAACTTATAGATACATACTCTCTTCGAGGTGTCATTCCTTTGTACACAAGACCATATACATTATATATCATATATAATATACATTGTTTCTGGTCAGCGAACCTTCATCAGTTGCGCTTCCACAATTGAATGTCCTCTCGAAAATCCTAGATCTCTATAGATACATGCTCATCAGCCTACATTTTTGTTAAATATTGCGTGTTAAATAGTCATTCTCATACTACTTCGTTATCAGTTTTGTTCTGTTCTCAAATCTCGTAATACATAGTTATAGACCAAGAGCAAATATTTTATAAAGAGGTATATATAGGATAGGTATTGAAATTTGAGCTCGATTAAACGACGTTAACCCGTGCCGCTCGTTGTTCACAGCCAAAAAGCCAGCACTTCAGAACGGTAAATAATAAACACAGGCTTAATATGTCTATATAAATATATAATTTATATTCTATACATAATTGTTGTTATTTTAAGTAAAACCGAGTTATAACAGCCTTTAGCCCCAAAAACGTGACCTGGTACCACTAGCAGCATACGTATATTTTATTATTAAGTCATAAATTTTGCTTTTTAGTATATTTTTGAGTTGAAAGTAGAAATATAATATAAAAACAAGTAATACTGATAAGTCTAGTGGCATTTTTTATTTCAAAATAGAAAAATCAGGTATATAATACACACAAAACAGACACAGAAAAGATACACACGTAGTACTTAAATGACATGATAATTTCACATAGTTATCTAATCGAATCTAGAGGTTTTGTTAAAGTAGTTCTTGAAATGTTAGGATATAATGTTCGGCATTTGCTTACAACTTGCAGGACATATTGCTTTTGGTCTTCATCTTTTATCAGAAGGTTGTTAAAGTCGGTAATTAATTTAACACCACGCTCAGCCATATCATTAACTAGTTTTATTGTTTTGACAATTTTCAATCCTTCCTGGAAGTCATTATTTTGAGGCCAGGTTTTTGGATGTTGTCTTAGGAAATCTATATTTATATTAAATCGGTCAAAGAATGTAAACGTTTCTTTGGAACGTAAATTTACCAATCCTCCATCAACTACCTCTTTTATTTTTTCTAGCGTGCTCTGATGGTTCATCTGTGCTACTGAGCAGTTTATTAGCAATTAACGACTTTTCATCGCCTGTAATGGTGGGACTAAAAAACGATAATCACACCAACTCTCCATTCAAATACCACAAATGGTTCGAAAATTTGATCAGGGCTATTTCTGCAGTGTCGTTTTCAAATTCTTTATAGTCTAACAGACTATGCAAAATACCTAAATCTTGCGTTGATGCAAGAGGAGCTTTTGGAGTATAGAACCACGCCTTACAACAAATTTTATCTACGAAAACAGAAATGGCACGCACAGAACTTTCTTCTTCTCTAGACATCTTAAATTCACGACGAAAAATGAACATTTTTAAGCAGTAAATAGCCTTTGGCCTCCACCTAGCGTGATGAATAGTTCCTGGAGTTCTAAAACCCACAACATTGACGTCTACTGATCCAACAAATACGAGAACCAACTGCAACAGCTCCTTGTTGTCATCTCTGGGGTGGCTCTCAATTAATTGAATTCAGCAGTAACATTTGCACTTGCTTTTGTATTGATTGTCACTGATACCTGTGTCGTATTTTCCTTTGTCTATCTTGGGGCACGCAGTGAGGAATGTCTTGAAAATGTCTGGATGAGGTCCAGTGGTTGATCACATTTTTGTGTCGAATACGCCTCTTAACAGAATTTCCAAGATTTGGTCACGGCAGCCTAGGTATAACAATTCCCTTCCTAACATTTGCTCTAATATGATGCATGCTCCTTTGAGTCTTCCCGTGTTGGATGCTGCAGTATTGAAGCAAATTGCCTTGAAGGTATTGGGAAGACCCCATTCCTGTAGGCATTCATATACGGCTATGGCTTGCTCCTCTCCACAGCTCTCTGCTGTTACAGGAACTCCCAGCAGCTGTTCCTATTCGCCATATCAAATAAAAATAGCTATACGCTTACATTGTTCATTTTTTAAAACAACCGGTAAAAGTTGACCGTCCCAATAGACAACCACGGGCTCTCTTTGAGGAATGTTTACTTTATCTATTTTTTTTTTAGTTTGTTGTTCTCTGAACATTTGCCTTCTAGAATGTAATAAAGTTCTCGAGACTTTGTACTCAAGAGGGTCAAGGTATTACTGCTTTTACGGTAGCAGAAAAAATCGTGTGGCATTTCTATAAGATATCTTACCTCGATCTAACAAAATGGACAATTTCCTCTTTAAAATCTGTTGGAAATGAAACTTTCATGCTCTTGCTCTCAGATAGTCCTGGATCTTCTGCAGCTTCTTCAGGGTTGTTCATTTCCTCCAAACTCTCAAGTTCCTGGTAGATGCTGTACTTTTCAGTGTCTTCTTCTCCTTCTTCGAACTGTTCTTCATCATCCGCCTCTAAGAAGCAACAAAAGAAAGAGAAAAAAAAAAAAAACTTGTCGTTTTAGCAGAAATTACCTACTTCTAATTATCGATAGGTATTATTTAAAAAATATAAACTCAATCATAAAGACGCCAAATGATGCTCTCACGTACAATTTTCTTCAACAATAATAATAATTGAGAAACGATTGTGAGGATGTCATTAACAATAATAAAACTGTATTCGTAATTACCACAATGTCGGTTAGTCCAACATTAAAATCATCTTCTATTTATTTATCTCAAGTCCATTTATTTTATAGTTGGTTCCGCTTTTGTTTCGCCCGTAAGTGTAACGATGTGAATGTACTGTTTACACCAATACATATGCAACAGAACCATGTTATTTAATATCATTAAATGCTGGTTTTACAACAAATATTATGTTGAGGCATGCTTAGGATTTTATCTTGACAAAAGCTGGTGTAAATTTGATAATTTTCCTGACAATCTTTGACACCATCTTGCACCACAAATCATTTATTTTCTGGTTGTGACAAAAACGTTCAAACAGTGTCCACGAATTCGCATAATTTTGATCATACACTCACAATAATAAAGTTTACTTAATTGATATCTTCATATTATTCTTGAAAACACATTATAAATTGAAGACTTAATTTTTAGTATTTAGACCCAAATAAGGCATTAAAGTGTATTTTATTTCTATTTTAAAATATATTTTTTTCTTTCTGTATTTTGTTGGCTTAAATAAAATATGAAGAAATCTGTTAATTCATTTTAATGTTTTAGTTGTGATGTCGTACTAAAATAAAATGTGTGCTAACAACTAATTTAAAACACGTTGCATACTTTGATCGATATAGGCTAACAACAAACAGCCATTAAAACTAAAAGTTAAATTTATGTCCAACCAACAAAGCAGCATAAAGTGCACTTCAGAAACAACAGCTATATATTTCAACGCACAACTCATCCAAAACATTACCATCTGTTACAACATATTTTCACATTTGCCACTTGTGCATATTACGGGCACATTGAACACTCAAAACAGTAATAAATGAAAGTCATTGATTCACGTTAAATATGTTTTCGAAACTATGTACTTTATTAACTATTTTTAATTCATTGCAAAAATGTCAAACTAAGGGTACTCCTCATATTATTTTTATTACATTCTCGAATTTTCTACAAGGTGAGCTATGTAGATATGGATCCTAATGTATGCAGAGAATCTTAGTTTCTGCCAGTTTAACAAGTGAAGTTTATCTCAAATCACGGCACTAGGTATATCTTTTGCACTTCTTTGCAACTAGAACAAAATATCTATTCAATTAGAAAAATTATCCTTTACCATTCACAATAAAATAAATATTTTAACCGGCCTAATAATCTATTAATTAATTTAGATATCTTAAACTGTATTCTTTTAAGGAATATCTCGAAGGAGTGCCGTATAATTTCCTATAAAGTAAGATTATCAGTTATCAAGAAATGGGAAAGCCATTTAAACATAAAAGTCAGCGAAGTGTCACATAAATGTTCTAAACGAATATTAAAATTTAAATGTAAATATATAGTATAACAAAATAATTACCAACTGCACACAGTGCTTGTACTGTTAAAAAAAGAGCGGTAGTCCGTTGAGACTGAATGATCTAAGCGAACACTTCTTACGAAATATTATTTCCTTCTCTCCTTATCTCAATGTATTTTTCTCTCTTTGTGTCATTCTTAGTAATGGAAATTCAAATAATTGCCACTATTTTGTTACGACTCAAGTATTGATCCTAATTTTATTCTTAATTTCAATATATCTACAAAGAAGTATAAGTTTAGATATTGAGTAAGTGTTTGTAAATAGTTTTGTTCATCTGAATAAGTATTAGAAGATAAGATGTCAAAGAAAAGTTGTTTTGTTCTTACATGACATCATTACCAACACATATTATTTATACAAAACAATAAATTATATACCTATATATTCAACAGTAGCAACAATTTAAAATTTTTAAGTTCTTATTCTATGTAATATTAAAATGAGTTATTCATTTAATGTGAATTGAAAATAGTACCAAAAATTGATTAATAATGACATAATATTAAAAAAAGTATAATTCTTCTCGGTTTCGTACTTTGGATTTGCAACAGCGCGCTTCAAACTCTTGACCGCTTGTTTTTAACTCAATTATGTTACTTAGATCATATAAAATCTCTGGCTTTATTTAATACATCGTTGCCTCTATTGAGTGGTAAACGTACTTTGTTTATTACGATAACAAAAAGATGTAAACAAAGGACATGTACCGCTGAGACCGTATACAAGCTCACGTAACTCAGAGTTATCAAAATTCCTCCTACCAATCATCCAATCTTTGGAGTGTAAAACATCATCGCACGTCAAGGATTCAAAGCATTTTTTTCAAATTATCAAATCCATGGAAATTGGGCCAGAACATCGCTTAGTAAGTTTCGACGTAGAAAACCTCTTCACGAATGTACCATTAGACAAATCTCTGGACATAGTCAGAAAGAAACTTACCGAGGACGAAAACCTGATGGAGAGGACGGACCTGCCAATAGATTCAATAATGGACTTCCTACATTGTTGCCTCAAGAACTGCTACTTTCAAGTGAAGGACCGTTTCTTCATGCAAAAAGATAGATTACTTAAGGGCTCCACGTTATCGCCAACTATCGCCAATATATACATGAAATGGTTCGAATACACTAAAGGGTACGAGAAGCAACCATAGCTCTGGTTAAGGTATATCGACGACACCTTCATTATTTGGCAACTTCATAGAAATAATTAAAGACATAAACTTAGAAGAAAACGACTTAATGGCAACCTTCGATGTCATATCTCTCTACCCCAGCATACCACTCGACGAAGCACTGGACAGTATAGCTATGAACGAAAACCTACCCACCACATAATAGAATTAGCCGACCACTGCCTCAAAAATACGTATTTCTCCTTCGAAGGCCATTTTTATAGACAAATACAGGGTGCTCCTATGGTATCGGCTCTATCACCAGTTGTTGCCAACTTGTGTATGGTATATCTGGAAGAAAAGGTCATAGCTAACGCAGCACTAAAACCAAAACTGTGGGTTCGCTACGTTGATGACATCTTCATTATATGGCCTGACGGGAAATTAGAACTCAATATTTTCCTTGCCTATATGAATTCCATTCATAACAAGATACAATTTACCCTAGAAACAGAACACAACCAACAACTTCCTTTCCTAGATGTCCTCCTAACAAGAAACAACCTAAGCTTCCAGCACACCGTCTTCAGAAAAGCAACACACACCAATAGATATTTACACGGCAATTCACACCATCATCCAGCACAGATCCAAGGAGTAGCAAACACCCTTATAGCACGATCGGTACGTCTCACAGAACAAATGGCTACAATAACCACACCATCAGAAAAGCAATAAACCAACAACAGGATGAGAAAAAGAAACAAAATGATGACCAAGACTACGTAGCCCATGTAAGTTTACCATACATCAGAGGTACAACGGACAGAATAGGGAGATTTCTGGGTAAACACAAAATTCGGACTACATACAAATCCCAAACAACAATCGGAAAATTGCTGGGGAATCCAAAGGATAAAATTCCATAGAGAACCATGGAGTTTACAGCATTTCATGTGGAGACTGTTCCAAGTTATACGTCGGCCAAACAAACAGGCGAATATCCGCCCGTCGAGACGAACACAAACTATACATATAGAACAAACAGACCACCTCTACTTTATTCAGAAAGAAACAGGGCATAAAATAGAGTTTAGTACTTGTAAAGAAATCGCCAATGTCGAAAACTACAAAATCAGAACAATACGAGAAGCGATTGAAATTGAAACCTGAGATACCATAAACAAGAGAGACGAAGCTTTAAAATTATCACCTTTTTGGAAAGCAGTAATCCCATATCAAAATAACCACCAATAAACCCAAATAATCCGATTACCCAAATTACCGACAAAACCCATAAACACCGCAATTGCACTTTAATTGACCATCAGTTAACCCAACCTAATAAACAAGATAAAGTACCTGAGAGATTAAGTACTAATGAGGGCTCACAGGGCAGGAGATATGACACAAACTTATCTTTTTTTGAATGGAAACCATAGGTGGCTATGAACTCAAAAAATCGGACATTTTTAGAGCTTTTCAACGATATAATACGCGATATAGTTATTCATAAAAATAATGGATTTATGGATGCTTTTCTCTCTTATTTTCACTTTTAACGTAGGTAGCCATGAAAAATATTGTTTCCTCATTTGAGAGTAATTCCATTAGTAGTGCCGAACTGACAGTCGGTATTGACAAGTTTTCGTGATAAAATGAAATATTCTAACGAAGAAAAACTGAATATGATGGAACGTTATATCATATGCCATAAAAATTCAGTTCGTGCAGCTGAGGAATACTTTTATAGATATTTTAATCATCGTCAACCTGCTCTATGTACATTTAACAGGCTTTACGATAGTATACGTAGATACGTAGCACAAATAAATGTTTTGGCAATGGTAAAGCAAAATGCATCTATAGCAACTCGTGAGATTGCGGCAGAAGCTGGCACATCTCAACGAACTGTAGTTAAAGTACTGAAAGCGCACAAGTTCCACCCGTACAAATTTTCAGTTTCTCAATCTTTGCCTGCTGGTGACGAACATCGACGTATTTTGTTTTGTACATGGTTTAGAGACATGTGCCTTTACAATCCACGGTTTCCATTAAACATGTTATGGTCAGATGAAACTAGATTTACTAACTGCGTTATGTTCAATAGACACAATTAGCATATCTGGGCTAAAGAAATCCCTCTCCATGTAGAACAGAGACGACCCCAGATAAAATTTAGTTTTAATGTTTGGTGTGGTATCATAGGGTCTACTATTCTGGGGCCTTATATCTATGACGAATCACTTACTGGGCAGCGCTACTGCATTTCTTGCAATACACTTTTCAAGACATGTTGCATAATTTGAATTTGAGAACTCGTTTAGAAATTGAGTGGTTCCAACATGATGGAGCACCTGCACATAACTCGTTATTAGTAAGACAACACTTAGATAATATCTATCCAAACTCTTGGATAGGAAGAAATAGCCCACCCAAATGGCCTCCTCGGTCTCCCGATTTGGCAGTTATAGAATTCTATTTATGGGGTGCGCTAAAAACAAAGTATATAAAAGAAAGTATGAGACAGTTGGTGACCTAAGGGAGATGCAATTTTTGTCTAAATAACAATGGTGGACTTTAATTTCTTAAGTTTTTAGTAACTACCTACCTATTTATTTTTTTCGTTATATCTGATATACCTAATAAAAAATCGTTCAATGTTTTTTGGCATAGTTATTAATAAATCAATCTATTTCATGGCTAACTACGTTAAAAGTGAAAATAAGAGAGAAAAGCATCCATAACTCCATTATTTTTATGAATAACTATATCGTGTATTATATCGTTGAAAAGCTCTAAAAATGTCCGTTTTTTTGAAACTATGGTTTCTATTCAAAACAGAAAAGTTTGTGTCATATCTCGAAAACGAGAGCTGTTACGCAAACGAGGACATTAAAATCATATTCGGGATACAATTCCCTTCAATTTTGATATTTACACTTTTTTTATATAATCAAAAACAACGGAGCTAGAGGAATTTGACTAAATCGACAGAATATCGTTTTTTCAAAAGATCTAGTAAGCCATGACTTTTTACAAAAATCCGAAAGAGTCATTAAATTGGGCCAGTAAAACTGCATATCTTTCCCCATACTGATCATCAAAAAAAATTCACCCTGTATAAATATATAAATTAATGAGTTTTTTTGTCTTTTTCTTTTAAAGATATTTTAAAAGTTATTTTGGGTCACTAGTTCTGAAAGCCCTGTATATATCCAACTACCAGTGGTCTTTCTTTCACCCTATACGACTAACCTTTAAGATGGTTGCATAGTATTTGTTTTATATTTTACGTAAATTTTAGGTAGACATTTTGGAAGTTTTTTCAACTTCTTCCTTCCTGCAAAGAAAAACAATACCTAAGTGGTTCGTTTCAGGAAAAAATCTTTTATACAGTAAACAGGAAGAACGTTTTGATTATTCTTACTAAGTTTAGTACTGAAAGACTGTGTTCAGCAGATTTCTATTTCGCTAACTACAGCGCGATTTTAGTTAGCTAACCTTAGAGAGCTACAAACTATGTAGATGGAAGTGAAAACGTTTAGTTAAGTTTCCAGTTTACTTACGTTATATAGTCTTATACACGATTGCGTATAGACGAATAGACGAAATAATAACATTATTGTTAAATTTATTCTACTTTGTATTGTTTTTGCAAAATATTTTGTTAAGGGATTCTCATTTGGAAACTCTGTCGTTTAGAAATAAGTTCACTTTCCATTAATTAGTATATTATAAGAAAGCATGTTTAGACTATCGTATTAATTTCTCTGATACATAGTTCTTCATCTGTGTTCAGCACCTAAAGTAAAACAGATCGCAACATCTGTTTTACAAACTATTATAGTGAAAAAAGTACAGGCCTGGTAATGCAAGATGACGGGTCTAAACTGTAAACAATGCAAACTCGAAATAAAAAGGAATAATCCGAAAGTTGTCTGTGTTATGTGTAATGAGAAATACCATTTAAAATGCGGCAATATAAATGAAGAGGAAAATAGAGTCATTGTGAACAATAAACGTGTTAAATATACATGTGAAAACTGTGAGAACAACAACTTTGTTCAAGTATTGATGGGTATGAAAGACCAATTATCTGAGTGCATCGATACAATTCGTCAACAAGGAGAATTAATTAAACAGCATAGCGCAATAATTACGAAGTTTCAGAAAACCAAAAATGAAGTAGACAAACCACAATCATATGCAGATGTGTTAATCAAGAAAAAAGAAATTCTAATGATAAGACCAACAAGAGGACAATAGTATAACAGTAAATGACATTAAGAATAAAATTGATCCGGGTACATTGGCAGTAGGAGTCGAAAATATAAAAAACATAAAGGAGGGAGGTATTATAATGAGTTGTGCAAATGCAGATTCTAAAGGCATTATAGCGGACAAAGTTAAGCAAGAGTTGGGTGACAAATACAAAGTGGAAGAACCAAAGTATAGAAACCCCCAAGTTATCATAACTGGGGTAGAAGCGAAAGAAATAGATGAAACAAACGAAGAAATAGTAAAAAAAATGGTGAAACAAAACTCGTTACAAGATATCGATAGTATAGCAGAGGAAAATTTAAGGGTAATTAGAAAATCTATAAATAAAAATAGAAGAAATTGTGGTAGTGTAGAGGTGGAACTTAAGAACATGGAAGTTTATGATTATATAATAAAACAAGGAAAGCTAAATTTTGGCTGGAGAATTTGTAAAATATATAAACACTTTAATATAATACAGTGCATAGGATGTTATCGATTTAATCACTTTGTTTCGGATTGTAAAAATGATGTAACGTGTTCAAAATGCTCAGGAAAACATAAAACCTCTGAATGTAAGTCAGATGTAGTTAATTGTATAAATTGCTTAAATACCACACAAAAATTAAATATAAGATTAGATACTAAACATAAAGCAACAGATAAAGAATGTCCATGTTATAAGAGAATAATAGAAAGGGTGTATGAAAAAACTAAATCATGCTCATAGCAAATAGTTAGCAAAAATATAGTATATTTAAACTGTCAAGGATATTTAAATAACAAAACAGAACTTGACATATTAATTAAAGATTGGTCTCCACTAATTGTTTGTCTAGTAGAAACACATATTGATAGTTCAGTTACTAATAGTGAGTTACAAATTGCAGGGTATAATTTCATAAACTGCATTACAGAAAACCGACGTACAGGGGGTGTATTAATATACATTAAAGAGGGACTAAGTTATATTGCAAAAATAAACGAATGTATAGAAAAAAATTGTTGGATTGTCTCCTTAGAATTAAAAATTAACAAAAATAAATATCTACTAAATACATTATATCATCCTCCAAAAAATAAAGATTCTGATTTTTTTTAAGTTATTTTGAAGAATTGATTGAAAATTACAATTCATTTAATGGTGATATTTTTTTCATTGGAGACTTTAACCTTGACCAGTGTAACGATTCATTTTATTCGAATAAATTAAAAAGTATTATTTATCAATCCGGACTGAAACAAATTATTAAAGAACCTACAAGAATAACGCAACATAGCCGCACAATAATTGACCTGGTAATTACAAATAATCCTAATTTAAAATATAAAGTACATTTGAGTCCAAAAATTAGTGATCATCTCATTATTTCTGTCAATTTTCAAAATGTTGCTCCTAGCGGTAACTCAAAAATAATAATTAAAAAAAGATGTATGGCAAATTATATTAGTTCAGAATATCAAAATTCACTTCTAAATAAAGATTGGCAAAATAATACAACTGATGTAAATTTATTGGCCAATACCTTAACAGATAACATTAAATCGGCACTAAGTACTATCTGTCCTATTAAAACATTTGTATCAAAAAAAAGTCATTTGGATAACAACTGGATAAATACTAACATTTTGAATAAAATAACGGAACGAAACTCATTATATAAAAGAGCTGTCCTCACTAACCGTACTGAGGATTGGAACAATTTCAGATCTAAAAGAAATGAAGTAACATCCATAATAAAAAAAAGAAAAAACATATAGAAAACATTATCAAATATAACAATAAAACAGAAATTTGGAAGAAAATTCAAAAAGTTTTACCAAACAATAAAAGTAAAATTAGTGAATATATTATTTTTGAAAACAATAAAGTCTACGGTGACCTAGATCTTGCCAATAAAGTTTAATACGTATTTTATTGATAGTGTTAATAACATAGTGTCGAATATTCCCAAGTTTAAAAATATTAAGTTTTATCTAGATAATATCATTGTTGAAGAGACATTTCAAGAATTTAATGAGATTTCTTTTTCTGAATTAAAAAAAATGTTAATGGTCTTCCCCGTAAAGCTGGAATAGATGGAATATCTACTGAAATCATAAAAGATACTTTTGCTTTAATTGGTAATAGGTTCTATGATGTCATCAAATGTTCTTTAGATTATGGTATATTTCCAGATGCGTGGAAAACTTCAGAAATTGTACCAATACAAAAAGTTTTTAATACTGTTAATTGTGAAGAATATAGAGCTATAAATATTGTACCAATATATGAAAAAATCTTAGAAATAATCGTTAAAAACCAACTTTCGAATTACTGTGAGAAAAATAATATCATTATTACCAACCAATCTGGGTTTAGACAAAATCATTCATGTGAGTCAGTTATAGTAAACATATGTGATACATGGTTAAGACACTTAGATGAAAACAAAATTGTAATAGCAGTATTTTTGGATTTTAAACGAGCATTTGAAACTATTAACAGAAATATTTTAGTAAAAAAATTGGAAAAAATAGGTTTAAGTGGTAACGTCCTTAGATGGATTAAATCGTACCTAACAAATAGACAGCAGAGAGTAAAATATGGCAGCAGTGTTTCTCAAATTAATGAAGTAAAACATGGTGTACCCCAAGGTAGAGTCTTGGGTCCATTACTATTCATATTGTATATCAATGATATGGTTAAATATGTACAACATGTTCAAATTGAAATATTCGCAGATGACACAATGTTATATTTAACTGGTTCCGATCCTAACCAAATGTTCAAATCCATAAATAAAGATCTTACGAGAATATATGAATGGCTCTGTGATAATGATTTGGGTGTGAACATTAAAAAATGCAAATACATGATAGTAGGTTCTAAGAATAATTTGAATAAAATTGATACAAATAATTTATGCATTAACCTGAATAACACTAAATTAGAAAAAGTAAACCGAATGAAATATTTAGGAGTAATTATAGACGAAAACTTGAATTTCATAGAACATGCGAACTATATTGCGAACAAAATGTCAAAAAAATGTATCTTGTTAACCGTATTGGTAATTATTTAGACATTAATTATAAGGTTCTGTTATACAAGAGCCTCATTTCACCCCACATTGAATTTTGTGCAAGTATTCTATGTAACCTAAATCAAAATAATGTACAAATGTTACAAAAAATTCAAAATAAATGTATGAGAAATATTTTAAAATGTAGCAAATACACCCCTATTACGTTAATGTTAAACGTTTTAAATTTTATGAATGTAAAACAAAGAATTATATTTAAAAATTTAGATTTTATTTACAAAATTAAATGCAAAATGGTACCACAATATTTATACATCAACTTAATTCATGTCGGCGATATACACCAATATAATACTAGACAAATAAGAGACTTTTATGTAGCAAATAATAATAGTAATAAACTGACTAAATCAACACTGTATGGAGGTCTGATCCTTTATAATTCTTTACTTGATAGTATTAAAAATTCTGGAAATTATTATACATTTAAGAGATGTTTATGTATTTATGTTAAGAATAATTTTTAGTTGTGTTTTTTTTAATGTATTACCTGTTGATGTAATTGATAGCTACTTCGCTAATAAAGACATTATATATATATTTTGCATTATGTCTGAAGAAAAACTACAATGTTATTAGAAAAAACAATTAAGTACCTATCAATTAATTTTACTCGGACAAACGATTTGTTTGATTTTTGCATTGTGGATAAATTATTATCCAAACAAAAAGTACTACATCTTGTGAGCACCTGTGATAACCATATACCAACTCGTAAATAGCAAGGTGGCTACAGCCATATAATTGGGCGTCCGCGTCGTTTCAGCAATTAAATCTCATTTTCGAAATTGCAATCTCATAAGTAATAACAAAGGCTAGAATTTCATATAGACAGCTAAACTTTCTACAATTAATTTTCATTTCAAACATCAAACAGTAAATTTATCATTATACAAACACTATATTATAATTTCAAACTTTGTAATAACCACGTGCAACAAATAATTAAATTGTTACATTTCCGACATATGTCAGTTGCATAACATGCGTGTTTCTACAGTTAGCATTATTTCTATATAGAAAATTAACTTTAGAAGCTCAATGCTAGTTTTTAAAATAACTAATTAGTTTCCAAACTTTGTCTGGTAGAAGCATGAATAGCGTCATTTTAGTCGATTCCAGTATTTGTTAGAGAACGAATATATATGTTCTGGTGTAATTAAATATGAATCATACATTATCGTCTATATTGTTATAAATTATCCATTCCATCCCTGGCGAGTAAAGTAAAAACATTTCATTCCAATACGACATCAATCACTGGGAGGACAAAAAATTAATCTCGAAATAACTCGATAACTGTAAAATTGACACTCGATTTTGCCAGAAGATTTCGATGCGGATTTTAAAAGGAGCGGCCCAGCACCGAAGGGTTAGTTAGATGGCGAAGAGCTTATGTTGTGTTATTATTGTGATATTCAGATCAGCTGTTGTGTATATTTGGTGTACATAAAAGTTCTAGAAAGTGGTAGTGAATATTAGTTTTTAAATTTTAATTAATTGAACCCAGTGAGTTTACAACAATATTGTACCGAAATTCTTCAACATCGCGATACACCTACAAACTAATAAAACAAATTCTTTTAATAATGTTTGTCCGTTTTAATTAATTTTGTCATTAAGTCTGGCTTTATCACAATAAATATTGTGAAATTCTCTTCTTATAAAGGATAAAGGTAAGGACTAATATAATTTGTTTTGTGGAACAATCCAAATTCCGAGAATATGAGCCTAATTAGAAATAAATTACAAGTTCTGTTCTTATGGGGCTATTTGCCTCTCTCAAGCAAGGAGAATTCTACAAAGTGGATAGAGTGGGGGGATTAATATTTCTGATCAACACTAATATATATAATGTTTTACCATTTGAAGGGCCTTACTGTATTTTTTTACTTATTTAAACATGAACTAAGATTGAAGTTAACAAAAATATATGACAAAATCCGATCAATATTTGAACAATAACTTGCTCAATAATAATTTAATTTCTTGAAAAAAAGCCGAATAAAATACTTTCCGCCCTTTAGGAAATAAAAACGTCTAATATAGTTTAATTTTAAATTAAATTTAGGTGATTTATTGTCTATTTCTGACCAACACGAATATTCCAGGCTGTAAGTAAAAAATACGCTTATTTATGAAGTTAATTTGTTACCAAATGCAAATCATATTTTATTGTAGGCGGGAATGAATTATTGACACCCATATTTGAAATAAAGAAAAGTCGGCATTAACAAATGATAGTATTCCAAAGTTGCCCACAACTGGTTTTTCAACTTTGTGAACTAAGATCATCAAATACGTTCTGGAAGGTATTACCAAGATATACTTTTTGAGACGTAATAAGTTAAATTTTTTATTTTCGTTTTACTGAGAATTAGAAAAAAGATCAAAATTCTTATACGGTAATAAATGATTACTACTACTACAAAAGAGTGACACCTCGAAGATAGTATTCAATATCTCTGACAGGTGAAGTAACCTGAAATTTTTTATCTTGAGATTGTAACCTAGGAGTTACGTGAGTACAGCAATGACACGAAAGGGCCCAGATTCGGAACCTCTGTGGGCAAGTTTATTTGAAAATCCTAGATGTCGTCTTTATATCTCATGTCTACAAATTTACCGTTATGTATTAAATACATAAAACGTGTTCGAGGGGACATTCTATTGTGGGAAGTACAACTGATGAAGGTTCCCGACCAGAAACAATATATATCATTTATATTGTCTTGCGTACAAAAGAATGACACCTCGAAGAGTGTATTCAATATCTCTGACAGATGAAGTAACCTGAAAATTTTATCGTGACATTCTAACCTAGGAGTTACGGGAGTACAGCAATTACACGGAACTGCTCCAGATTCGGAACCTCTGTGCGCTAGTTTCCCCGAAAATCCTAGATGTCTCTTTACATCTCGCGTCTGCAAATATTCTTGTATAGTTGTGGTATTTAGCTATGTGAAAAATCTCAACTGGAACATGTTTCTACATTCATCGAAACTATTTTCAGACAAGAAACTCCAAGAGATTGAGACTCATTTTAAGCCATGCTACAATTCCAAGGGAAATTTGTAAGCCTTCATCATTTAAGCTGTTGCTGCATTATCAGTTCTCACTTTCAGAGTGAGCATCGATTTTCGCGCTAATGTTATCATAATCACTGGTGAATTAACTGAATGTAAGTTTTCTCGTAATCGCTCCAGGCAAATTTCTCTACAATGGAAATTTGAATATCAATATCTCTTCCAATTAATTTGGATCCGGCAACCATGTCTATATCGAATGAATCGTGCCTGAAGCTCTTTTTCTCCTCTCTCCTTCCATCTCTCTCTCCCTGTCGCACTCTTTGGTTATCGTATTTTTCGACGTCTCTTCGTTGCGTAGCGACCAAACAACTCAATTCGGCTTATCGGGATTTCACATGCTGGAAATTCCAATCCCTCCATTGTCTTGTCCTACACACACAGACTGATATACCAGAGAATCTATTTTCTTTGGCGTAGATAGAATTGTTATAAGATGTAAGCTCGCTGAAACTCGCTAAGAAGGATTTTCTTGTTCTCGTATTGTATCAAATAAATAAGCATTTAAGTTGTTTGTGAAAGAGTCTTATGTGTAACCTTCTTTGAGAATATGAAAGACAAAGTTTTCTTAACGATACGACATTTATGGCTTAAAACATATGAGAGCAATACCTTGCAAAATTGAAAGTCCGCTCAAGTTTTCCAGGTTTTCATTTTTTACTTTATATTTGACGAACATCCAATTCCTTAGAAAATTGTTCATTTTAATGGAGAAAAGTGAAGTGAAATTTTGTCTTAACATAACCTCACTAGATTTATTAATTTTGCCATTAAACTTTATTAATGTCAGTGAACATAGTATTGTTGCGCCTAAGGCGACACATATGGTAGAGCATTTTTTTTATCCGTCTTTAGAAATAACGCTAGATACACATACAACTCGGACAGGTACTTAGATCAAATATTTTTTTGTGATTTAGAGACCGACTTAGTTCAAGCATGGATAGATTTTCAAAGCCAAATTTCTTTAAAACGAATTTGTAGAACGTTTACCATAACTTTAGACGTAGCATATTTATAGCATTATGTACTCTAGCAACGAATTTTTCAGGCAGGCAAAGCTTGATATATCAAATGATGCGCCTGAATAAAGTTTATTTTTATATTTTACGTTTAATTCTATAATTTGAGCCCCAATATTAATATAAGGATTTTCTTCTTATTTTTCCTGCTAAGTTCAAGTGAGGCCTTATACTCCTAATATTTTTAAAGATTTTGCGTCTTATGGTTTGGGAAATAAAGGGGGGATTTTTGTTAATATCTTTTAAACAGTTTATTTTAAAAATAGTAAAAAATATATTTGTATTCCTCATGATTTGATATATTACATGATGCCTTTGAGACAATTATAATTTTAAATTTTCAATTTAATTCTGTAATTAGCCTCCCTAAATACTTGAGGTTTCTCCCTATTGTTCCTCTAAAGTTCGGGTGAGGCCGTATTATTCCATATTTTTTCGAAATTTTAAGTTTTATAGTTTCGGAAATAAAGCGGGGGAGGGATGAGTAAGTTTTTGTAAATTTTTGTCAATATCTTTTAAATTATTTTTTAAATTTGAAAAAAAAATGTATTTGAGGTTTTTAAAATGAGCCATTTCATTTATTATATTACATGATGTGGTTTTATTTAATTCTATAATTTGCCCCCAAAATGAATATTACGGTTTTCTTCTTATTTTTTCAGGCAACGTCCTGTATTCCTACTTTTTCCTCAGAGGTACCCCTAAAAAACAAAATTTCCTCATTTACGATATTTACTTCTAATCGTATAAACCAACAATACACTGATACCAAATTTGAACCTTTTCCTAGCAATAGTTTTGGAGAAAATTGCTGTGATGTGAAAGACGGGGAAATCAGGAATTATTATATTAGTTTCCGTATATTGTACATAAGGAACAAGCTTACTTATGAGCAGCGATGAATTTGCCAATTCGAGCCTGACTTTATAAAAAATAACAATTAAATTTATTATTTTTTTAACTGATATTAAGTCCAATCAATATTATGTAGTTTCGTTTACCAGATATATATTAATGGGAAAGTAGCATACATTACTCCGCCTTATGAGCCTTATGAGTCAAGATTAAGCTTTGAGTATCTCATAAACATACCCTAAAACTATTCGTGACCAAGTTCTGCCAACTGACTGGATTGTAAAAATTGTCTAGCTAGAAAATGTCAGTTTTGGAGATAATGGTGGCAAAAATTTTACGGCCTGTATTTGGAAAATACATGCTTCCACCATTCATTAATTTCAATATGCATAATTGACTAATTTTTTTAAATACTTTCAGAATGAACTTGCTAATTGAAATTTGTTGGACGCTTTCTATGTAAAAATAGGCAATCTAAACTAATTGCTTTCTATGCATTGAGACAGTATTGTAAAGTAGCAAGCAAAGAAATATATCGAATCTTAAAAGAAACGGATCAGGAGCCCAAGGATGGGAATTCAACAGCACACAGTCAAACACGGAAATACGATTATCCGATTTTAATATATTCTTTCTTCGTTCTCGTATAAGTTCCTCTTGAACCTGAAATGTAATTTTTCTCAAAAATACTCTACACCATTTGTACAGGCTGGATGCACCGTTTTCTCCAAATATTACTTGACAGTAAATGTAAACTATATTTAACATAAACTACAATGTAACACCTACTCGCACTTTGTCTGCATTTAAAAGATGAAAATATATTATTAACAAGACTCACTTGGATTTAATTTCTTTTATAAAATGTTATAATAACAAGTTTTACTGTTTCCGAATCATTTTTATGCTTACTGGAAAGGAAAGAATTTTTCGTTGGAGTTTTTGGAATGTAACGTGAGGAATATGCAACCTGTGTCGAAGAAGTTTAGGATTGCATCGTGGAATGCCAAACTAAACTAAGGACAGTATTCGAATACAATAGAGTATACAAATCAAATGTGATATCAGATGCATAATTGAAATCAGGACTAGACACGAGTGAAAACAGAACATCAACAGTCAATGCTACCAAGGTATCCTATGGGTCACTTACTCTTACACTGTCAATTAGCAGCAGAATTCACGAGGACATTTTACAACTATAAAGCAAAACCAAGAAGTACGGAATACCAAAAATAATGATTACCAACAAGTAACTTCGGCATAATATTAGAAGATTTAATAATCAAACGGTGTTTCTGACAGCGCAGAAGCCATAAAACTGTTGATGCTATAATATTTGATATAATGATAAGTAGTGTCAAAACATTTTCTTAAACTGTGTTTTTAGCGCAACTTGGCTTTAGTGATTGTTTGATCTGAGTGATACGACGAATACTTCATCATTCAATACAATTTTTTTTCATATTTCGATTTATTACAAAGGAAGTAATCTATGATACATTGATAAATAGTATCACGACATAAGGAGATGATAACTGGAAAGAGAATAATACTAATGCAACAAAGGTTCAATATTGGCGTAGATGCAGTAGACTAAGAAGGCGGGAGAAAATACTAAATGGAAAAACAAGGAGGACAATATCTGTGACAGAAGGTGTATTAAATTATATAAAAGGCTAACGACTCCAATGGTATGGACATGTTAGAAGGTCAACAGACAGTACGATTTCGAAAATGTTGTTTAAAGTTCCACAGGAACGAGAAAAACAGGTAGACCCCGCAGATCATTCAGAGACGAGGTGCACAACGCCATGATTGGAATACAGGGAGCATTGCCAATTATTTTGCATATGTCTGTTTTTAAAAGTTATATACAATGTTGACATGGTGTGTGAATGTACAAAATTAAAAATTTAATTTCTTAAGGCGCCCCATAAAAAGATTCCTTTTGATGACAAAAAAAAACACTAGAAATTGTTTTATGCTTCAGGACGTCTTAAGTTGATGTTCGTGTAAAATACTAGTTCTTTTAAATATCTCTCACAGCATTTGGCTTTGAGAAAAATAATGGAAACAGTTTTGTAAATTCTCTACAAAATAGGTCTGATCAATTTTTTCTATAGTTCATATTCTTATAAAATTCATTTTTCGCATTAAAAAAAAGAAACCTTCTAAATTAATCGCCCAGATAAAAACATCACGTAAACATACAACCAGCTGAAATAATAAAAAAATAGCAACAATGGCTATCCCGAAATTTAGATGCATTTAAAAAACCGCCTCGATAAGGTTCCTGAAAATAATGTGACAATAAGAGTTAATCATGCCATTCGTTTATGTTCTGAACTGGGCGGTTGTACGATTTCAGTAGTTTGGTTTAGTTTGAGGTTTGAATCGATAGCGACAGAAATGAACAGCTGTAGTATTACTCATTGTGTCCATAAGCGGTGAATTTATGTTGTCAAAAATAAAGACGTTGAAAGTGAAAATGAATATTTGGAAATTTTTGAACCCACAGAATCTATTGCAATATTCTTCAAGACACTCTCAATAATGAACTCATGAAATCTGTACAATCAACATTTTGAGACCTAAATAGTAATCTTCCCTGAAAAGTAAATGACCAGTCTATTGTACTCAAAATAAATAAAAACCGTTTAGAAATTGTGTGCAATTAATCCCTATTTTCAGAAATAACTACTTTTTTATCTGGTACAATTCTATTGAATATTTTAGCGTATTCTTATCTCTCTTCTCTTTCCACCATTCTGATTTGTATTCTTTTCCTATACTTTCCAAATATTTTTAAACTTTTTTTATTTGTTATATCATTCGAACCACTTTCTATAAATGGAACTGTAATTCACAGTATATTGCATCCATACTGTATATACTTCTCTGTATTGGTCACCCCTATATAACTTATTCCATCAGCTGGAACCATGTTCTTTGGTTATACCCAGGAAAGTTTTGCAGTTCAGGTACCAAGAAGTTGTCTAAAATCTCCACATAACGCTTTAAATTCCCTGTAACTTCACACGCCCTTTCGTCTTCAAAAAAAAATAAATGCCGATAATTGCTCGCGCCGACATCGCAGCCCATACGGTCACTTTTGGCGAATGAAGGGGTTTCTGATGCTTGCGTTTCGGATTAGTTGCACTGCAGTAGTAGCAATTCTGTTTATTTACGGGTCCATTAAGATAAAAATGAGCTTCATCTGAAAACAAGATGTTGGTAAACGTTGAAAAGCGCTCAATTGCCTGATTTACGAAGACAAGTCTCTGAGTGCCATGTTGGGGCTTTAATTCTTGCACCAATTAAATTTTTTAGGGGTGCAGCTTTAGGTCTTTGAGCAAAATGCGGTGAAATGATGATGTATGCACATGTAAAGCACTTGCGCGCTTCCGAATTGAAACGTTCGGATTATCACGAACAGACTGAGTAACACTCTCCACGTTTTCTTACTGTTCTTGATGACCTTGGTCGCCCGGATTTTGGTTTTTCGAGCGTTGTATCGATCTCTTCAAACTTTTTAACCCATTTTCGAATAAGAGGTACGCTTGGCGCATCATTTAAGTGACGAAAATCTCGAATACTGCAAAATCTTCTTGGCCCTACAGTCGCCGAATCACAGTTTTTGTAAGACTCTCGAACGCACAACGCGCGATCTGCTCCCGAGAAACGCTCTATAGCGACTGAATTCCTAAGCGCCACCCTACCGATTGGCATAACCACGCGCCTCTCGGATTCGTTGCGTTCACGCAGTAAGCTATATAAATATAAACATTCGTTTGAGACACCTCGTATAACAAATTTTTGATACACCCTGAATAACAATAATTTTACTCCACCCTTACTTCAAACACCTTGAATAAGCAATTACTTATGTTGTACACTATATAACTATTTTTAACCGCCCTGCATAACTGCGATTCTACTCCACCTTATATTTCAACCATCCTGTATATTCAACTGCTTCTAACATTTTTGAAGCCTTCTGTGTAACTGTAATTATACTCCGTCCTATTACGCAAATATCTATTCTTTATAACCATAGTTTTGCTCCAATCTTATTTCAACCATATTGTATACTCAACTACTTATACTAATTCAATTCCACCTTATATTTCAATAGCGTCCTATGTATGCAACTGCTTATGTACTACTAATTCACATACACGCACGCTTACACCTACAACCGTATACCATATAGAAGAGGTCACTGGCATAACAAATTTTCGTTTTCGTCTCTAAAAGAAACTGACTTCAAATGAATCAAAATGAAAACCGTTACAAACACCCTGTACGATATACTTTTTTGGACATATTTTTCCGATTTTCAGAAAAATGGTATATTTTACTTTATTTAAAAATATACGGAATTAAGCTGGAACATATGTTTGTAGGATACAATTTATAACATTCAAATTGCTTGAGCCGTTTTAGAGAAAACCGTCAAGATTCATTGAAATCCACTGAAATGTAGTCCCTTATTTACTTTTTTGTTGATTTTCTGGAAAACCGTAAATCTCAAGTTATACACCATTATATGGTACGTTTTTGTAATGTTCGTTAATATAATGCAGTTTAAATCAACAAAATTGCCCAAGCCGTTTTTGAATAATCGATGGTCATACATGCCAAAATGTCTTCGTGCACGTCACACAAATACAATACATTTCGCATTTTAGACTACCTGTAAACCGTTAAATGAAGCCTTAAATGAGTGAATCTTGAGTCGTAATACATATTTATGTCAAATTCAAACTGCAAATTTTAGTTATTAGAACTTTAATAATAGTATGGATTACTTTCTTATGAACCATTTAATTTGGGTAAAGGTAAACAACAATATACAAACTAGAGGCAGCCCAAAGCTATAACAGTACTGTAAATGCCGAATAGTTCATTAGGTATTATCCAGTTTAATATTGCTATTAAAAGAAAATTTGGGGCCAGGAATAAAATCTACTTTGTGTACATTTCTTGCAGGCGCATCTTTAAATAAATTTTAATATGTACTGGCCAATGAAGTTACTGATCTTGACTGAATTAAAAATTAATATCATAAAGTCTTGTAAAGTTTATTACTGTTTTCATGACTAACTTAGAACGCAGAAGTGTACACCTAAACGCTTTCATTAACAAAGGTTTTATGAGAAAACTTCAATATAATACACCAGCATATAACTTAAGTGCAAATTTACTAGCATTTGTTATATTCCTTAAACGTGAAATTTACATTACATGCTGTTTAAACATTTTCATATTTTAACATTGTGTCTTGATGAAACGATATACGCTTTATACACTTCTGTATATTTCTATATATACAGGATGTTTTGTAGAAGGTGCGCTAAATTTGGAGGGCGGATAGGTGGTCTCATTTGCTATATTATGTAGCCCATATAACATCTAGACAGAGTGCGTCTAAGGAGAGTGGTGCCAAGCCCAGATGCACGGCCATTTTCGCTCATTTTCCACCAATAAGAATAAACTTTAAAATAGACAACACGACGTTGTGTGTTATATAACTGTACAGACTGGTGTAGATTTTTAAAAATCTAGATGTTATATGGGCTAGATAATATCGCACATGACCCCACCTATCCGCCCTCCATGTTTGGCTAACCTTCTACGAAATACCCAAAATACGCGGTTCTCACCCGGAACCTAGCCTAGTTCATATATATATATATATATATATATATATATATATATATATATATATGAAGGACATCTAGGAAAGGAAGTTGTTGGTTGTGTTCTGTTTCTAGGGTAAATTGTATCTTGTTATGAATGGAATTCATATAGGCAAGAATATTGAGTTCTAATTTCCCGTGAGGCCATATAATGAAGATGTCATCAACGTAGCGAACCCACAGTTTTGGTTTTAATGCTGCGTTAGCTATGGCCTTTTCTTCCAGACATACCATAAACAAGTTGGCAACAACTGGTGATAGAGCCGATCCCATTTTTATAGACAAATACAGGGTGCTCCTATGGGATCGGCTCTATCACCAGTAACTTGTTTATGGTATATCTGGAAGAAAAGGCCATAGCTAACGCAGCATTATGTGGGTTCGCTACGTTGATGACATCTTCATTATATGGCCTCACGGGAAATTAGAACTCAATAATTTTCTTGCCTATATGAATTCCATTCATAACAAGATACAATTTACCCTAGAAACAGAACACAACCAACAACTTCCTTTCCTAGATGTCCTTCTAACAAGAAACAACCTAAGTTTCCAGCACACCGTCTTCAGAAAAGCATAGATATTTACACGGCAATTCACACCATCATCCAGCACAGATCCAAGGAGTAGCAAACACCCTTATAGCACGATCGGTACGTCTCACAGACCAGCAAACTAGAAAAGAAGAACTAGCTTTCATGAAAACTATCCTCAGAAAAAACGGCTACAATAACCACACCATCAGAAAAGCAATAAACAAACAACAGGATGAGAAAAAGAAACAAAATGATAACCAAGACTACGTAGCCCATGTAAGTTTACCATACATTAGAGGTACAACGGACAGAATAGGGAGGTTTCTTAGTAAACACAAATTCGAACAACATACAAACCCCAAACAACAATCGGAAAATTGCTAGGGAACCCAAAGGATAAAATGCCTTTAGAGAACCATGGAGTTTACAGCATTTCATAGACTGTTCCAAGTTATACGTCGGCCAAACAAACAGGCGAATATCCGCCCGTCGAGACGAACACAAACTATACATAAAGAACAAACAGATCTACTTTATTCAGACACGAACAAGAAACAGGACATAAAATAGAGTTTAATACTTGTAAAGAAATCGCCAATGTCGAAAACTACAAAATCAGAACAATACGAGAAGCGATTGAAATTGAAACCCGGGATACCATAAACAAGAGAGACGAAGCTTTAAAATTATCACCATTTTGGAAAGCAGTAATCCCATATCAGAATAACAATAAAACAAAACCAGCAATAAACCCAAATAATCCGATACCCAAATTACCGACAAAAGCCATAAACTAATTGCACTTTAATTGACCATCAGTTAACCCAACCTAATAAACAAGATAAAGTACCTGAGAGATTAAGTACTAATGAGGGCTCATAGGGCAGGTATAAATTGAGATCACTAACCAGAAATTCTTCAGTTACTTTGTATCTTTTGAGAAAGCCAAATATGATTTTGGCGAAACGTCAAGTGATTTTTCAAACGAATACAGACGAACGGATGTACACCGGAATAAATCATCAACCACATATTTCCATCTGTGAAACAGTATACACAAACATATATATATATATATATATATATATATATATATATATATATATATATATTGTTATGGAATGTCTTCGATGCACACTACATATAGAGAATATTCAAAAAGATGTATGAATTAGATGTTGCGGTTTTAGTTCAATGCTGGTTCAATGCAAGTATATAGTTGACGAAGGACCTTTAGCGGAACAATCAATAAACACGTAAAGTAATTCACCAAATAAAAGTTAATCACTGACCTTTTACGTCGAAGCTCTGCAAAGGGTGTTTTCTTGGTTCTTCTTTCTTCAGAGGCTAGCCCCGTGAACAGGAACAGTTTCTTAGAGCTTCATCTGGACAACACGTTACACAAAAAATAGCGACGTAGTGTTCATTGATTGAGCATACAAAAAATGCGGGTTTAACAACAAATGATGCGCTTTTGTAAACACAAAAGAAACAAACTGAAAGCGGTTTAGCGGTCGGGAGCTACTAACTTGCGACTCGTATAAGCGGCGTCTCTTCAGACGGAATCAAAAAATGTCTGAACAGTTCGGAGCACAAACACGAAAACTTCCCAAGCGTCCTAATAGCTCGGGATGCGAACCACGAATCACAATACTGTCTATATTTTACACGCAAAAACACACTTACAATTAGCATTAGCGCGACGGAATGTTTTAGAAAAGGTGCAGAAGTTTAAAAATCAATGAAGTAATTCAATCAAATTGAAAACAATACACTTAACAAATTGCGGGAACGCACCATATATATAAATATATATATACTATGCGGGCTTCCGGGTGAAACCGCGTCTGAATTTATTTAATGCTCGACGTTTCGACTCTTGCTTTGGAGCCATTATCAACAGACAAAAGTGAATAAGAGTCTAGATCGAACTTGGGGCCTCAATCTGCCTACTCTCCAAGAGTCACTAGGTAACTGAACTGATTTTGAATCTGCTCTGCTTCTTTTATTTATAGTTATCGGTGGGTTAGAAGGGAGTTTCACATGATACGGAAGTCCATACTGTAGGAAGAGGGGTCTTTTCTCTATTTCTATAGCTTCGCGAATTGTGGATGCCCTAAGGGAATTAAGAGATATGATAGTGAGTGTCCTTTTTGGATATGATGATGCGCCAGAGCTGAAGTCGGATCTTTTTTGCCAACTGACAACTAATGTTCATATACTCAATGGTTGACCCGCCTAATGATACGACAGATGTAACTTTGTGGGCATTCGCGACATGAAATTTCGTAAACGCCTCGATCCTCGTTAGATACTGTGTCTTTAGGGTTCCTGATTAAGTTTGCTATAGTTGACTTGTCTAAAGACTGTCTTTATTTAATGTCGGTATAGAATCCGTGCTATTTTGTCACTGACTTTTCGAATGTACGGAAGGAAGGCGTTCTGGTGTTGATGGTCTATTTCTGAAGGGTTAGTGTATTCGGGGGTTTGTGCGATTGATTAATTATGGGCGCAATGTGGTCTGGATGATAACCGTTTTGTCGAAGGATTTGTTGATGATAATTAAATTAGTTTTGTCTATTGTCAATATCTGTTAAGCGAATAGATCTAAGAGCCATAGATTTCATTGCAGAACTGAATTGGGGAGGCTGATGGGGTGATTGGGCATTTAAGTATCGATTGGTGTGGGTCGGTTTCTTATAGACTGCATGTGAGAATCTGCCATTGCTGTTTTTTTTTTGTTATAAGGACATCAAGAAAGGGGAGCGAAGGATCGGACTCGATTTCCATTGTAAATTGAATGCTAGAATGTATACCATTGAGGTATTGTAGAAAGAAGTCTAACGAATCTCTGCCATAAGGCCAAATGACAAAAGTATCATTATCATATCTAAGCACTGGAGAAAGAGGTGAACCCCCCTTTTTCACTTTTGTCTCTTGATGATGACTCCAAACCAGGGTCGAAACGTCCAACATTTAATAAACTCAGACGCGGTTCTCACCCGGAACCTAGCCTAGTTCATAATAATGACCGTACAATACATTACTTATATATATATATATATTAAATTAGATGGTTTTCAGGAATACTGTTGATTGCCGGGATCATTAAAATGACGACGTTTCGGCATCACATCTGCCCTCTTCACGGTTCGCATAATTCTCTAGCCTTCTCTCGCTTCTAGAAAAACTGTGAGGAAGAATCTCTGTACAGTGAAAACCAGCCTAATCCTGGGCAATTTTACGAAATTGCCTCATACTACACTTTGTTCTACATATACAATTTTTTAAATACTTATCTGTTACAGGAAAAAATTTGGAGGAGAGAAAACCCATGAATAGACAAAATAATTCAAGACCTCCTCAACAATCTTTTCGAAATCACATATATTAAAACTGAAGAATTTGAGATTATTTATAAACTATAAACAGCTTTTACCTGAGGCAAAAACTTTTTCTATATAATAGAAAAATGATTGTAAATATGATCCTGCATGCACTTGTTCTTATTAAAGAGATATGTAAAATCACTTTTACAAGCTCTTATTTATTTCACTTATCACGGTATTTGTAATCAATTTTTAAAAGTAAATTTTAAATCACCCACTGACGTTCAGTTCAACTTAAATTTTGCATACACGTTTTTCTGGATGCCAATGTATAGTTAGCTGCGTAAACACATTCTAAATCCAATATGGGGGACCCCCAAAATATAGCATACCAATAATTTTTTATGCACCCTCCAGATATGGCCATAAAATAGAAGAAGAATATTTTGAAAAGCACAGGATAACGTCACTATAAATTCAAAAAGGCACTCGCCTCAAGATGGCGAATATAATTTTCAGGTCTATCCCATGTTACGTGTATCAAATGCCGAAAGAAATTCGAAAAACCAATAAACATCTGAAAAAATAAATAAAAAGTTAACAAACTATTATTATATATAAAAAAACTAAATTAAAAAATAATAAAAGCAAAAAAAAATTGTTAAATGCACTACATTGAAGAAATAGTCAAAGGTGTTCAAAACATCCATAATGTTTTAGAAATAACAAACCAATAAAAATGATTGAATTTGACTGCTCTATAAAAATGCCAGCAATGAAAGTATGCAGACATGTACAGGTATTATCTGAACTCAAGATGTATATCTATATTTCTGTACAATTTAAAGGCTTTTGAGTATTTCATGTAATTTTCTTAATCCCCTAAACAGATGGTTTAGAACTTTAGTAGTAGGTAAGCAGTCTTTGAATTGTTTTTTCAGATTTAGATAGTATGCTCTTAGAAAGTTTTAAACGGTACGTTCGTAAAAATAGGCAGGGTTCTAAACCAAAAATTTTAGATATTCATAGAGAGAAAAAAAGTTCCAATAACATGACAGGCGGCTTTCAAAACCCTTGAGAACACATAGAGGTAAATTTGCAGATACATAACAAATTTCATTTTATATAATATAAAGTATTCATTTTATATTTTTAACGAAAAGTATACACAATATTATTATGAATAATGTATAAAACTGGCGGGCTATTGCAAACCTGTTCTTTTTTGTTGTGAATACTTTTTCAATGGTCACCTTCGAACATTTATTTGTTGTGCAATTTCCAGATTTTCGAAGAGATAGCCGGGATTAATTCTAATGTATCTACAAATTTCAGGCAGACAAACAGCAATAAAAAAAGACTCCAGAACTCACGGCCTAAAGAATGCAACACATTTTCTATTTACTAAGAACTGTTAGTTAACAGACGTCAACTCCAAATAATTTAAATTGAGCATATGTGAAATATTATATATTCAGAGAAAATATTTAAACAAATGTAGTAGAAAATAACTATATAAAAAAATGACAAGTTGCCGAAAATATTTAAATTGTCTGTTATTTACAGTCGCTTCGGATAGCTAGAGCACAATTTCAATTCCAATCATTTGAGAATCAGATTTTTTTTTCATCTTTCTTTCGCATTGTTCGCAAAACAACATTTGGCATTCAAGTTGAGTAGCAAAGAAAGACGGTCATGCATGACTATCGAACCGAAGCTCCATTGCCATCGCCAGTTAGAGCAGGTCGATTTATCTTTTGGAGAATGACAGGCCTTGGTGTGGGACATGTAGGTAAAAACAAGAGAGAAAAGGATTTGATTAAATGCTTTGTGAATGATAACGCAAACGCCGCTCTCCTTTAACAAATGATTGAACGAATTCTTTTCGAAGTAACTATTGATGGTGTCGACTTGTCTTTTCCGATAACATCGAGCAGTTTTATTTTTCAGAGCGTAGGCATGAGACAAACAGAAGGAAGTTTTCTCAAAGACCAATACAAGTCATTAATATTAATCAGGGAGTAATCGATATTTCTGTGTTCTCAATTTTCACCTCTAAAGGAGAGATACTTAACTGAAGGAGGTACAAAACAACTTCTTTAGAGTGGACGAGAAACCGAAAACATTACTAGTAGTGACGTTACATTTTTAGAGTTAATTCATACTATTTCAAATAAATCAGTCGTTTTGCAACTAATAGTTAGTCCTATTTATTTCAGTCCAATTCGCTCTTAGATAATTATGAATATTTTTTTTAATGCAAGCACTTATCTTGATCGTATTCCGTAATTATTTACTTCATTAGTTTGAATTAAATTTCACAAGACAAGAAAGGATTAAGTAATTTACTATTACCCAATCAATAGAGACTTTTAAGTTACATAAAATTCAACTGCAAACTGCTGATGCTATCACGTATATAATAAATTATAAGCAATTACTGACATGATTTTGACAACAAACTCCTAGAATTAAATTATTTGAGCATAAAAACTAAAAATGTGGATTGTTTTTTGTTTTAAGCTTATACTGGTTATATTGTAAACATAATGCTGTCAATGGAAAAGTTGTAGAGAATCAGAAAATCTTGAAATCGAATTTTTACAGTTCTTGAGTGAAGTCTCTTTCTCAAGAACCGGAAATCCGGTAAAAAATAATTTTTTAGATTTATCACAGTCACATCACAGTCAATTTTCTCTGAAACTTCTCGACAGAAAGGGTTGAAATTTGGTATCAGTGAATAGTTTGGTGACCCGATAGGAGTACATGTCATAAATGGAGGTATTTTAATGTTGGGGGTATTCTGGGGTGTAATCTTACAAAAACCCACTATTACCCCGTTTATCGTCGAAACTATTGAGTCTAAAATTAATGTAGGACGTTGCCCAAAGTTGACAGAAAAAATAAGCTGGAACCGCTAATATGATTTTTTATGGGGGGGAGGGGGATTTATAGAATTAAATGAAAAATTAAAATTATATTGTTTTTAAACGTATCATGTGATACATCAAATGAACGGACTCAATATGAGGAATGGAAAATATTTGTTTAAGAGAAGTTAACATACGTCTTCAAAAATTGAAACTTTCTTCTCCTTTTTTTCCAGGATTAGGCAATTTGCCTGTCCCTTCTTCACTATATTGTTCTTGGTCTGCCGATAGTACTACGTTCTACAGGAGTACCATTAAATATGTTTTGTGGTATTCGTTCTGATAATTATCATTACATTCTTTCTATCTATTCTATATAAACATAATATCACTACACAATTGAAAAAAAAAACACAGAAAGTTGTTCAAATTAATATTGAAATGAAATTAATGTTTTTCGTTCATTCATCCATTACACTCTATCCGTCATATTCATGTGAAAAATATTTTTATGTGTAGTGAGACTGAAAACACAGATCTTGAATGAAATCTATGATGTAACCACCAAAAGCATTTCAGTCTTCCAGATAATTATAGTAAAGAAATATACAGAGAGACTAAAAGGAGATTTTGGGTTCTAAAACAATTCTAATAACTATATTTTGAAACAACAGACATACACCTCATTTTATTTTGTTATATCAAATTACTAAAAATGAAACGTGCTTAGAAAGAAAAAATATAACTAGATTGATAGGTTTAACAGACATATTTGACATTAACTGACATTTAAATTTCATAAAATATAAATAAATCCAGTATGCTCTCAGTAAATAAGTGGTTTCAAATATGAGGCGTTTTAAACAGCACAGAAGCATTATTGTACGCAATAGCAATATGCGATTTTTATAGATAAATCCTATAGTCAATTAATTCTCATTAGGAGAACTCGAAGTGATTTATATTCAAATCAACTGTTCGCCATAAGCTATTTTCTGTTCAATCAATCGGCATTTCACAGAACTGACACCTCAGCATGCTCATTTGTTTCAGAATGACACCATCACCGAGCCTGAACCCGCTCCAAAGGACATGACAGCTGTCAATGCGGTGAGTTTATTATTACTAGATTTCTGTGCAATATTTGAATAGGAAAGATCAGAAAAGTTTTTAATATGTGGTTAAGTCATCGATTTTTAGAATTTAATGGTGGAGAAGTATTCATAAAAGTGTTTTGATTTTGTTTTGATAGCATTGGTGTTAAGCGTAAAGTATTTCTATTGTTTTCTTGTATGATGTGATTTACTTTAAAAGTCAGCTGAGGAGGTACTTAATATGTAATTAGCCCACAGTATTTGGCACATTTTTTCGTGCATCTTTCCATTCTACAAATATCAAACAATAAGTATATATATATACTATAATTAGCGTTAGCGTTACATATTCCCTTAGAAGTACCTTTTAATAATCTCAATATATATTACGTTTCTTTATTTACTTAATATACAACCAAAAGGTATTTTTAATGGTACATATCTTAGTAGATATTAATACTTTTATCATTAAATTAAAAGCAGAAAGAATACAACTACAATTGTCCTGAAGCATACATTTTCGAGCTTGATTCAAATATTCAGTTACTTCAGTGTAGTAATAGCTTATTCTTACTTATTTGCTAAATATTGCGCTTCTTGAGTGAATTACTTTCTCTTTTCGTTTAAGGTAAGCGCTGTATATAAACGTAATAAATTCAGTATTTTGTGATATTGAACTATAAAGTCTAATTTTCAGTGATTTTCTCGCATATTGTTATAAACTCTGTGGGTTCAATTAAAAATGTAAAACTAATATTCATTTTCACTTTCTAGAAATTTCTATTTACATCAAATATTTACAACAGCTGATTCGAATATCAAAACTCTTGCGATGATGGGCGGCTCCTTTTAAAATCAGCATCGAATTCTCCCGTACAATCCAGTCTCAATTTTACAACTTTCGAGATTATTTTTTTTGTTCTCTCTGCGATTGATGTATTGGAATGAAACCAGGGCCGGCTTAGGTAAATTTTGTAACACTGCCAGAATTAAACTGCTAGTCCCGATCAAAAACAACCTCTCCATGGTAGGAACCGAGTCGTTCTAAATGAACCACCTTCAACTTAGCCCTGGAGTTTCGACGGATACGGTAGATGACGTCATTAAGCCTCTTGACGAACTAAATAAGTTCTGTTATTTAAGTTCCTTTACAGTAACAGAGGGCACTAAACCAAAATTCAAACTTTCTAAAAGAAATAGTTTTTCTGAAATAACTTGTACTGGAATAACCAAATATAAAAAATCTGATCACAATTCCTTCAAAAAGTACTTGTTTTTTTTTCTTTTGTTGGCCTTTGTTGTTCCATTTGCCATATTGCCTGACAAACTTTCTTACATCTGTGTATGACACACAAAACAACTTCAGCTGTTTTTATCTCAATAAAATCAATTAGCAGCAAAACTGCTTTTTACAGAGGTCTATCGAAATGTATGCAATTACATACAACAGATATTTATTTTAAGGTTTAAGTATGCCAAACAAAAATATCTAGGTATTTGTTTTAATATCTTTCACTCCTTTTCATTTATTTTCAAGATAAATTATTCTCTTATTTATAAAATTTATGATTTAAATTTGATTTATATATGTTGGTCATCTTAATCACTTTAACTTTGGCAACCACTTCCAATAAATAGTGCAGTCTTTATTCGGAGTTTCAACAATATACGTTAAAACTCCACCCTGATGTGATAAACTGCTGTAAGCAAAGTTGTTAAATTTGGAATAGACCCAACAATTCTTTACCGTTTAACCATAATTCACATCTAAGTTGGATAACAGTTAAAAGCAAGTGCGACAGATTTATTGTTTTGTTACGTACAATGTGTTAGCGTCAGTTTAATTACGGTTTGCTTTAGCAGTGAATGGAATTATTGTAAACGGAAATAAAAATATTATGTGTTCAGTGTTGTTTTGATATATATATATATATATATATATATATATAAATTTGGAAATTTCTTATTTTGGGTATGCTCCAATAAAACGGAATTTTATTTTGTTCTAAATTTATTTGTACATAGGAACGTTTCGCTGTTGGTTTCACAGCTTCTTCAGCCTAACTGGAAAAGATTAATAAGTCTAAGTTGGACATACAAGAAGCTTCAAAAAATTACTATGGCTAATTTAGTGAAATTAAAATTAAAGGAGTATATAATTATTTACCAAATAATTTGGAGATTTAATAATGAAATTCTTCATACATGCCAAAGGTAACACTTAATATGTGAAAATCATTAATAATTAAAAAAAAATTATTCCCTTTTATAAGGTTAGGTTGTGCCAAATGTGACAAATTGCAGATAAGCGGTACCTTCTTCAGTCTAACACAGATTCCGAGTTTACCAAAATTGGTATGTTTCAACAAGAAAAGATAGGTGGCATTCACAAAACACAATATAAATTAAAAGCTAGTGAAATTTTACAAACGGTTAAAGAAATAAAAACAAATTCAAATTACTAAGTACAATTACAAAATTATATATATATTGATAAGGATTAAATGTAAATAAATAAAACACTCTACTGGGAGAAATTGATGCGGCAGGCAAAATAGTTAGGGATAAAAAAATATATACACATATACATACATATACACATACGTGTATGCATGTACATGAAAACAACATATACACAATATGTAATATTGGAAAATTTGAAGTTTTTGTAAAACCAAAAAAGGAAATCTATGAAAGTAAATGTGTGTAACCTCAACGGGACGAGAAAGGCAAAAGGTTGCAATATATCATGTTAAGATTCTGTATATCAGTTCTCCTATTCATGCAGTTGCCATTCTGAAAAATATGAGCCATTTCTAAAAAATGCCTCTTGAAACTATTTTCACTCACATCTAAAATCTCAACATTGTTAAAATCGGGGTTATGTTCCTCTGTTTTGCAATGTTCTGCTAGGGCACACGTGACTTTATTCAGTCTGATGTCACTTTTATGTGAAATGATCACGATCCTTGAGATGTCTTTTTGTTTGCCCAATGTATTGTAAGTCGCAATTGGTATAATTTATTCTGTAAACAACATTTGACAAGTTATTGTTGTCTATTTTATCCTTGACCTTGGAGAAAATACTTGCCACTTTTTTTCAATGTTTGTTAGCAACTCGTATGTTATTAATTGGATGTAAAATTTTGGAAAGTCTCGGGGTCAGTTCACGAATATAAGGTAGAGCCATGTAGATTAACGAGGTAGTGTCAGATGGGAGATTAGGTGCTATTCCAGAAATTTGAGGGCGAATTGTAGGATTGGTTTCCGTAGAAAATTTGTAATTGTCTAAACGTGGCGGAGAAAACAAAAGATTGTTAATTAATTTTTTTGGATAAGAATTCTCCAATAACTGGAATGAGAGTTTTCTCAAATTTTTTTCCACAAGTGTGGGATGACAGATGTTAAGAATTCTATTTTTTTGACATAGAATCATGTTGGTTTTTGTCTTAAGATTATGATAACTATTGAAATTCATAAATCTCCCTGAACTAGAATAAAGTCACGTGTGCCCTAGCTGAACATTGCAAAACAGAGGAACATAACCCCGATTTTAACAATGTTGAGATTTTGGATGTGAGTGAAAATAGTTTCAAGAGGCATTTTTTAGAAATGGCTCATATTTTTCAGAATGGCAACTGCAACTGATATACAGAATCTTAACATGATATATTGCAACCTTTTGTCTTTCTCGTCCCGTTGAGGTTACACACATTTACTTTCATAGATTTCCTTTTTTGGTTTTACAAAAACTTCAAATTTTCCAATATTACATATTGTGTATATGTTGTTTTCATGTACATGCATACACGTATGTGTATATGTATGTATATGTGTATATATTTTTTTATCCCTAACTATTTTGCCTGTCGCATCAATTTCTCCCAATACAGTGTTTTATTTATTTACTTTTAATCCTTATCAATATATATATAATTTTGTAATTGTACTTAGTAATTTGAATTTGTTTTTATTTCTTTAACCGTTTGTAAAATTTCACTAGCTTTTAATTTATATTGTGTTTTGTGAATGCCACCTATCTTTTCTTGTTGAAACATACCAATTTTGGTAAACTCGGAATCTGTGTTAGACTGAAGAAGGTACCGCCTATCTGCAATTTGTCACATTTGGCACAACCTTACCTTATAAAAGGGAATAATTTTTTTTAATTATTAATGATTTTCACATATTAAGTCTTACTTTTGGCATGTATGAAGAATTCCATTATTAAATCTCCAAATTATTTGGTAAATAATTATATACTCCTTTAATTTTAATTTCACTAAATTAGCCATAGTAATTTTTTGAAGCTTCTTGTATGTCCAACTTAGACTTATTAATCTTTTCCAGTTAGGCTGAAGAAGCTGTAAAACCAATAGCGAAACGTTCCTATGTACAAATAAATTTAGAACAAAATAAAATTCCGTTTTATTGGAGCATACCCAAAATAAGAAATTTCCAAATTTTAATAATTTACTCCAAAGAAGAACAATCTATATATATATATATATATATATATATATATATATATATATATATATATAGTGATTTTGTAAAATTAATGTGATTTTGTTATTTATTTACGGAGGAGAAGTGTAAAATAACTCGGTAGATTATATTTTTATATTTTATGACTTTAGGAACAAATTGTTTGTATTGTTAAATAAAAGCTTCAATCTCCGCCAACACATAGGAAACACTGCCTCTACAATCGAGACCTCTCAAGAGAAAGAAAACAGCTTGGCGAATGACAAGAACGATGAAGATGTCGAACGCCAATAGAAATGAAGTAGTCATTCCACTCTACTATTCTAATAACTCTGTGTCAGCTATATCAAGAATACTTTCGTATGTAGTAAGATAGAATTGTTTTGAGAACCTCTTTATTTCCGAATTATAAGCATACATGTTGTAGACAGTAAACTATAATATAATACGTAACATGAATAAGGCGAAAAAGATTATCATACACTTCTAAGGGCTATTACGATCAAATTGCAGTAAATTACTAACTATATAGTAAGTAGTATATAGTAAAAATTTTATTCGTCAATGTGGGGAGGGGGGTTGTAAAGGCTGACTGGTTTGAAGTCGAGTAGGAAGAAAATTGTATACCGCAATGTTTTTTTTATTCTAAAGATTATTAAAGTAATACTTGAATAAGTAACAAAAATGTAAGTGTATCTAAACAACTGCATCAATGACTCAAAGACCTGTCAAAAGGATAATGGGTTTATGGCAAAAATCGTGCTCTGAAATTCCTGAATTCTATGGTTATTTCGTCAAACAAAGGAATTCTTGGATTTGCTTTACTATTGCTTAAAGTTGATTTTCTGAAATATATAATTAATTGCATTGACAATCCGTATAAAAATTCGTAACTTTGAAGATACGGCGTGAGTAACTTTCTTTACCAACCAGTAGGATTGCTTTTGGTAAATTGTACTTCAAGTTATAAAACCTCAATGACACACTAAGCCAAATATTAAAATTGGTGTTTTCAGACAGATATTATTTTTGGTAGTTTGTTATAAAAATTTGACAGTGACAATCTCATTGGCGATACTATGATACTGGTTTCTTTTTTGTTCTTACAGCACTGTAGGTTTACTCATCCCTGATTCAAATTCATTGAAAGTGTCCGTTACGTACTGTCATATTAGTCAAATTGGAAATTGGTGTCTCTCATATCCTATGAAAGTAGCACATTTTAGAACTTGGTGGTCAGCAGAACTTTTATACTAACCACCAGAAACAACATCACTTTATAAGATGCTAAAGTTTCACTGAAATCCAGTGTCCATAAAAATATGCCGGTGTCCAAATGTATAAAAATTTTGAAAAAAGATTTTTCATTGCAGATGGGTATAGCTGCATTTTTCAAATCGTATCAACTTTTTTACATAACAATCTTAGATGTTGTCAAAAATAACAATTACATTCAAGCGAAACCCATATATTTTTGACAACCGTAGTATACAACTGAAAAAAACATTTAAAAAAATATATATATAACCGACTTCTACCTATAACTAGAAAGCTAAAAATAATTATAACAAAATACAACTCTAGCAAATAAATAACACATTCAATGTTGTTAGGTGCCTACCCAGGAAGTAAAAAATGTAAACATTAAAAGGTGCTCATTCTATACAAATTAATTACCTACCAATCTAGTATATTTTTGGAGTCGGTTCCAAGCAAATCTAAAATCCTTCAATGCGTACTTATTTACCACTTCATCAAACTTGATTGTTGCTTGGCACCGACTTCAAAAATATATTAGATTGGTAAGTAATTAATTTGTACAGAATGAGCACCTTTTAATGTTTACATTTTTGACTTCCTGGGTAGCTACCTAACAACATTGAATGTGTTATTTATTTGCTAGAGTTGTATTTTGTTATAATTATTTTTAGCTTTTTAGTTATAGGTGGATGTCAGTTATATTTTTTTTAAATGTTTTATTTTCAACTTTTTAGTTTTTCTGATCTCAGGTAGTATTCATTCTTTATTTTTTATTTCGTATGTATAACCTTAATAGATAGAACCAGGTGAAATCAAAAACCTATACATTACACATTGATACATTTTCATTTAAATTAACAGGTAAATGTTTACCAACAAAATGTACTAGTACGCGTTGACTTAATAAGCCCAAAATATATTTATGCCTTATGGACCACGCCATGTAGCCTTTTTTCCACTTTTTTTGACAACTCTACAACTACAACTATAGATAATTCCACTCCGCCCTATGTACCAACCATCCTGTACATACGACTGCCCACGGACAAGCATAAATTTTTAGTTGCCTTCTGTAAACTATAGGACGAAGTAGAATCCATCCCATATTTACGGAGTCAAATTCGTCCTATATTTCAACCATAGTATATAACTCCTTGTGGGCTACTCCATAAATTATTTCATTTTTAACATTATATATTATCGCCGGATGTACCATTAATTCCTCTCCACACTTTATGCAACTTGTTATGGGCTATAAAATAAATATTTTTTTAATCACACTTTATAAATATAATTTAACTGCAGCATTTATTTCAACCATCCTGTATATTATTTGTTTACGTCCACATCATATAATAGTTTTTTAATTACCCTATATAATGTTACTTACACATTTTTTTCAACATATTTTTACCACCAAACGTCCACTCCACCCTATATTTCAACCATTCTCCGTCCTATATTTCAGTCATCATATAAGTGCAATTCCTTCTATTACTTTACTTTGTGATTTTGTTTGCTAGAACTAAACACTCTGTGTATAAACGCACCAATTAGCATGTTAGAGTTTGACATGTGTTGTCACTGATTTTTCTATTAGGCCGGGAGAATGTGATAACCAAAAGCACCGTCTTCGCAAAATGGAAAAATTTGCATTTACAAACAACACGAGCTTGGTACTCATTGATTTAAGGAGCCGAAAAAACTGTGCTTTCCTACCTATATGCTTGAGATGGACAAAGAGAATTTTCAAATTCGCAATTAAAACTTCCAGTGCCTAAAATTCCCGCACTAATACGTTGGAATTAAAATATTTATGAGGAAATGTCCCTTATGTCATATCGATGAAATTTTTGATAAGAATTTTGAAAATTTTGGCGATTTTCTGCAAAACTGCAAGTTGCATGTCGCAGAAAATTATATGAGATCACCTAGGGATCTTCCTTAATAGATTACACGTTAAAAAATTATACACATCCATAAGGAGTTTTCGAAAAATCGACCAATATATTAGGGATATTGGTCAATTCCTATGCACGCATGTGTTCATTCACAAATTTCAGGGCTTTACCAATAGAATTCTTTTCCAAGATTTGAAGTTTCACCAATCCAGATATATACTCTATTAAACAAGACCATATTCATCCAAAACGGTTCACTATAGGAGAAGAAATCAGGTAACATACATACAAAAAAAAATACGCGACGAATTTTTAACCTTCTCCTTTTTAGAAATCCGTTAAAAACTATATTATGATTACATTTTCCAAGCTTATTTGATACACACTTTAAAACACTACAACATTCTTGTGTAAGTTGCGGAAAATGTGTAAAAATATCAAAAAAGCTTTTTCATGGTAGATGAATATAGCTGCATTTTCCAAATCTCATCAAATAACAATTACCTTTAAGCAAAACAACTGAAAGAACTATGTTATGATTTCATTTTCGAAGCTTATTTGATACATACTTTAAAAAAGATGTGTACCTCTTTCCAATAGGAACATTAATTTTTTTATTACAAAAATACTTAATTTGACGTGTACGATTTTTTTATGTTTACGAAATATTTTTTGTATATAAAAATTAGATATAGCCTCTGTTATTAACGGATGGTGATATGCTGTTCAGTTATTCAAATACCGATGTACTAACAAAAATACTACTTTATGTAGTAAGTAGTGTAAACCTAGACCAACCTAGCGTAATTTTAAGGTAGATTTTACATAATGAAAAGTATGTTTTTATTATTGGCCATATATTTTTCTTTTTTTCGTTTTAATTGTTTTTGTTACTTTTTCGACAAGGGAGTATAGACATTCCATATAAGTTTACTGTAGTAGTATGGCTTTCGTGGGTTCCAACCAAAAACATGTCGTCTTTATTTTTTACAAAATTTAAATAAATATTCCATATTTCACGTAAAATTCATGAATCTCGTCTATACTGTAATCATGTTAATTCACGTCTTCTTTACTGAACTCCACTGCTGCTGTACGTAGACAGACATATACCTATCGCATTCGCGCTCGAAGATTTCATTAGAAATCCTATTTTGAATACATATATAATTGCATTCTCGAGAAGAACTGTAATTTTTCTTTAGTTTTATTCACCATCAATCGTGCTTCACAATTACCGGCAATTGTTTATTTTCGGCGACATAGGCTTTGTAATGTTCAATTTTAAGAAGGATTCGTATTAGTAGCGCACAAACTAAAAGTTTTCAAGAGTATAATTTGTATTAAGTATTATGTTTACATTGGGGACGGTATTAATTTTACATTTCTTTAAAGAAAGCAATGCCCAAAAATTACTTATTAAAATTCTAGCGGATCGGTTCAAATACTAAGGAAGAACAAAGTTACTACATTATACTAATTTTACATTACTGTTAATTCTTATTGCGTCAAGACATATACATGTTACACAAGTTGAACGGGATAGTTTTAACACTTTTAAAAAACAGATATTTCCAGTAGTTCACTATTTCTTTCAAAACATATCATTAAATTCCAACTAAGAGCCATCTACACCACAACATTTCCCCATTTAACCGCAACGGAATGCACAGACGCAGCTGTAGGATCTCGAATAGCACTAATGCATAATACCCTTTAAAGTATTTCAGTGGGGCCCATTTTAAACAGCTTCATGTATTATTCTGCATCACTCCGTTGCGTAGGCGAAGACTCTTAAGAGCAGTTTGTGATTACACTCGAAGTAAGAACCTTAATTGATGATATATTTAGGCCAAAGTTTGTCTGAAAGTAAGACATCAATAATTCAGTAACAAACTCACGAAGTTCAGCCTAATACGCTGTGTCACACAAGCCAATACAAGAAAAACATTTTTAAATATTTATAAGTCTCTCGATTATCATTTGAGGAAGGTAGCGAAGGATAACGGGAAAAACGTATTGCTACTTCATATAATGGATTACTGTTTCAGAAAAGAAAAATGTTCATACTTCCTACATATGGCCCCTTAGATACAAAAATATAAGTTAGAATGGAAACTGGAATAGACCGTACGAATAATTTAAGCAAATTACAGATATGATCTGTGTCAATACAGACAGGTGTATTGCTGCAGATATATTAAGGGTGATGTTATACTAGGAGTGGACCTAAATAGCCAATGGGTTGCTGTTCAACCCAAGATTCCTTAGATTTTTGTATGATAATTTTATATTGAGAAGGCCTGCCCACACACGATCGATAAAAATTGTTGCGAAATCCTCAACCAGAATTTCTGGTCCAAAGGAACAAATTAGTCATGGGCACCTAGAAAGAAATTCAGGGAGTTGCGTTGTAATTGTAACCCGGACAGTTACTGATGATTACATTGTAGGACGGGGTAAAGTTAAAATTGGAAGTGACGTTAGAGTCCTGAATATGCCAACATAACAATAACGATATCCAAATTGTCAGTGGTGAAGTAATAATTTATTTCGAACTAGTAGAGATCATCATTAATTGCGAATCTTACAAGACAACAGCGAACGAAAGAGGTCACAGTAACGAATTCATAAAACTGTTTAACGTCCAAATAATTTATCTTAAACCATTTGGAAATTTTCAATGGTTAGCATGGTACTATCATAGTCATACAAACGTCATCCAACATCGAATAGACACAGAAAAGAGTCAACCCAGGTGATTAGCAATGGTGCAACAAAAACCCGTCGAGGAAGATATCAAGACAAATTTACAAAACCACCTGAAGAAGTATTTTTCAGAATTAAGAATGTCAACCTGAGATTCAAACCTAGGAACTGTTCCATGTTTCAAAATGAGGAGTAACAGGTCAGATGGATGGAGAAATTACATAACTACGACTTCAAGAGAGAACAGATCACTTATCGAAAGACTCTGCCAAACGGATTATGGACATTTCCGAAAGATCTCCAACCGACAGATTTGACTAAAGGTTAATAAGGACTGGACAAAGGTACGATGTGCACAGGATCAGATGCCGACCCAGATATTGAACTAATCTTATCACTATAGAGGAAAGGCCACAGTAGGAGGAGTTACATAGTTTGTTTGCCATCATTAAGATTCTCTAAAGGTAGAGAATTTTGGAGGGCATGAATATGACTCTGAATAAAATTCGTCAAACATTTTACTGCTTAAATTACTTCGGAGACATCGGAGCCTAATGCTGGAAATATGACATCTAGGCAGTAAGTAAGTACGCCAAGACCCGTAGCAAAAGCAGGATGCAACAATACGTTCTAGGCATCCCATTTGAAAGTATTGTAAATGAAGTCGACACAGTCTCCGAGGGGTATTAAATAAATTCTGGTTGAGATAGATTATTTTAGTAAATAGCTTAAAATTATGTCTAGATAAAACATGTATAATACTAGGCATAAGACTGTAAAAATGATGTATATACTGCAACATATATGGGCTGGAATATAGTAAGGATATGAGACATGATGAGACCGCCTTCAGTGCGTGGACCGGGGCTAAATTCTCATAAATTACATTACGAGCAGATGACCCATTTTAGTCCAATATGATATCTTATATCCTTATCTGTAACTTTCTATATATCTTAGCTTTGTATGTGACAAATCTCACCACAGATTTTAGTTCTAAATAGTTCGAAACTCATGTGATGCAAGTGCAAATCGCTACTCTACCCAAAATTTCCCATCGCTTATATATATTTGCTGATATCTGAAGGATGATGGGCCAAATCTGCTAACGAATTTGGGTTCAGGAAGCAACAATACTGCGAAATCACGTGTTACGTGTCACTTCACTACTCAACATTCTTCTGTTTTCAATGGATTTTCAGGAATTGCTAAAAACTGACAAGTGACAAGAAATTATTTTTTTGTTGGTCGTTGTAATTCAACCATGTTAAAAATGTTTACTATTTGCTACAATTAAAACATTCCAAATACTTCATAACTCTTAAATAACGTCCTTTACCATATACTTACCAAGGTTAGTTTGAAATAAAAAAAAAGATCCGTTGTACCTTGGTTTTCATTTCGTGATATCCGCTGCTAAGTTTGACAACCTCTCTGTGGTCTTCCTGGAATGTAGACTACATCCCTCGCCCGTTAGCTTTCGGTCAATAGCTTTCTTGATTATTTTGCGCTCTTCGTTTAGATTATGTGACATGCCACTTTTTGTGTTGATTGTTGTCTTTAAGTATGGCTGTTATCTGCAAAAGCAACACTTCTATGTTGTTCTTTGGGCGTAGTATTTTCCACTGTCGTTGGCGTTGCAGTTCTTTTTTCCATTCCGTGATAACTTTAACTAACTAGTGCTAAGTTGAAGAGTTAGATAATCCATCTCATTGAGGTACCATGGTTTTGATTTGAAATGGCTCACAGATTTCTCCCATGAATTTGAGCTTAGAAGTTTTTCTTTAGGATACTAAACATCGACGTAGGTCAATAGAGTTGTTTGCCTTTTGGAAATCTATGAACGTGCAGATAATTAAAGCATTCCTGATGGCTCTATATTTTAATACTGATTGCAGAATGAATATTTGTTGTGCGCAGGAACTCCAAGGTGGGCAGCCTGCCTAGTACTCCTCAATTTTTCATTCGAGTTGTTCTTATATTCTTTGTTGCAGAGAAGCTAACAGCAATCTGTAGTACGTAGATTTCTCTGTAGTTACTCATATCTGCTATCATTTTTTATGTAATGGGTGAATGAGGGCACTTCTTCAATCCTCCGGTAGTTTTTCTGGTTGTCAGAGCTTAGTAATAATTTGTGTAAGTTCCTGACTTGACTTCGGCCCTAAGTTTTTCAGGAATTCTGAGATGATACCGTTTTCCCCGGACGTTCTGTTATTTTTCTGTTATTGTATGTGCCTGCATATATATTCTTGTATCAGTTGCCGTGATTCTAGTCGAATGTCGTAGCACTTTCCCATGGGAAATCTTGTACTAGGTTCAGGAGAGAGATTTGAGAATTGTTGGTGTAATTCTTAACAGTTTTTCCGGTTGGTCAGTCCTAGTGTCTCATTTCCTAAAGCACAAATTTTGTGGTTCGTATCTACGTATCCTCTCAGTAAATGTTTTGAAATCTTTAGTGTTGTAGTGACGGAACTTCTCTTCGAGGTAAGTCCTTTCGTTCATCTTAGTGGCTGGCTTTCTCGTCTCGATGAAAATCGAAAGACTTTCTGGGAATTTTTTGCAATTGTATGTTAGGTACGCTATTTTGCGATTTCTGGCGCTTTTTCGCGTTGGGAATTCTACCAGGTGTGTTTTGTGTTCTTCATTAAAGGGATTAGTTGTTTTTCATTTCCGGTAATTTTTGAGTGTCCCTTTTATTTGCCCGTTCTTTTTCCCATTCCACAATTATATTTTAATCATTTTTGTATCGTATTGCTGCATTGGCTCTCTTCTAATGGAGTCTTTTAAATTGTACTAGGTAATGGTCTGAGTGTAGGTTATATGTCGTTTTGTTTGCCTTTGGTTAAATAACAATCCTATGATTCTATATCTAACTACACTTAAGCTAGATTGGTGATAAGGAACAAGTTAAATAATAAAAGGAAAAGGCATAATAATCCATAAGCCTACTAGTGAGGATGAAAACCTGTTCTGTTCTTTATTTCTTTCCGCCAAGTTACAAGTATACGTTCTATATAATTTTGTTATTACAAATTGAACAAATTTTTCACCTGACATATTTTTCTCAGGCAACCTGTTATTTAAAACACTCAACGGCGTTCAATGTTTTAAATAAAGGTCTGGTGTTAGAGTGCAAAACTGTTTTTTTTAACATTTGTGACATATAAAGTTACACAGCATTTCCAGTCTTGTATTTTCAAAACACCAAACTAATTTATAATTGTATTAATCATACATTGACATAAAATTCTCTTATTTCTTCCACACGCTCAAATTTCTGCGAGTTAGCAGCTAGTAAAGGCAATAGACACTTCAGATATCAGAATTAATCGCTGCAAGAAATGTAGAATTTTTGGAAAAAAATACACTACAATCTTTTAGTCCAATAGAAACAGCACATTTCAAGTTGGGGCTGTCACGCAAAAGACAATCATATATACATATGAATACGTGAACTCTAGCATCGGCCGCCGGTTATCACATCATCCCACCCAGTAAACACGAGTATTAATAATGAAACAGTAAATTCAAAAAAGGACGTTTACTATTATATTCTCCGTTGCTCTATACTACTATTATCCTTACAGACGTTTCATCATTATTAATTTTTGCAACCAAAATGTGCAGCAAAAATGGCTACGTTGACTATATTGAAAGTTAGATACAGGTTTCCCATAATTTTTGTGACAGTTTCTGCTCATTTCATCATCTAGCACATTGCGCTTTTGAATGCTGTCTTACGATGTCTCTGTCGTCAGTAATGGTAAGTTTAGAATTAGATTAAATTAATATGATGTACTAGACGAAACTTTCAATTCTAAGACATTCAGAAGGCCATTTTTATTGAAAGTAGTATACACATTCAACTGCTGTTGTCAGGCTAGAAAAGATAAAAAAGTCGAAATTAACATTTTTTCATGTCATCCTCAATTTGACCAAAATTTGCAATATGGGTGTTTTTGAAGTCGCTGAATCGATTATGAGAGTTGGTTTTTCACATTTCTCACTCCTCTGGGTTGACAATAGCAGTAGAAAGAAGTGAAGCATGCTAGAAAGTCTTGTCGGCCTGTAAATTTATACTATAGTTCCATAAAGGCCCAGAAAAAGCTCCATGTGATTTCATGAGGAAATTGTAAAAGTCAAAATTCACCCCTTTCTATCCTTTTAAAGAAATTAAACATCCACCCTAATCCCCGTACATAGAATTTTTTGTTCTCACGTTTTTGGTAGCGTTTAGTTTTCGTATCAAATCGTCGTTATTCTTATTAAATATCTTTAATAGTTTTTATTCATCGTGTCATGATATGTACTATTTGAGCGTTAATATAATACTCAAAATATTGAATTTAGAGTTATAATAGTCAGTCATCCTCCATCTTTATTTTTTTGAAACTAACCTTGTCTTTCGTGTTAGCGTTTGACGCTGTCTACTGCTTTTAACAAATAATGACTATGAAACTCTGATAATGATAGGTTTGTGTAGTACAGCCTATGGATTATATTTAATTACGTAATCCTAAAATTACCGTGAATTAAAATGAAAGAGGGTACAATAGATAGTAGTTAGTTCTTGGACAGGCTAACCTTCAGTATAGTTAAAGCAGTGGTGCAGATAACCCAAACATCTTAATATTTTGACCCAATTTTGAGGACTCGAATTCTGCTTGAAAAATTACTTCGGAAATGACTTCTAACGCAAAACCTTATATTTTTTACTGGTCGATTTTTTTTTGCTTTCCTCTCTAGACTTAAACCGTAATTTTCTTTATAAGATCAAGAGAATTAATTTTTCATTTAGTCATTTACATTAATGAACGTATTAGTTAATTTTACTACTATTTTTTACATGAAGGCAATTATAATATTCGTCATGTTTAATTCCCGTCATCCTCTTCGTCCTGATGAAAATAATTGTCATGTTGCATCCACCAATTTTAATTCAGACCGACAATAATTGTGCCACGACGTTGATGCCAGTCAAGCGTTTAACGACTCAACAATAAAATGCACTCTGAAATTATGCTAATAACCAAGAGAAATACAAAACTTAACTGAGCGAAAGGAAAAACGAATAAAACACATGGATAGACTGTAGCTGAAGTTGCAAAATGTTAAGCTGCTGAAATAACTAGTAGTACACTTCTCTAGGTAATCCGAATTTATTCTGAACAATATTATTGAATAATATAACTTCAAGCAGCACCAGGCTTTCCTCATTAATATTCCATTAGCTATATTTGAGGACGGTATGAGTCTCTGGTTTAAAATGGAAATAATATTCATTGTTTTTTTTATTCTTCATTAAATGCGAGTACTAAAAATTTTAATGCTTAAAAGCACATTGAATAATTGGAAAATTAGAATAAATTTTCAGCTCAGGAGAATAATTTGTGATATTTTTTCCGACTACTCAGGATATGAATCTCCCTATTTTTAAGTTTTTCTAAAAAATGTGTTCTCTATATTTAATCTACATTATTTGTATTATTCTTAAATTACTTTGGGTAACTTCGGTCTGACCTTTATTCGATAATTGTATATGTATATAGTTCTGAATTATTTTAACCAATACTTAAGAATAAATCGATACAAATTTCGATCCAAATATGTTCAATACACTTGGCATCTGGTCAACACAGTGGCCAGTTATGAAATCCCATAATATTATATCTGTTCGTTGATAGTTACCGCACTAGAGGGTCAGGCATTGTCCTCAATGTAAATATGTTGCCTATAGCAAATGGCTCTATTATTGGCTCTACATCCCTGTCCGAGATCTTAAAACAGTGATTTCTCATTAATTAAGACTATTAAATCGTTGCAGCTATTGTCACAATCGACCTTATGTACACACTATATCGCTGCCCTCTTTCTTTCAGTAGAAATATCAGCACAGGTATCTAAGCTAAGTCTTCATTCTTGAGAAAAGAGACAATGTCTCCAGTCTCTACAATTACACTGTTGTGTTCCGTCAATGTCCACAACGCTGTTAATGACGGCTGTGTAGTGCGTAGTACTGTTACGGTAATTTGCCTCAAAAGAATATTAATACTTTATTCTCTGAGTGTCCTGTTTCTTTTGAAAGTTAAGACTTTTATAGAGTCCTGAGTTGTGCCTGTTGTATGTATACGGTAGATCCAATTCTTCAATAACAATTTCAAGCACGAATTACAAAACTTTTCAACACATTAAACATTAAAATGTGCAGTGAACTTCATTTGAGACAGATCTTCATGTCTCTAACGGACTATTAAACAGCACTACTTCTAATTATCTAAATGATCTAATTAATAATTCACAACATTTCTTTCCATCAAAGAAATTACAAGGCTACAAATATCCGCTTAAATTGTTGCAGGGTGTATTTTGGATAGGCGACACCGTTTTTTTCAACCAGAGTATTGTAATAGTTTATAGACCAATCAACAGAGCAAAAATTAACTGATAATGTGTAAAAAATACTATCAGGATACCGACTGTGCCATCACATTAACAAAGATTCCTAGCGATATTTTACTATGTTTTCCACTCGCAACTATGGTTTTTTACTTTGTTATAAACAATTGAAGCAAGAAAATTACGTTTTTGTTTATAAAATCAAAAATAATAAACTAATCTCAATGGTGTCAACAGGTCAATTGTAAAGTATGAAAATACCAATGAAATGAGCCCCTGCTCGATCAGATTGGATCATTAGTAACAGGGAAAAACAAAAAATACTGAAAAATGTAGGATTTTTTTTAGAAAATCGTATCTTCGTCACTTTAGAAGCGGTAGAACTGGGCTTGTAGGAACTAATAGTAATTTACATCTATTTTATGTATGCCAAAACCAGGCGCTACCGGTTTATTAGATTTTGAACAATTGTGATATAAAGTTTTCTGTTCACTATTTTTGCATTGTGCCCCCATGCGTCATAGATAATCAAATTTCAATTTTGAAAAAAGTGAAAAGTAGAGGTGCCATTCTACAAAGCCTCTATTCTCATTTTTCACTAAATGTCTGTGAAATATGTGAAAAATGTGATTTTGTTTAATGACCGCTCTCCTTCCATGTTCCGTAAACCCAAAATCCACAAATTAAAGCAAAAACGTTTCCGAGAAACCATTTACATATAAATATATTAATAAACAAACAGTTCTCATTTGATATAATAAAATCGAACAAATCACTCTGTATAGAAGTTTTATAACGATTAAATTCTTTCACCATCTGTCAGAGTGACAGTTACTATCGATAATAATTATTGTTAGCAGTTCCCCTCAACAACCGTCTTCCCCCCACTACTCGAACACATTCATACGCTCACCAAATTTTGGTCATTTTTGCTAACATTTTTCGTATATTTCACAGACATTTAATGAAAAATGAAAATACAGGCGTTGTAGAATAATACCTCTACTTTCAACATCTCTATTCTGTATTGATATTTGACGACCCATGTCGCATGGAGACACACTGCAAGAATAGTGGACTAAAAACTTCAGATAGCAATTATTCAAAAACTAATAAACCGATAGCGCCTGGTTTAGTCACGCATAAGGTAGATATCAATTACTATCAATTCCCACCAGCCCAGTTCTACAACTTCGATAATGACGGAGTTAAAATAATATAAAGAAAACCGCTAAATTTTCCAGTATTTTTTGTTTTTCTCTGTTACTAAAGATCTTATCGGATCGATCCTGGGCTCATTTCATTGGTATTTCCATTCTTTACAATTCACCTATTGACACCATTGAGATTACTTTATTTTTTTTCATTTTATAAACATGCAACGAAAAAAAAACCCAATTTTCTTGTTTTAATTGTTTATAATAAAGTAAAAAACCATAGTTGCGAGTGGAAAAGGTAGCAAAATATCACTACAAATCATTATTAATGTTATGGCACAGGCAGTATTCTGATAGTATTTTTTGCACGAAAAAATCTCTATTGATTGGTCTATTAGCCGATATTTTGTCACTGCCTGCTGTCTTACCATTTTCCTGTTCTTAGCCGCTTCCACAACCACCTCTGGTATCTCTTCTCACCGACAGCCATATTTCAAGAGTGACGGGGGCTTTTTATAGGTCCTTCAATTATTTAGTTATTTAATAGTATTTGTTCCATTATTTGGGATTTGTTAGTTTTATCATAACACTTTTGATTGTCAGTTGCAGATTCCTCCAGTTGTGTCCCTCACAGTCTTCTTTCTAAGAGATTGGAACAGTTAACGTGTTTTCGTAACTTCTCTTCTAGTGTTGCTTGGTATTATTTTTAATTTTCAGTTGGACTGATGTGATTTAGGCATTCGTGGGGTTTTTCAGGCAAGAGTGACTCTTTCCAGTTGTGTTAGGAGTTGCTTCTGCTGACATGTCTATGACCGCTTTCACTATACTAAATGTATTTAACTAGCTTACAATTTTATGGTGCTGAACTTTTACGTCAAAACATAGTAAAAATCATATTTCTGCATTGCAGTTCTTGGAAATACACCACATTTACGGGAAAGTCTATATATTGAAAATATTCCAATCATTTTAGAGTGTTAATTTGATTATGAACTCAATGGCCATAAAAACAAAATTAAATTATAGAAACTGATAAATTAAAATGTTAGGCCATGGCAAGTATAGAATACATTATTTGACTAAAACTTGTCTTTACCAACAATCTTGCAGAAGAATAATATTAATTATATTTACTATACAAGCATTTAATTGGAAATGCTAACCACTCTCCGCATATTGCAAATTAAGTGCAAATAACAAGAAAGTATAATATTATCAAGCACAATATAGAATAGCTACTGTGATATAAGAGTTTCACCAGTGTAGTGAGGACACTGACTTATTAAATAAACGAAATCCTCAATTCTTCTTTCCTAAAGTAAATTTATTCTACTACACAAAACAGCAACCTAGTGATAGTCAAAATGTGACTCATAACAACTGCTAAGTTTGAAATAAGGAAACGTAACTGTGGGAAGAGAGAATTTGTAGCTAATTATAGTTTGCCAGAATTTTTGCAATAACGGAGTTAGCCATTTTGTCTACTATTTGAATCCTGAAAACTATTCACCGTATCAGAAAATAAACTTGTAAGTGGTATTTCGGAACTAGTTCTTGTACATTAAAATTTTCGACTGCAGAATCTATATGAAGTACATACTTTCCATAGCGGCTCGGAATCACCCTCCACTCGAATACAACTCCAAATTTTTGGTTTACCAGATTTTATCTAATCGATAAAGCTATTCACAGAAACGAAATTTTAAGCTTTGAGTGTACTCGTCAAGTTATGGTTTTAATTTATGTTAGATTACTATTTGTGAGCAAATTTTCATTAGCCCACCCTGTTTCATTCGAGTCGAGCACCTAAAGGAAACAACTTACGTACTTAGTCGGCAATTTAATTAGTTCAATATTATGAAACAAGCTGACCTATATTTTGACTTCTAAGAAACACAATCCCAAACTAAACAGCGTTTGATCAGAGATAAGCGAACTGTTTAATAATGTAGCAGGTGGATTATGGATTTTGATTTTGGGTTGTTACAGCTTCAATAACCTGAACTAGCTTAAATTATACAGGAAGGCTTCCCTTAATATAAAAAAAAAGTTTAGTTTAAATGTCGATTTCAAGAAAACTTTACTAATGACAAAATACACGAGAAGTTAATTAACAATAAGTTATAAATTTAATATGTCATTTTAACTTGCATATATAAAAGTGTATAACTGTGACTTCGAAAAAAATGGTTTATATGGTTATTTGCATACGCCTGAAATCAGAAAAACATTTAAAAAATACTAACGATCGCCCAGTGGTCGAAATTCGACCAATTGTATCAATTCCTAACAAAATTCATTTTGTTTTTCATATGTAATTAATAGGACATTATTTGTGAGCACATTCTTAATGCTTACCTTAATGATATAAGTAGACCAATCAATAGGGCAAAAAATAACTGATAATGTGTAAAAAATACTCAGGATACCTACTGTGCCATCACATTAAGTACGACAATTGAAGCAAAAAAATTTGTTTTTTTTTGTTAGCATGTTTATAAAATCAAAACTACTAAACTAATCTCATTGGTGTCAACAGGTCAATTGTAAAGCATGAAAATACCGGTAACGCCTTGTTTTGGCATACATAAAATATATGTAAATTACTATCAGTTCCTACAAGCATTATTATGTGTATTATTATTTGATTTCTGATAATAATAATACACATTGTCAAATATTTTAATTTACATCTTAGAATTGTGCCTTTTTTGTCAATAGTTTCTTAACCATTGACAACGGGGTCTGACCTAGACCCCGAAACGTTTGGAATATACAGCAATTTTTCTTTAATGTGATGTTATTTCCCAGGAAGTACTTAGACAATATATATTTGTACTCCTCATAATGAGCCCTTTCATTTGAAGTATTGCATGATGCGTAAAAAATATTTTGTTTTATTTTTCCTTTAATTCCATAATTTAGCCCCCAAAATTAATATTAGGGATTTTTTCGTATTATTCCTGTAAACAAAAAATTTTAGGTCTTATAATTTGGGCAATAAAGGGGGAATAGGTATTTATTTGTTAATATATTTTAAAATATATTTATTCTAAAAATATGAAAAAAAAAATTGTATTCATCATAAAGAACCCTTTGATTTGATATATTACTTGATCCATTAGAGACAACCTTAAATTTGTACTTTCCATTTAATTCTTTAATTTGCACCCAAAATGAATATTAGGAGTTTCTCCTTATTTTTCCAGTTCAAGTTCAGGCGAGGCGCTATACCTCTATTTTTTTCAAAATTTTGCAGCATATGGTTTCAGAGATAAGGGGGGGGGGAATTGGTATTTTTTTTATATTTTTGTTGATATCTTTAAAATGATTTTTTTTAAAATTTTTTGAAAATATATTTGTTTTCGTCGTAATGAGCCCTTTCATTTGGTGTATAACATGATGGGTTAAAAACAATTTTAATTTTATATTTTCTATTTAATTCTGTAATTTGCCCCCCAAAATTAAAAGTAGAGGTCTCTCCTTACTTATCCAGTAAACTTCAGGTCAGACACTATACCTGCAATTTTTTTCAAAACTTTACGTTTTATAGTTCCTGAGATAAGGTGAGGTATGGGTAAATTTTAGTATATTTTCATTAATATCTTTTTAATTATTTTTTTAAATATGAAAAAAATATATTTGTGTTCCTCAGAAAGGAAACTTTCATTTGATGTATTACATGCTGCGTTTGAATTTTTTTTTATTTTTAAATTTCATTTAATTCTATAATTTGCCCCCCAAAATTAATATCAATGGTTTCTCCTTATTTATCCTGTAAACTTCGGGCAACGTTCGATATTTCCTATTTTTTTCAAAATTTTAAGCTTAGTAGTTTCGGAGATCAAGGGGGGAACGGTCAATTTTTTTAGTTTTCCCCCCAGAAGTACCCCTAAAATCAGAATTTCTTCTTTTACGATATGTACTCCTGATCGGGTCACCAAACTACACCTTGGTATCAAATTTCAACCTCTTCCGTTCAGTAGTTTAGGAGAAAATTGCTGTGATGTGACAGAGGCAGAAATCCGGAGTGATATTATAAGGGTATCCCTAGATTGTTAATACGGAACGCTAAAAACCATAGTTGCGAGTGGAAAAGGTAGCAAAATATCACTACAAATCGTTCTTAATTTGCTGTATCCTGATAGTATGTTTGCACGAAAAAATCTATTGATTGGTTTAAAGGTATGTCAAAGAGTCAGTAAGTGGAAATTAAAGACAAAATTTTAGTTAAGATGAAATTTCTTAAAATTAAATAATTCAGCTGTTAACCGGTAGTATAATATAACAACTGAATCTAAATGACAGTTCTATTTGAATAGAAATTGCAAAATAATCTGTTTCATTTAACTACTAATACTTATTTCCATTTGTATGTTTAATTAATAGTACATGGGTGACCGAGCTTTACCCGTAAATTCAAAGGATCATCAAAAATGTTGTTAGCTACATACATATATAGATATAATCGGATATTTGCTCTAATTTTTCTCAAGATGAAATGATTCAGTTTAATTTCAACTCTCTAACACTTATTAAAATACTCATTATAATAATTTCACTTTATAATATATTTCCACCACCCTGTATATGTAACTACCTATGGACTACCCCATAAATACACTGTATGTATGCAACTGTTTATGGGCCACCCAATAAAACATTTGGTTTCTAACATTTCTGGAATTCCCCTGTAGAATTATAACCTACAGCGACTTATATCTCACTCAATTTATATATGCATATACGAGGGCTGTCTTTTATATTTCGGGATTGGACAACCCTAGTGTATGCAATCCGACAACTGACAGCTCTATCGTAAAGTTTGACATTTTTGAGTTTATACGTACTCAGAACGTTTTGACATACGAGCGCTATGTGTTGTTTACAGTAACTTAAAGGATTCATCTCGGCCAAAAAATGGAATTGAATCGTGAACATTTTCGTGCGATTATTTTTTACAACTTTCGACGTGGATTAAGTCAGCAAGAGTGCATGGATGAACTTAATTTAATTTTTGGCGATGAAACTCCATCAAGCACCACCTCGCCAATGTGCATGGAATTAACCATCGTTCAGTAGGAAGGATATTACGGCGAGAAAAATATTATCCATACAAAATTCGCCTCGTTCAAAAACTCTCCGAAGACGATTTCGACAGATCTTTGCAATTTTGTGAAACGATGATGGATATTTGTAACCATGATAATAATTTTATAAGAAATGTGGTGTTTTCAGACGAGGCTACATTTTGTTTAAATGGTACGGTTAATCGACATAATTGTCGCTACTGGTTGCAAAGTAATCCTAATTGGGTACAAGAGGCTCATACACAACATCCCCAAAAATTGAACGTTTGGGCCGGCATTTATAACATCAGAATCGTGGGACCCTTCCTCCTACAATAAACTTTAAACAGAGATAGGGATTTACAGCTCTTGGAGACACAAGTTATTCCGGCATTGGAGGTAAATGGACAATTACCAAATAATATCTGGTTTCAGCAGGATGGAGCACCACCCCATTACGCTCGCATTATTCGAGATCATTTATATAGGACATTTCATCAAAGATGGATTGGAAGAAGGGGTAATTATGAATGGCCTGCACGAAGTCCCGACCTTAATCCACTAGACTATTTTCTGTGAGGTCACTTAAAGTCTAAGGTTTATGTTGATAGACCAAATAATTTGCAAGAATTAGCTGCAAGAATAACTCAAGACATCCAGAGAATTACACCTGAAGTAATAGCTAATGTTACTAGAGAATTTAAAAACCGACTTGCTTATTGTCAAGAAGTAAACGGTGTTCAGTTTAAAAATCTAATACATTAAGTTTAGTTAAGTTAAGTTTCAATGTTTTGAAAATCACTTTGATTTAGTTAATAATTATGATTATGTATTTCTTTAATGCATATTAGATTTTTCCTTTCCTTAATTACTTTTCTGTTAATATCTCGGTAGGTATTGAAGTAAACAATATCAAACCCCCATATTTTTGCATTCGCAATAAAATGTTTCATCAGAAACTAAAATACTATACAGGGTGTTTCTTTGTAAATTTTAAGATCGACATTGCTTCCGATAAAACAGGAAGTTCAAAATTGTAAAAAAAAGTGGAAACAAATAGGCAATTTGCGGCCCGCTGGAGATCGTAATTTTTGCCCAAAAAAATCAATAAAAAACGAAATTGTAGGTCTGAATACGCTCTACAAGTTTCATCTCCTCGATTTTTTCGATAAAGTTGCTCATATACAATGTGGTTTAAATAAGTGTAGAATATAATTAATTATATTTATTCAGGGTGGATAAAAAAATGAAAAAATATGTTATGTAAACAGTTTAGATATTGAATTGGGTTCTTGAGTTATTATAGTTATGAAATGAGTTGAGAAAACCAGTTGTTTATACAGGGTGGTTGAAATATAAGATGGAGTGGAATTATAGTTTATAGGGAGGTTAAAAAAATGTTTTATATCCACAAGTAGTTGAGTATAATTACAGTTATACAGGTAAGTTTCAAAAATATGATGAAGAAATTTTATGATATATTAGCTGTTCCATATAAGGGATATATTTAATGCGGTTGAAATAAGGGGGAGTGGAATTAGTTGTACGTGGTGGTTCAAAAAAAGTTTAAATCGCTGCCGAAACCCGGTGGTAGAAAAAAGAGTGTAGTAGAATATTAATTATACAAAGTGAGTAAAAAAAATGGTAGAAAATTTTGTTTGATAGGGTAGAACATGAGGAATTGCATAAATGGAGTACCTGAAATATGGGGCGAACTAAAGTTATAGTTACACAGTGTGACTGAAACAAGGTTACCAAAAGTTGCAAAAGAAAGGTGACTTGAATGAAATTTGGAAAAAAATTATACTTTATACTGTGGTTAAAAAATATGAAGAAGATTGTGAAATAACTGAGCTCATAATCGGTTGCACAAAATTGCAGTTGCAGTTTTGGTGAACTGTTTGGAAATTAATTGATTTATCCTTATACAGGGTGGTACAATGTTATACTGGGTGGCCGATCATAAGTTGTATATACTAGGTAGTTGAAATAAAGTGTGGAGTAGAATTATTATTAAACAGGATGGATAAAGAAATTTTGGAAAAATTTGTGGGATAGAACATGAGCTGTTGGATTATCTGAAACATATAGCCCCATGTTTTAAAATTATAATCATACAGTGTGATTAAAGTAATGTTAAAAAAAGTTGCAAATAAGGGGCGGTTGAAATGTAATGGGGAGACAAATTATACTTTTTAGTGTAGTTCAAATAATATCAGTAAAATGATTATATAGCGTAATCCATAAGGAGTTACATAGATAAGTTAATTGAAATGTAGAGAGTGGAGTAGAATTACATGAGTTTAATAACGTTGAAAAAAATTATACTAGGATGCTCCTAAGCCGATTCAAAGCGGTTTATAAAATGAGTAAAATTGTTATACAGAGTGGTACAATGCATTTTATATTGGGCGGCCAATAAATAGTTGTATATACAAGGTGGAGAAAATCGTGGGCGGAGTAGAATTATAATTTTACAGTGTTTCAAAAAATGTTAAAAAAATTCTTATATAGGTTTACAGTACGTTTCACACAATGTTAGAAAAATTTGCATATAAATAGTGGTTAAAATTTAGTGTGGAGAGAAATTATACTTTACAAAATGGCCAAAAATTACCAGAAATAATGTTTATATAGCTTAGACCTCTAATATAGGGTCAAGTAGAGTTATAGTTAGCTGTTTAATAAATGTTATATTGGGCGACAAGCAGCATATACAGTATGGTTGCACTATAGCGTGAAGTAGAGTTACAGTTATAAAAGGTGGTTCAAAAAAATATTGAATGAAATTGTTATATAGGGTGTTCCATAAGCACTCGCACTTTGGGTGAAATCTATTCCTAATTGGTGTATTTATAGTTATGTAGCCTGGTTCAAATAATTTAATTTATATATATATATATATGTATATGTTTGTTTTGCGTTTTCGCCGGCACTAAATGTTTTAGGTGGTTTCCGGGAATTCATCCGCGTAGTTGATAACTGATCCCTGCCGGGATCGATGGTAAAATGACGACGTTTCGGCAGAGTCACATCTGCCCTCTTCGGGTCGGTTGGCATAATTCTCGTAGCCTTCTGCTTTCGCTTCTAGTTACTCGAATATTGAGATTTTCAGAAGCACTCGCGCTGTTATATAGTCGCTGCTCGGCGCCTATTGGTCCCGGCAGGGATCAGTTATCAACTACGCGGATGAATTACCGGAAACCACCTAAAACATTTAGTGCCGGCGAAAACTTAAAAACAAATATAGTGAATCTCTACGGGGAGAATACTTTTCATTTGTGTAAATTTGAGAAATTACGCGCGAAAAGAAGCAAACTTCTGTGCGATCTACATTTTTTACAACGATGCCGCGATGAGTTATTCCGAAAAACATGACGGTAAAGTTCTGGAAGAACAACAGAAAAACACAGTATATCTTATGGAAAGCTAGTTGTGCTCTACTTAGGGAAGCCATACGTGATGTCAGAAGAGATTTGGATGTTCTTAATAATAAACTCCTAGATATTCACCTACCGGTAAGCAATACACTACACCCAATAATATGGGATAAATTCGATGAGATTAGTGAATTTAGGGCCGAAACGAAATGCAGAGTTAACAACAATGCAACAACAGACAAAATTTTAACAAATTGAAGCTCCAACAGAAGCCCAAAAACGAATTTTTCTCGGAAAATAACGGTCACAGTCTAACCTCACGGCAATTGGAAACGAATAAAACCGTTTATAACTTATCTTTGGTCCAATTGAACCCTTCCTCAATTGGCGTGTTGGCTAAGGGATTCAATTACGCTATTGGTCCCTCTCACATACCAACAGAGAGCATAATATGTGACGTGGAAACAGCAGTTTCAAAATTAGATGGGAATGCCGCTGAAATAATTAGACAAGATGTGTCACATGTTCTAAGAAAGTCTAAACCACCCAAAAGGAACCTATCTATAGAAGAAAATGAGGCCTTGAAACAACTTCGCCTCAACAAGGACATTGTCATTCTACCTGCTGATAAAGGAAATGCGACTGTAATTTTAGATACAGAGGATTATTCAAACAAAATTCAACATTGCTACAAGATCCAGCATATAAACAAATTACTACTGACCCAACAACTTATCTAGAGAAAACAACCAAGACCAAAATCCAAGCAAATAGGATCGACAAAAATCTCCAACTGCAACTCATTCCGCGTGAAAAGTCATCGAGATGTCCGAAATTCTATGGGTTGCCAAAAGTACATAAAGAAGGTGCACCTTTGAGGCCAATAGTAAGCTCAATTGGATCCCCAACACAACACCTAGCCAAATACCTAGCCCAACAACTTCAACCGTTTGCAGAGGAGGCAGACTCATATGTGAAAAATTCGACACATTTAATCGAAATACTTAGAAAAACGGTCTTACAACCAGAGTGTCTTCTTGTAAGTTTTGAGGTAGTGTCCCTTTTCACCAACACCCCTATCGACGAAGCCTTGGATATCATAATAGAATAATACAAACCACCTCAACACCTTGTAGACTTAACAAGGCACTGCCTGATGAACACCTATTTTGTTTACGAGAACCAACGATACAAACAAGTGGAAGGAGCTCCAATGGGATCGCCACTCTCACCAGTTATAGCGAACCTTTTTATGGAGAACTTTGAGGAGTTGGCACTAAGAACAACAACTCTTAAACCCAGTTTATGGTTGCGATATGTGGATGATATATTTGTGATTTGGCCTTATGGGAGGAAACACCTCAATACTTTTTTAGACCACCTTAATGACATACATCACAAAATAAAGTTTACCCTGGAGGTTGAAGCCAACAATCAACTGCCGTTCCATGACGTTCTCATAAATAGGAAGGAAGATGGAACACTTGGCCATACAGTATATAGGAAAGTAACTCACACCAACAGATACCTTCATGCTAATTCTCATCACCACCCAGCCCAACTACAAGCCGTCGTCAAGACTTTCGTAACCAGATCACAAAGACTAGCTGATCAGGATAACATCAAACAGGAAATGGACAGTGTAAAAACAGCTCTGGAACAAAACGGATTTACAGACCGAAATATACAAAGAGCCCTAAAGTCAAAACCGAGACAAACAGACAAGGAGCATGAGACACCAATAACCAAGGCTTATTTACCGTATGTCAGGGGGACCACGAACAGTATTGCAAGAATTCTACGGAGACACAATATCGATACTGTTGTCAATACAGACAGAAAAATAAGCATGGTGTTCAGGACTCCGAAGACGAAGATCCCTTTAGAACAACAGGCAGTGTACCAGATTCCATATGCAGACTGTCATAAAACCTATGTGGGGCAAACTAATAGAAGAATTCAAGCTAGACGTGATGAACACCAGAACGATGTAAGAAAGCAAAAAACAACAACATCCATTGCGGAAAACGCCACCACGATGTTACACCGAATAGACTTTGAGAACACCAGAGTACTGGTAAATATAGAACACCCGAAATCAAGACTCCTAAGAGAGGCAATTGAAATAGCTAATTGTTGGAAAATTCTATTAAACACCGTACCGGCCCGGACCCGTCCAATAACAACTCAACCGGAAATAACAAATCAGCAGGTGGGAGGCGTGCCCACTGAGCGCCCAGGGCCAATCACACGCAGCCGTTCACGGTGCCAAGCAATCAAGCAATAGGCGCCGAGCCGCGACTATATAACAGCGCGAGCGCTTCTGAAAATCTCAGATTTCGAGTAACTAGAAGCGAAAGCAGAAGGCTACGAGAATTATGCGAACCGACCTGAAAAGGGCAGATGTGACTCTGCCGAAACGTCGTCATTTTACTATTGATCCCGGCAGGGATCAGTTATCAACTACGCGGATGAATTCCCGGAAACCACCTAAAACATATATATATATATATATATATATATATATATATATAGGATAGCGCATATGTTTCATACGTTATTTATTTTTGCAAAGAGTTGCACATTCCACACGCGGGTGAAAGGGCGATTAACGGCTAGTAATAAATATTTTGTTACGAACCATCCCAGAATAAACTACCAGAGATTTGGTAAAAATATCAAAATAGTTTGATATTTTTTTATTTGTTTTGATGTTTAACTAAAAGAACTGTGTTTGCTTTTTTAAAAAAACTATAAGCAAAACTAAAATACTACAAATGTTACAAATATTTAGTGTTAAAATAATTTTTATTCTCAATATTGCAAATGCAAATGACTTTAAATAAAAAAATGAATTGAGGATTAAATATTATAAATACTCGTAATAATTGCCTACTAAACTTTGAAGTAGTGTATTATATCCATACAGTAAGATTTCATTGATGGAGGCTTAATATTTTGCAATCAAAATTAGTGTTATCGGATATTCTATGTTCCTGTATAATGAATTTTATATCACTGTTTAAAATAATGCTTTTTCGTGATATTTTGCAAAAAATCGAAAACCATACTCCTTTTCCACAAGTGACGACAGTTTGAGAAGCAATAGTCCTTATGCAAAACGGAGTAAAAGCACACAGGATTTTTATCCGAAAAAGTTTTAAAATTTTATCAAGGTTTCATTGCTATTTCTCTATTAAATTACGTACCTACGACCAAATTCATAAATAATTTTTTCCTTCAAATATACATGTCACCTTGTTTATTATTATTCCTTATTAGAATATTTTAATTTCCTTCAACTAACATTACTGCAGGAACTTAAAGCTGAATAAAACATTTTTAAAAAATATATAACCGACTTCCACCTATAACTAAAAAGCTAAAAATAATTATAACAAAATACAAATCTAGCAAATAAATAACACATTCAATGTTGTCAGTTACCTACCCAGGAAGTAAAATATGTAAACATTAAAAGGTGCTCATTCTGTACAAATTAATTACCTACCAATATAGTATATTTTGGAAGTCGGTGCCCAGCAACAATCAAGTTTGATGAAGTAGTAGATAAGTACGCAATGAAGGATTTTAGATTTGGTTGGCCCGACTTCAAAAATATACTAGAATGGTAGGTAATTAATTTGTACAGAATGAGCACCTTTTAATGTTTACATTTTCTACTTCCTGGGTAGGTACCTAACAACATTAAATGTGTTATTGTTGTATTTTGTTATAATTATTTTTAGCTTTTTAATTATAGGTGGAGGTCGGTTATATATTTTTTAAAAATATTTTATTTTCAACTTTTTAGTTTTTTTGAACTCAGGTAGTTTTCATTCTTTATTTTTTATTTTGTATGTATAACCTTAATAGACAGGACCAGGGAACATCGAAAGCCTCAACATTACACAATGATACATTTTCACTTAAATTGACAGGTAAATGTTTACGCATAAAAATGTACTAGTACGCGTTGACTTAATAAGCCCAAAATATATTTATGCCTTATGGACAACGCCATGTAACCTTTTTTCAACTTTTTTTGACAACTCTCTATAACTATATATAATTCCACTCCACCCTATGTACCAACCATCCTGTACATACGACTGCCCATGGACAAGCATAAATTTGTTAGCTGCCTTCTGTAAACTATAGGGCGGTCTATCCCATAAAATATTTCATTTTTCACATTTTATGTTATCGCCCTGTGTAACATTAATTCGTCTCCACACTTTATGCGACTTCTTATGTGCTATAAAATAAATAATTTTTTAATCACACTGTATAAATATAATTTAACTACAGCAAATATTTCAACCATCCTGCATATGATTATTTAATCACCCTATATAACTTTAATTTCACATTTTTTCCACCATTTTTGTACCACCAATCGTTCACTCCACCCTACATGCCATACATCCTGTATATACAGCTAAACGGCCTAACTTATATTTCAATCATCATATAAATACAACTCCTGTCACTTTACTTTGTGATTTTGTTTGCTATAACTAAACATACTGTATACTCTCTTCGAGGTGTCATTCCTCTTGAAAATCCTAGATGTCGGTCTTACATCTCGCATCTTCAAATTAAACATACTGTGTATAAACCCACAAATAGCAGTTTAGATTGACTTGACATGTGTTGTCACTGAATTTTCTATTAGACAACAAAAAGCACCGTCTTCGTAAAATGGAATTTTCATTTAAATAGGTATTTGCCGGGTATACAAACAAAACGAGCTTGGTACTCATTGATTTAAGAAGTCTAAAAGACGTTTCTTTACTACCTATATGCTTGAGATGTACATAGAAAATTTTCAAATTCGCAATTAAAACTTCCAGTACCTAAAATTCCCGCACTATTACGTTGGAATTAAAATATTTATGAGGAAATATCCGTTTATGTCATTTCGATGAAATTTTTGATAAGAATTTTGGAATTTTCGTAGATTTTCTGCAAAACTGCAAGTTGCACGTCGCATAAAAGTATATGAGATCACCTAGATATCTTCCTTAATAGATTAAACGTTAAAAAGCTATACACATCCATAAAGAGTTTTCGAAAAATCGACCAATATGTTAGGGATATTGGTCGATTTCCATGCACGCATGTGTTCATTCACAAATTTCTTCACTTTATCAATAGAATTCTTTTCCCAAATTTGAAGTTTCACCAATCCGGATATATACTGTATAAAACAAGACCATATTCATACAAAACGGTTCACCACAGAAGAAGAATTCAGGTAACATACATACAAAAAAAAAATACGCGACGAATTGATAACCTCCTCCTTTTTGGAAGTCGGTTAAAAATAGAACCACTACGAACAACTAAAAAAGCTGATTGAGTGTATTGTTATCATTTCTTATCTTTGCACAGTTTTTTTATTTCATGCTCCACAAATTTTACGAGTAATAACCATTATATTTTTTCTCAATGAAGATGAAATACATCGTTTATCAACAACGGATAATACCCAGTCTGCACTGCACAATAGAGATGTTCTTTTTCGATAGCACATGATTTATTTCATCAAGATTGTACGTTCTAAAATTCTTTTTCGGCTCTCTCTTATTTATGGGAACTTAAATTACATTTATAAGTAGTAGCGGTGCTAGTTTATATTTAATCATAGTGACAGTTAAGTGATAAATTGATTGTCACAACGTGCAAAAGGAATTTAAATTGCTCCTGAAACATTTGGATGATCTATCTGAAAATATGGTTTTGCCCAAGTTCCGGATCCCACGAATGCTTTCAATTGGCAGCTGCTTTTTCGTGATCCTGAATATAATTTAGAGCCTTACCGGAAAATCAACAATGCTGAAATTGGTGGAGATGACAATATTGAAGTGTGAAATTTGTAATTGCCATTTCCGCACTCATTCCAGAAAAGGTGAAAATTGTGTGCTTTAGCGAGATTATTCAATTATCGACTTAAAAATGTAGTTGAAATATAAAGTCTATAGAGGGATGAATATATTCAATGTTAAAAAAAATTCACACATTTTCCATCTGAAAGAAGGTTGTGAACTTAGTACAGGATGGTTTACTATATAAAGTTATTTTTTAAAGATTTTAACTGTAATGATGGAAAAAAATTTTCCTTTCAGTGTATATGAAAAATCGAAGCATTACAGTTTTTTTTAAATACCCTTATATTGGACATTTGATTATATGTGACAAATATTGTCAAACAGTTTTGATAACTTTTGTCGCATACCATACGAGGTGAGTAAACTAAATTATGACACTGGCAAATAACGTTCGAAATGACAACATACAAACTTGTAACTACGTAAGATAAACAGTCTGAGTTTGAAGTTGTGAATCAGCGATTGTTTTCGTGAAATATGTATGGATTGTGGGTTCTAAAAACGAAAATTTCTTCCAAACAATGGTGTGCCGTCAGATTTTAGATCAGATTTGGACCCATTGCACCCGAAATATTTGCAAAACTTGCGCAGTTCTGAGTGTTCGATGGTGTAACGAATTTCTAGAAGGTAAAGTGTTCATGGAAGAGGAACCACACAACAGGAAGCCTTTAACTTGTTGAACCGATGAAGCTCTGGGCAAAATGAAGGGTTATATTCGTTCAAATACTTAGTTGGGGATCGGCATGATTTGGGAACAGTTGAATTTAAGTCAACTGGGTATGAGAAAAATCATCTCGAAAATCGTTTCAAAAATACTTTCGCGTGTGCAAATGACATCATTAGGGAAATGTCCTTTGAAGTTTTAGAATTGTTTGAAAACGACCCTTATTTTTTTGACGGTGTTATTACTGGTGTGACAGGTCTACCCGCCTTAATATGAAATGTGTCATCCTGCCTGTCCAAAGGTCAAAAAGCAAGAAAGAGCAAGTCAACTATGAAATACATGCTATTTTGCTTCTTTGGTGGCCCGGTAATCATCCACAGAATGTTACCACAGATCAAAATAGTCAATCAACATTCTTGTCTAGAGCTTCTAGAAAAGTTTCACAAAAAAGTCACGCGCGCCAGACCTAAGATGAAAGAACAACTGGGTGTTTCATCACAATAATGTGACTTCAAACAACAATTTCAACAACCGAGTATTTAGTCAATATCTTCTCGCCCCTCATATTTACTCGCCTTCACTGGTTGTGTTCCTTTTTCTGATAGTTCACCTGCTGAAAACTATTGATCATAACAACAACTAATAAAATCATAATTATTAATTCCCAATCTCTGTAGATATTAATAGTCACTTTGGTGATTGTTGGTTTGACGATATAACCTTTTATTAAAGATTTAAATAAATGTTTGGGATGTATTTAACATTTATTTCCATTAAATATTAAAAAACTGCTGAAATGATTTTTCCTTGAAGACAAGTTCAGAAATCGATAGACAACTAAGTAATTTTAAACAACTCTGTCTCTTAAAAGTTTTTTACTAAAGTTAATAATTTTTGACTTATTGGTGATTGAAAGGGTCAATTTTTTCAGAAAACACACACGTTTTCAAATGTTTTTTCCCAAATAACTTAAAAACCAAGAATTTTGTCGAAAATTTATTCTAAGCAAAAATGTAGACTGTAAAAAACAAGAGGAATGATATGATGACTTTGGTTTTTTTACACGAACAGTGCACAGATCCATCACAATAAGTGCCATAAAATAGATTAAAAGTTAGGTTTTTAAATAGTCGGAAATTTTTATCTTTCGACTAGTCGAAAATGTAAAGTGTATTTTTGTATTTTACAGTCCATAAAAAAGGCACTTTTCTTATATAGACTAATTATAAAGACCATAATCGTAGAATAAACATACCAAACGCTGAAGAAAAAACTAAACCGGTAAATAGTCCAGTCAGCTATGACTCCCCATGTTAATATTTGCAAAATATGCAGTGACAATTTTATCGTGAACCCAGTCTTAATGTCGATTATGTGATTTAAAATTTCATACTTCATATTTGTCAATAAAAGGCAACCTCGTAAAAATGATCTCAGACTGTAGTAACCTTTTTTGGCTTTGTGATGTGTAAAAATTCCATGATTAACATTCTATAAAAATAAGTCTGAAGTAACCGGGCTAAAGAAAGATGTCGATTGTTTGAACAAGGAATTAGAAACAACATAACCACTTATTTCCGAACAAAAATATATAAATCAATTACAGAAAAAAAAAATTTTTCACGGAACCATACTGATGCCATTTCGTAAACTAGTGAATCTAGTTGTGCAAATAATCAGATAAATATTAAGTATAGCGAAGCTGTATAAAAGTCTTATAGTACATCAGCCGTTCTCCTTTTTAAAGCCGCTCCTGGTAATACAAACACAGATCACAAGAGTGTATACTGGCCACAGACCTATAAATTCAAGAGACCGAAAGCTTCATTCATAAATCAGATACACAACCGATCCAACATTAAATGTAAACAAATGATGAGTGAGAAAAAGACAGAGCATCATGAGTTGCTAGCCGGCAAGAATGTACAGCTTGAGACCTGTTGTCGTATAATTTCCAGTAGCGTAACGTAGAAATATTTAACAGTTTTAAATGTAATCCAACATCTTTACATATTTTAAATTCAATAATCACAAAATCATGTTGTAAAATTTTAATATAATACAACAATTATGGTGATAAAATAAATATAATTAGTTTAAAGTATTTGGATAATGGTTATAAACATATCTGACCAAACCTTAAAATTTCTAAATATTTATTTGCAATTGGGAACTTAATTATTTTTGAAAACTCCATATTGACTGGTAAAGGCGTCAATTGTAATGGGTAAGAGGGATGTATTGGTGTCGCATATTATGGATGTAAGGACAGATTCTCGAAATTCAAAATCCACAATCCAATATGGCGGACTGCTAATCAAACTCAATGAATCTAGCTAAAAACTTGTACAGAGGGATTTTCGGTGTTGCTAATTATGGATTTGAGGCACGGTTTTCGAAATTCAGAATGAAAACTGCCGTATAAGGCGAACTAAATGAATCTGCGTAAAAAATTGTAAAAGGGGTTTTTGATATCGATTATTGTGGGTATGAAGACAGATTTTTGAAATTCAAAATGAAAAATCCAATATGTCGTAGTAGTAGCATTTATTAGCAATTATTCTGCTACTTAGAAACTTATATATCTAATTAACATTATTTCGTACTTAAACTATTACAAATAAATCTATTATTTAAATATAATTGGTTTTTACATTTGCCACATTTTACTTACTGTAAATTACCAGGTCCTTGGTACCAGATTTCCTTACTACATGAAGTACTGGTGTTGTACTAATGAATTTTACGTACCATTGTTATGCTTTTAGACATATAGGTATTTGGGCAACATATTAAAAATTACAAACATTTTCTTTTAAATTAGTCGTTGGTTTTTTTTATGATTTTTTCTATAGATCCTCTAAAAACAGAGCTTTTGTATAAAAAGTAGCAAATCTGTATCCCCTTTTCTATAAATAATATTATAATCATTGTTAAAAAGATATGGACTGTCAATTTTTAATAAATATACTTGTGAATAAAGCTTAATCAGTACGGCACTGAGTCATAAACAAAGTATACATAATCACTTAGCGGTGCAAAAGATAAATCCGGAAACAAGTTATCTACTTTTCCACAAACTTCACAACCACGCACCAAGATTAAGCAATAAATAAAATGTTTTTTTTTTGCAAAAAGCTTCAAAATATCACCAAAAATGCACTTAACCTCAACGCAAACACTGTTTCTTGCCGGCAACATGGTATGAAATAAATTCATTCTTAAATCCATACTGGTCGTTATCCCATCGTAAAAGTAGTAAAAACGTTGCCAAATGTAATTTTATGTATTATACTACAATATGAGAATAATTTGAGATATTTCTGAAATAAATATTCCAGCGTCTTATATAATTAAGTAAATTATGGTTTATATTTTCTGTTGCATGTTATATGTTGTTTGTAAATTAGTAAAGTATTTTAGTTTCTATATTCCTTTCAATTAGCTTATAATGATTTTGTTAAATTTGGCTACAGTGTATCGAGAATAAAAAGAGATAGTTTGAATGTTGGAGCGCATAAAAATGTAAACAATTGGGTATATTATATTCGTAGGTCTGTGATACTGGCTGATGATATGTTTTCCGTTGATCCAGCAAGCCTAAATATCTGCATAAACTCTACGAGGAGGTTACGTGACGGGGTGGCGATCAATCGCTACAAATGTTAAGGGGCTGTTAATTAAACTCGGACTTGGTGTCGAAATATACTATCAATGAATCTGTGAGGCTGAACCCTCGCTTAACTATAAGACATGTCAATTTCGATTCTCTCAATACACCTGTCGATATAATTACTAACATAATGTCATTAAATAACTTAAATGATTTTCAAACCACAGACATTAAATTTGTTACAAAATTGAAACGTTTCAATAACACAAATATCGTTATAGAAGTTACACCTGCATTGCGAAAAGTCATATTGCAGAAACGGTTTCTATTCATTGGATGGAAGAAATCTTTTGTTTGTGATCACTTACATGAAGTTCGATGTTTCAAATGCTGTTCAATTGGATATACTTAAAGTATAAATTGTAGGTCAGAACTTATATGTCCAAAAATGTACAAGGAATCATGAATTGAAGGAATGCACATCTAGTGCTCCTCATTGTATAAATTCCGTGCACTTAAGTTATATTGAGAACCTTAAAAAGTGAATAATTTATCAATAGTGCATATAAAAAAAAATAAAAATTTGCAATACAAATGTAAGTTCATTGATGGCTAACTTGTGTGATTTTTCCCATCAGTTTCAACATAAATTTGATATCATATGTGTGACTAAAACATGGCTAATTGAAATCATCACTGACAGTGTAGTTTCTATACTAATACTTAAATAGACTTAAATACTAATAACATGATGCAACACTTACTCTCTATGTCATATATATTTTTATGATATATTTTTCACAAATAACATTAATCATAAATTCAAATTCCTAACTGATCATTTAAATACCATTTTCCATAAACTAAACATATTCCTATAAAGATAATTAGAGTCAGCAAACCACCAGAACCGTGGTTAACGAACAATTAAAGTTAATATTAAAAGAACGAGATAAAGCGTTACGGAAATTTAAATGAAATAAAAGCGAAGTCAATTGGAAGTTTTATAAAGAATATAGGAATTTTTCTTTAGCATCAACCTATGGAAAGGTCTTCGTGCTGTGAAGATTAAATCTTGCTGTAGCAACACAGAAACTTCAACCAACTTATTTACGCCAGATGAAGTCAATGATTATTTCATAAATATCTTCAAAAAAAAACATTAATTGTATATTGATGATAACATACTATGATACATACTATCCTTAATTCCACAGTTGATGCACAATAAACTCCATAAAATCTAATACAGCCGGAAACGATAGTCTTTCAATGAATCTTATTAAGTTGTTCTTGCCTGCAATCAGACAGACTCAGCAATCTGTCCCATTCCTAAAGTTGATAATCACTTAACCCCTACAGCCCTTTTAAACTTAACTGATAACTTCACTCGTGTGATTGACAAAAAATTAGCTGCTGTTTTAGTATCTCTAGATTATTCAAAGTCTTTTGATCTAATAAATCAAAATCTACTATGTGCAAAATTAAAATATTATGGAGCAGACAATATTGCTTTATGGTTTTTCAAATCTTATCTGTGAAATCGTCAGCAATGTGTACGGATTAGAACAGAACTATCGTCTTATAAAAGAATTGTATTAGTTGTCCCAAAATGATCCATCTTGTGTCCTTTACTGTCCTTAATATACACTTCAGATATACCTGAACAAATAACCAAGAGTGAAATTCAACAATATGCGGATGATACACAACTACTTCACTACTTTGATCCATCTGAAGTACCAAACGCAAATTACCTGATTAATTAAGACCTAGCCAACATCGCCCGCTTGTCTAAAGAGTATAACTTAACATTAAATCAAACTAAGAGTACTGCTGTAATTTTTTCTAGCAAAACTAAAAAGGCTGCAGTTGAAAACCAAATAAGATTCGAGTTAAATGGTGTGGTAATAGATTTGTCCAATGAATCTAAAAATCTTGGTCTCATGATAAATAACTCACTGAGATTCAAAAGTCACATAAATTCACTGTTGCAAATATGTTACATAAATAGACATATTATGAATTATAAAATGTGGAAAAAAATTATGCGAGTCTTTGGTACTTTCTCAAATAGGCTGTTGTAATACTGTTTATTATGCATGTTTGGACGCTATTTCGCAACGGCAATTGCAGTTGGTGCAAAACACATGTTGCAGAAATATTTGTTGCCGAAGAAAATATGATAGTATATCTCTTTGTATACAACAGATAATAAGGTTGAAAATAAATAAACTCTGCCTAATTACATTTTCATATTCTTTTATATCGCCTATTAAAGCATGAAACTCCAGCATATATTTTCGAGAAAATTATTTTTAGAAAGGGTATCCATGATCGAGACATTCATCCCAATTCACTCACATTGCCCCACCATTCTTTTGCTATTACATATAATATTGTTAACATCTACAATACAAGTTTCTCCGTCTTTTCGATTTCAATTGCCAGCGTCAGGCAATTTCGCCATGTTTAAAAAAACTTTTTACTTGTAAATAATTAAATTGTTTTTTTAAATTTCCTATACAAAGGAAATATAAGGATAATTCAGATACTCCACAATAAAGTTGTGAGAATTTTGCTGTATTGTAATAGATACGAGGGTGAGAGAGATGTTGCAACAGCTGCATTTTTTAAATATTGAAGAAATATTAAAGGAAGCAAGCTCATATTCAAGATAATAATAAAATTAGTACCTAATTATTTGTCGTAATTTTTAATTAAAAGGTCTTATGTGACAGTGTATATTGTGAGATTTGGGGCTGAGTTTCATAGTGAGACATGTAATTTCCAAATCCTAAATATCATTTACTATGGAGAGTTTAAAATTATATAATGAATTGCAATTATTTCTGAGAAATGAACTAAACCTAAAAGTTTTCAAAAGAGATTACGAAAAATTTATTTTAATTGTAAGTGTGAGTAAATGACTTCCTGTTGTGTTATCAAGGTTCTTGTTCTGGTTGCAACAGAAGTGCATATATTTATGTTTGAATTGTAATTACCCTTTGCTAATTAAAATTATTATTATCAGCAGTTCGGATATTTTGTTTATGAAATTGTCATTCAATTTTGATTCGTCGTTAGTAGATGTTTGTGTTCGTCCAAGATCCTGATAGATTTTATGTTTTCCTATGTGGCTGGCATTAATGGATTTTTCCGAATAGTGTAGCATTGTTAGTTAGCTAAATCAAGTTTACTCAAAATTAATTATTTTAATGTCAAAGTAAACTAAATCGAGACAAAACAAAAACAAGCACCGATTTGTCTACGTACTTGAAATTATTTTCCTTATCATAAAAAATACTTTATGATGTCATCTTACAAAATATAAGTGTCCGATTTAGATTTTGAATATATTGATCGTTTCTGTACTTATTCGTAAATATGATGGCTGGGCAAATCCCGCACGTGACTGAAAAATTGAACTAACAATAATAATGATAATATAATATATTAAAGTTCAAAATATTATGAATGTGGCAAAACCACAATTTTTTTTATTGAATTAATATGTTGAAGAAAATGTCACTAAATACGTAATTTCCATTTAAGCAGTTTGGATTACAGTCCTATCTCCTCTCCCTATAGATAGATAATTTGTTATCCCATGTATATTTGAATATGTTTGAGAGTGACCAAATATTATGGAAATCATAGTGTTGCGTTTACACTTACTGCATTGATAAGAACTAAACTAATTGTTTTGCATTTGATCGTACTTACAACTTGATAACTAGATTTGTAAAATATAATATACAACTGATTAAATGAAGTGTAATGATATAACAAACAAATAAAATATATAACTAGAGAGTTTGCAGCATGCAATGCTTTTTTCAGATGAAATATTAAAAAATTAAAGTATTGAATGTTAGGCAGTTGTGTTTTAGAAAGCAAGTTAAATACAACCAAATGTTACGCCTCACTTCTACGACACGTCACTCAATTCAAGTTGACATGGTAGATTACTATAAGTTATAAAAATAGATGGTGAACCACTACTATATTAAAAATACCACATATGATTGTATAAATTTGTAAGAAGTATATAAATAGATGGAAACCACCGCATATTCATTCATTCTTTGCCTCAGTGTTTTCGGCAAAAATTTGAAATTCTCATCTATGCACTATTTATTAACCTATGTATAATTTTAAACTACCCTTTTGTGTTCGATATATGAACTGGTCTAAGCTTCACATGAAATATTGTAGTTGTTGACTGTAAATATGACAAAACAATTATTTCAGATAATGCCCAAATGGGATGTTGCTGTATTAAATATCACTTAATTTTTGGTTTAATTAGAATCATTTTTTAGAGATAAATCACGCGCTGAACACTTAATTTTTCCCTGGAGATATTTTTTTTCCTAAAATTTAAAGTTTATTGAATCTAGATATCAAATTAACTTTTTTGTTTATTTACTGAAACTGACTAGATTTCACACCTGGATATTATACTATGTCTGAACATTTCAAATGTGTACAATTAATGAGAACATAGATACGTTCGTAATTGAAACACGCGCCTTTTTAAATATATAGAGAGGTCTTAAAGTAACGCATAAAATTATTTCCTACGTACTTCTGATGTAAATGAAAAATCCTTAAACAGGTAAATTTTTTTGTATGAACCTTTTTTGAACAAAATTATTCAACTGCCACTTTAACACGCTAAGGGTAATAACTACTCAAAAAAAAATGAAGTAGAAAGGGGTACCCGGTGATATCGCATTTAAAAAGTTTTCAATTCTTTATTCATCAATATAGCACTCTCTGATTTATGGGCGTAGATACTCAAGAAAAAGTAATTGTTTTTATACAAACAGGTACCTTAGAATGTAATACATGTCAGGTTTTACTAGTCTATTAGTTATCTTCCAAAAAAGTAAATTGGATATATCGTTAAAAGTTAAGGAAAACGCAAAGAAGTAGCTGGTGATAATGATTTAAGTAAAATATCTGTATTGAGAATTTTGAATAAGAAGTGATTGAATGTCTGATAGTCTCATAGATGTAAATGTTTGCGTTACAGAATGGGCAATTAATGAACAGTTACATATATAGTCTAGCCTACATGTTCAGAATGGTGTTAATATAAAATACTGTTAATAAAAATATGTGGTTTGGCTCATTCGATCCAAAATTATCTAGATCTAGATCTAGATCATTGTGATAAAAAATTAAATTAGCACATAAAAGATTCCAAAAGTTATAAACAATTAAAAATCCTAAAAAATAGTGTTTGATTTTTCACTTATAGTTCGTAAACTTTTAATATTTTTGAATTTTGAAAAAAAGATTATTAAAGAGCAGGAAATTTACTAAATAAAAGTTCCGACTCCCGAAATTGTATCCCCATTATTTATAATTTTAAATTAACACTGAAAATAGCCTTCCGCCTGCCATTTTAGGTTGGGCGCACGGTATCGAAAGCGAGTACGTTCTTAAAAAATCTTTTTAAGCTACTTATAGGAATTTGAAAAATCTAAAAAAATTACAGTATAATCTAAACAAACTAAAGAGCTGAGTCCCGTTGAATTTTTTTATTTAAGTAAATTTTCCAATAAATTAGACAATTGTTAATTATCAAAATAATCTCAAACTTCCTGTATCGTTGTTAACTAAAAAAAAATGTTTAAATAATTGCCGTAAATTTTTTTCGCTTCGTGGAGCCTTCTTATATACATAAAAAACAAGACTGCGTCATCAAATCTTAAAAAAATTTAGTACTATGTTTATAATAATGTTTAAGTTAACATAACAAGAAAAACACAATAATATTGTTAAAAAACGTTTGTTTTTATTTATTATTATATTATCGCTATTATGTCAACTAAATACATTTATTAAATAAAAAAATATATTTTTTTCTCCATTGGTTTATAAATTGTTTATAAACAAATATATTATTTTCATCTTTAAGATAAAAGTTTTTTTAGAATTATGATTTTTGGAGACAAAAATTATTTCTTAATAAAAATTTTTAATTGTTCATAATCGTTTTTTTTATATATATACCTATCGTTTAAATTATAGTTAAGAAATTTTCTTTTTCTTTTTAAATCATAATTGACTTTTATCTACAAAAAATACAAAAAAAATATTAACAAATTCATTGTTTATTAAGCTAGCAATTTGTTATAAACAGATTGTCAACTTTCTTTAATTTTTTCCCTGAAAGTATTAAAAATTACAAAAACGACCTTTTTACACGAAAAAAAGTTTATTCGTTTTTTATGAATTTTTGAAAATATAGGTGCTACAAAAGTTGCAGCAGCTGATCCATTTGTTAACTTTAAAGCTAATATAACTTATAAATTATTAGAGATACGACAATAAACATTCATGTCATATTTGTAGACAATTAAAGGATCTTTCAAATGCCCTCGTTCATATATTTTTTTCATATTGTTAATTTGTTGTTTTGAGCATGTGTTTTTAAAAATTGAAGATTTTTTGTGGTTTTCCGAACTTTCGCAGCTTCTAGCTCTGTAATAATGCGAATTCGGTTATTGAACTTCAAGGCAATTTTGTTAAGCTATAAATTATGTTACAGTTGCAGTTATTTTTTATTTGATTTTTTTATCAGCTATTGCTATTTTTCACTAAATTTAGGAAATTATTCTATTTTTATCTAGTTACTTACTACTCTTCAGTTGTAATCCAGTTTGTAACATAAAAAATGATTTTTCGGCAATAAAACTGGCAGGAATTTTATCAGGCATTAAAAGGATAAGAGGTTAGACTAATATTGTTTAGTTCACCAGATATTTCAATGACCGGAAACAGTTTATTTTTTAAAATACAAAAATTTTAATCTGAAATGTAATATTAAAGTTAATAGTAATATTAGTCAATTTATTTAATTAAGTTCGTTGTTTCCTTAGTTTGTTTAGGGAGGGAGAAGGTTTTGAAGTACTTGGTTTATTCTGATCTGGATGTTAAGGAGTCATATATTTTCTTTTGGTACATGGTGAGGTTGTAGTTTATTGCTCATCATCTTATTCTTCTACTACTTCTTCTTATTCTTCTTCTTCTTGATCCCTGGTTTCTTTTATTTATTCTTCTCATATTCCTGTCTCATCTGGCTCAGTGTTTCCATCAGATTCGGAGTCTGAAACTGATCCGAAGATATCTTGAATAATTTTTCTGTAGGCTGGCTTCTTTGCATTTTGTTGATCGATGGCCATGCCGTACTCGAAATTATCATCTAGATCACCTTCATCGTAATCATTTGTATTCTTAACAATATCTGATGCATTTGTGCACTTTTCGCTTTTGCACCCTTTGCATGCTAGCGTACATTTCATCCCAGATGTCCTGCAGCTGCAACTTTTGGTGCAACCAGACATTATGCAGCTGTTGTAAACAAGTTTTGGTATTAGAAAAATAGTAATAGCTGATAAAAAAATCACATAAAAAATAAATAAACAACTGCAACTCTAACATAATTTATAGCTTAAAGTTCAATAACCGAATTCGCATTATTTACTGAGCTATAAGCCGCAAAAGTTCGTATCTCTAAGGCTGTGTCCCACGTAAACGCGATATGCGTGGTGACAGCGGTGCGATATATTAAAGTGACAGCCGCAAACTATCAAACACTAAAAAGAATTCATAATGTCCTTACTGGAAAATAAATTCTTGCGATTGTAGCCATATTGTGTTGTTGCATCCTTTAGTTGGTTTGTTTTAGCCTTTAGTTGAAGTTCATATTTGTCATATTGACGTATCGCATCTCCCGTACTGCACATATTGCGTTTACGTGGGTCACAGCCTTATAGTTTATACGTTATATTAGCTTTGACGTTAACAAAAGGATCAGCTGCAGCAACTTTTGTAACACGTATATTTTCAAAAATTCATAAAAAACGAATACACTTTTTTTCGGTATTTTACTGCCCCAAGTCTTTTTGTAATTTTTAATACTTTCCGGAAAAGATATTAATCAAAGTTGAGAATCTGTTTACAACAAATTGTTAACTTAATAAACAATGAATTTGTTAATACATTTTTTTTCCTATTTTTTCTAGAGAAATGTCTATTATGATTTAAAAAGAAAAATAAATTTTCTTAACTAACATTTAAACTATAGATATATAGAAAAATTATTATGGACCATTAAAAAATATTATTAAGAAAAAAAATTGTTCTCCGTAAATCATAGTTCGCAGTTCTTTACAAAATGGAAAAAGCTTTTATTTTAAATATTACAATAACATATTTGTTTATAAACAATTTATAAACAAATAGAGAAAAATATATTCATTTTAGTTAATAAATGCATTTAGTTGACATAATAACGATAATATAATAATAAATAAAAACAAAGGTTTTTTAACAATATTATTGTGGTTTTTCTTTTCTTATTAACTTACAAAAATTATTATAAACAAATTACTAAAATTTTTAAAACTTTTATGATGCAGTCTTGTTTTGTATGTGTATAATAAGAAATACTCCACGAAGCGAAAAAATTTTACTACAATTATTTAAACATTTTTTTAAATTAAGAACAATAAAGGAAGTTTGAGATAATTTTATTAATTAACAATTGTCTAATTTATTGAAAAATTTAATTAAATAACAAATATTCAACGGGACTCAATTCTTTAATGTGTTTGGATTATACCATAATTTCTTTAGATTTTTCAATTTACTATAAGTAGCTTAAAAAGATTTTTTTAATGACGAACTCGCTTTCCAGGCCTTGCCCGCAATCTAACAATGGCGTGCAGAAGGCTATTTTCAATTAAAATTATAAATAATGGAGATGAAGTTTCGGTAGTCCGAACTTTTTTTAGTAAATTTCCTGCTCTATAATGATTTTTTTTTCAAAATTCATAAATATTAAAGGTTTACAAACTATAAGCGAAAAATCAAATACAATTTTTTAGAATTTTTATTGTTTATAACTGTTGGAATCTTTTATGTACTAATTTATTTTTTTATCTAGACATCATTCTGGATCACTGAACTAGTAGGCTAGACAAATAATTCAATAAAATAAAAATCAAAATCGCTCTGGAGTTCAATTGGTCAAGGTGATGATGTGATTAGACAAATTTAGTTTTCTGAGTCTTGTCATTATTGGTTTTGGTTATGAGGACATAAAGAAATGGGAGGACTGAATTTTGAAATGTAGACTGTTTATTGATTTTTTACGTACTAGATAAAGATATGAACACTAAGAATTTCACTGGTTTGTACCTATAAAGTACTTTGATTAGCAAAAAAAATGTCGGAAAAGCAATGTTGTATCAATGCATTGCATTGTTTTAGAATATTTTGTTTTCTAATATTATATGAAGTAGTGAAATGTGACACAACATCAAAAGTAACTAGGATATATATTTTAAACGGAATAATAGTTTAATTGGGACGAAAAGCTGGCTCGCCTTAATGCTGAAAAGTTTTGGTCAAATACCTAGGTAAATTTAGGTCACAAGTTTATTTCAACAACAAAGAATCTTGAGTAACACATAAATGTATGGAATGTTAGAAAATGTTTTAATAGTGTGGGGTTCTTTATAACTCTAATCGAAGAAGGGATATATTCCGTGAGTGATTTCTTAATTCATTTAACAGATAGTGAGAGTAATTGTTCTGTGTTATTTTGTTTGTAGCATTTGATTGTTTTTGTGAACATAGTACTTCTTGTTTAGCGCAACGGTTGTCAGCAGGATTTACTGTTTGAACTTTTACTACTGAGACTTGGCTATTAGGTAAATTGAGACTGCTAGTTATATCAGTAGTTACTATATAAGTAGTTCATTTTTTTTTATTTTCGTGTCATAATTATAACCACCGCAGCTGCGGAGATATATTATTGGTTTGGGCTTGGAAACAAAATGCATACTACCCATAGATAAATGTAGAGAAGGGTAAAATGAAATAGCAGCCATAGAAAAAGATGAGCTGTTGTTAAAACCAAAACCATAAGTTTTTTTTCTGAAATATTTCCGATTTAATTTTTCTGTATTATAGAATTTTAATTCCACATATATGCATGGGATCTATTTGTTGAAAATACAATTCGAAGTAAGTGAAGGGTATTTTATTATTATATCCTGGCCGCGAGTAATGACAATCCACAACGGTAAAGTATTTCTTATTTTGACAATAAATTTACAAGTGATAATCTGCATATTATCTTTTTGATTAGATACTTGTGTTTTCGATTACTAAGGAGACTTTATTTACTACATACATAAATGTATTTAATAGTTAAAGTTAAAAACAACTATTACAGTAATCTACTTGTATCTATTAAACGTGTTAGTAAACAAGTGAAACGTTAGTGGCAGTTACAAACGACAATAATTGTTACTCTTTACGAGCTCCATTATTTTGATATGCTTGCTAAAAGTCCAATAAATTTGAAGTTACGGCAAACAACTTCCGTCATTTCGGAAGCAATCTTAAAAACTCAAGTTTGTTTGGAATGTAATATTAGAAATGATTACTAGACTCGCCGCTACTAAGTATATGTCTGAATTTCATAACTTGCCAACCATATCTATTATAATTTAAAAGTTAGTAAATGCAAAATTTGCAGTTGTGACATTGGTACCTCATTGTAAGGCAAACCTCTTTCTCTATATTCAACGATCCACGGAATAATCACACCCAGAAGCGAAACTTTCCGTTAGAAATGTTTCTTTAAGCATGTGTGTCATAGTAATTATTTTAGTCAACAGTTAACAGATCTCAGACACAAAATAAACAAATGATGGACTATTTTATGTTACAGAATGATTGCGTTTCTGACAGGATAGTTCAGGTTATGATCAAAGAAATATTTTTTGATAAGGGAAGGGAGAGGACGCGTTATGCTGCCAGCAAAAGTTTACCGTTTGGGCACCAATTTATAAGAATATAAATTAAATCATTCTATACTTTCCCGTACATAATTTATGCTTGCTACTTTTACACTTGTATGCCACACAATAAAGTATGCTAACAATGCAAGTATTGAATGCTCTTTCATTCAGAAATCACAAATTATTCATTTAACCAATTAAGGAAATGGGCACCATTTCGCCTAAACACCGGCGCACTTTCATATCATTGCTCAAGATGTACATTACCTGTCCTCTCCTTCCTTCCCTTGTCAAAGGAGATATTAATAAATTACCAGCTATGCGAATATTATTTAGAACGTAGTTTAGTAATGCAGAAAGGTACGCACCATATTTTTGTGTTTTTGTATGTGTGGTGTTATTTCCCAATAAACACTTAGACATTTTTTGATGTAATTCAATTTATATGAAGATAAATCTCGAATGAAAATCTATGAAAAGTTATAACTTCTAGAAGAATGACTCAAATGTCACAATTTTTACCGGCCATAGATGAGACATAAGGCCTATACTAAACTCAAATTTGGTTCATAAAGGTAATTCAGGAATAAAATCCAATCTTCAAAATTTTCAAATACCGGTTACCATGCTTTTTTATTATTCGATTCAACATTTTATCGTCTGTAGATCAGTATGAATTTTTACCATTCTTAAATAAGAATAATTTGGTCAAGTGCGAGTTGGACTCGCATTGTAAGGGTTCCGTATCACCTTTGGCCCCCAAAAATTAACATTAGAGTTTTATTTTACTAATAAACTTTCAGGGAAGCCTTTTATAATCTATTGTCTGAATTTTGAGGCTCTATAGATTGGAAGATAAAGGGCACAATAGGTCAAAGTTTAAATTATAAATTATTAAATCTGTTATTCAAATTATTTAAAAATACAAATAAAATATATTTTTCAAAATTTAAATAGTATAGTTTCTAAAATGGGAATTAAGTCGATGTTTAATTTCTTTGCTAAACAAATGATTTAAAAATATGATATATTTGTAATTCACATAATGAGTCTTTTATTTGATATATTACATGATTCGTTTGAAAATTGAATTTTTATTTTCCATTTAATTGTATAATTTGTCCCTAAAATTACCATGGAGGTTTTCTAATAATTTTTCTTATAAATTTCAAGTGAGCCCCAGTACCCCTAATTATTTTCAAAATTGTAGGTAGTATGGTTTCGGAAATAAAGCGAGAAATGAGAATTTTTTATATCTTTATGTTAATATCTTGTAAACAATTAATTTTAAAAATATATATTTGTATTTCTCATAACGAGCCCCTTCATTTGATATATTGCATGACACGTTAAAAAAATATTTTTTATTTTCCGTTTATTTCTATAAATTGCCCCCCATTATTAATATTAAAGATTTCTTCGTATTTTTCCTGTAAATAAAAAAAATTAGGTCTTATAGTTTGGGGAATAAAGGGGGGAATGGGTATTTTTTTAAAATATTTTTTTAAATATATTTTAAAATATTTATTTAAAAAAATAATAAAAAAAATATATTTGTATTAGTCATAATGAGCCCTGTGATTTGATATATTACATGATACGTTAGAAACAAGTTTAATTTTTTATTTTCCATTTAATTCTTTAATTTGCCCCCCAAAATGAATATTAGGGGTTTCTTCTTATTTTTCCAGTAAAGTTCAGGTGAGGCGCTATACCTATTTTTTTTTCAAAATTTTACAGCTTGTGGTTTCGGAGATAAGAGGGGGGAATGGGTAAAATTTTTTATATTTTTGTTAATAACTTTTAATTAATTTATTTTAAAAATATGAAAAAAATATATTTGTTTTCGTCATAATGAGCCCTTTTATTTGATATATAACATGATGGGTTAGAAATAATTTTAATTTTATATTTTCCATTTAATTCTATAATTTGCCCCCCAAAATAAATATTAGGGGTTTCTCCTTAATTTTCCAGTAAAGTTCAGATGAGGAGCTATAACTCAATTTTTTTTCAAAATTTTCCAGCTTATGGTTTCGGAGATAAGGGGGGGAATGGGTAAATTTTTTTATATTTTTGTTAATATCGTTTAATTTATTTATTTTAAAAATATGAAAAAAATATGTTTATTTTCGTCGTCACGAGCCCTTTCATCTGATATATAACGTGATGGGTTAGAAACAATTTTAATTTTATATTTTCCATTTAATTCTGTAATTTGCCCCCCAAAATGAAAACTAGATGTTTCTCCTTATTTTTCCAGTAAACTTTAGGTCAGAACCTATGAAAATATTTTTTTTCAAAACTTTACGTTTTATAGTTTCGGAGATAAGGGGGGGGGGAATGGGTACATTTTGGTATATTTTCTTTAATATCTTTTTAATTAATTTTTTTTAATATGAAAAAAATATATTTGTGTTCATCAGAATGAGACCTTTCATTTGATATATTACATGATGAGTTTGAATTTTTTTTTATTTTTAAATTTTTATTTAATTCTATAATTTGCCCCCCAAAATTAATATTAATGGTTTCTCCTTATTTTTCCTGTAAAGTTCGGGCAACGTTCTATATTTTCTATTTTTTTCAAAATTTTAGGTTCAGTAGTTTCGGAGATCAGGGGGGGAACGGTCGATTTTTTTAGTTTTTCCCCCCAGAAGTACCCCTTAAATCAAAATTTCTTCTTTTGCGATATGTGCTCCTGATCAAGTCACCAAACTATACCTTCATACCAAATTTCAACCTCTTCCGTCCAGTAGTTTAGCAGAAAATGGCTGTGATGTGACAGAGGCAGAAATCCTGAGTGATATTATAAGGGTATCCGTATACTGTATATACGGAACCCTAAAAATGTAGAGTTACATTGGCTGCAACTGAAATTGTTAACTGAATGAACAGAATTGCAATAAACTCCGTGTGTTCAAATTCAATTAATTTAAAAACTGATAATCAAGTCACTTTAAAGAACTTTATTTACAATTAAAAACCAAATATTTACAACTTATTTTCAAATAACAATTCACACAAATATAATTTCAACTAGCTAAGTTGTACTAACTAAATACTGAAATTAGTATCGTCTTTTAGAGCGTACGTCGAGTTTTCTGGTCGTTCTACCTTTGTTCGCACAGCGTCCAGATGAACAGTTTTTGCCCCATTCGAAAACTCCAGTTCTTTTTTTTCTCTCCCAGCGATTGATGTTTAATTGGGATGAATAATGCTGTATGTTGCTTTAGTTAGGGATGGCTTAGACAAATTTTATAACACCATGAACCTAATAATATTCAAGTTCAGATTAAGTTTATTTAAGTTTATGGAAAATGTGGTATAGATGTTGACCAGATATGGAGAATTCCAACTGAACTGTATCGTCTGTTCGGATTTGGCTCTCATAATTAATCGGAAACTCGATTTATATGTTACCTTCAATGTAAGTACCTAACAACTATGTATATGAGATTATTATTTAGCGATACTTTGCAAATGGGTACCTACTTACATACTTTTTTATTGTGTAGTGTTATGTTTTGTGTGATATTTTAATTTTTTAGTTCTATATTTTTTGAGGGTCAATTTTTATTTTGGATAATCTATAGGTTTCAGCATTTGGCGTTTCTTTCTTTTTTGTTTCAATAGCCATCAGTGTTTGAGCTCCGTATATGAGAACTATTATTTTGAAATATTTTGTTAAATTTGCCAAAAACTCGCCAAGTTAATCTTATTTTGTAAATCTCTGTTCTTTAAATATTCTCGCCCATGTTTCTTCAGGTGTCCTGAATTTTAGCAATACTTGTTTGAAATAACGTATTTTGGATTCTCCTTCGAAATAAATAATCATTTTGGAACTGCAATTATAGTCTATTCTAGTAGGTGTTTCTGGTTTAGACCTCATTTTTATTTACAGTTTCCCCAAAAATTCGAAGAATTGTATAAGATCGTTATATTTACGGTGTCTTTAATTAAAAACGTTATGATAACACAAAGAAAATAATGCCCTCGGGCGTAATGAAAGTACGAAAAAGTTTCAAAAGTAGCAGGCGTTCGTAAACGAGCTCTTATCACCTTATATCCCCTGGAAGAAAATAAAAAGGAAAACCATTCCATAGGAGCGTTATTGAAAAATTAATGAACGTTCTAAAGGAAGCCGGCAAATGGCTAACTTTCTCAAACCTTAGTCACGTTCTAGTATAAGTATGTCTTAAACTAAAACTTCAGCAATAATTGTTTTCTTCCATATTTCAGACAACATTAACCTTAGTATGGCGATAATAGCCTAATCTTGCTTTACTTTCTGTACCGGCAGATGACCTGAATAAACCATTGTTCGAAATGTGTAACCGGAAAACTTTTAGGAGTTACCCCATTATAAAGCGCCTCAAGAAAGTTGTAAAGTCACTTTCTCGACCCCAGTGATGTTCTTTTGTTGATATTAAAATAGTTTGTTTCCATCAAAACAGGTATTACTCTCTGAAATTTTAATGATATACTTAAAAAGAAATGGTTCTTTATAATAAGGCAGAGTATCATTAAGAGTTTCTGAAGACTGGTACTACGCAAGAAGTTCGCTAACCGTTAATGAATATTTTTCAACCGTGAATGAAGGGTTGTGACCCGAAAGGAGTTTTTTAATTTCTCTGTGCCATTAAAAGTTTATGTAAACTCAGTTACGCCGACAGTTTGAAATTATTGCACCAAACGATATTAGAATCCTGTGCGAAGTTTCTTTGATTTATATATTTTCCGAGAATTCAAAATAAAAAAAATCAGATATTATAACTTTATTGGGTTGTCAATACTAAGTAAATACGTACTATCTTATAACCCGACTGGAGCAGAATATCGTGTGAGATTTATTATTGTTTGACAAATTTCTATGATGTGAATGGGTTCGGGAAAATGAGTTGATTGATGGATAAGTTTGAAATTTTGATTAAATAATTTTCAGTGTTTTCTGATGAAATTGTTGAACAATATCTGAGGTCAAGGAGGTCATCAAAGAGTTATTTGTGGAGCTACTTCTTACAGATCAACTTGTCACAGGGTTAGTTGAGGTTTGGTGTCTAGTAGTTATCGAAATGACGGCGTTCTTCGCTATTTTCCAAGGAATTCTCGAACGCAATAACTGAAAAAGCGATTTAGATTTAAATTTAATATTTGCCTGGCAAACTTAACTGAACAATTTCTAGGACCTAATTGGAGTACTAGTCCAATTTGAGAATTAAATTACAGTAACCATATTTTAGTGAAACATCCGGGTCAAACACGTAAACAGCTTGTACCTCCAATAACGAAATTTTTGCAGCTGTAGTTGGTGGCAACTGCAACTTAAGTACCTATTAAGTTTCGTTAGCCAGGATGGCATTTAACCAATAAAAATTGTGATATGAATGAGAAAACGGTCAATTGTGATGAAAGGGCAATGGCATTTACACGGCATTTTGTTACAAACAATCTTAATTTTGTTGCTCAGCCGTTTTCACCCAAAAAGTGGCTACAGTAGCGAAAATAGTTAGTTCTCAGGATGAAACAGTCTACTATTTGGTTGTTGCATGATAATAATAATTTAATATTCCCAAACCGGAACTTTGGTCATATTACACGAAGAAGAATACAATTCAAAATGAGAACTGAAAGAGTCGTCTTTAATTTAACTAAAAGAAAGCGATTGTATCCAGAATTCAGCCCTTCTAATCAAGGATGAAATGATTAACGGTAATGTCCTTTTGAACAACCCTGTATCGGAATTGTTCATAAAGTTTTTCCTAGGTTCTTTGAATATGAGAATTTCCTTGATTTCATTATTGGCGAATGCACTTAAGCACTTATTACAAAGTCGTGCCTAGAAGCGCCATATGATTTTTTTAAAATTCTTCCAATTTGACAGAAGTTTTGTTATTTCAAATGATCTTTAGAATTTTATTGCTTTAGTGCTTCCCTGCATATATAAAATTAGCAGTAAATTTTCTTAGTTAAATCAGTTTTATTGTCAAACACTCAATGTAAAATTGTGAATTGCTAAATTTGTGTTTGTGAACCTTTCAATTTTTAATTTCTTACTCAGTTGTGTTAATTTTGATTGCTATAGAAAATAAGGTCTGATTTAGATCATGAGACGTTTAGAGTATTTGTAATATACACTTTCCAAAAATTGTGGTGTTAGTCCCAGAAAATTAGAAAAATACAAACTAGAGATGCCACAACTGTTTTTCAGAAAACATTCCTAAATTCTTTACCTAGTAACAAAACCCACACTTGTGCACCAATAAATAGCTTATCCGTAAACTAATTATAGTTATAAGCACTTGCGTTCGATGAATACAATGTTTAATCAAACTTTATTTATCATGATAATAGGAAATCAAATGTCCAAAAACCCACAATCTTTTAACAATTTATTGTATAGGACTAGTATCGGGGTCTACAACTTCCACCCCATTATCAAGTAAAAAAGCTACAAATAATAATCAAAATAAGACAAACATACGTTAAACATTATATGATAACTTACATACAGGACTAACAAAGTAACATATTCTCACATATACATTCAATTCACAATGAATAAAATTATTAAAACTAATACAAGTTAATAGTTGAAATTAAAATCAGTTTTCGAAAGGTTATGTGTTAAGACGGCATGCCTTCCAATAATTCACAATTATTTAAGCCAAATTAGAATTTTTTTTTTAAATTAAATTAATAAAACTAAAGAAACTACAAATGGAAAATGTTTGTTAAACTTCAGGTTAATACTGACATCTCTATTATAATCTTAAAAGTTGTATAAACATAACTATAGATTTACTTAGACACTATTTAATAATCATGTACATCGCACAGAGATGACCTATCACGTTTTAAATTGTAATTGAATATATGGGAGAAAAAAATCAAGATTGAGTTGTGCATTCAGAATGCCTGTACTATGATTTTTGTGTGATCTCAAAATTTCCAGTTGTTCTTAATTATTAAGGCACCATTTGTCTCATTGAATTTATGGTTGTTATCTAAGAGATGCTTGGCAAAATGTGAGAATGCCGAAGAGTTATGGCTTAGACATTTAAGATGTCCTTTTAAACGTATTTTAAAGCATTTGTAGGTTCTGCCGATGTACAATGATCCACATGTATCGCATGTAAGTTGATAAACACCATTGCGAGTCATAATATCGGTTGGGTCTTTGTTGTTCAATATGAAGTTCCCTAGTGTATTTTTGGCCTTTAAGGAAATGCTTATGTGTGGTTTGAAAAGGTTGGCTATTCTGTAAGAAATATTGTCATAGAATGTTAATGATCTATAAGGTTTCTGTTGCTGGAAGTTATTATTGTCATGTGATTCTGGTAGGTAAACTGAGCATTCAACAATTCTATTTATTTTTCTATTAATAATTTGTCCACGAGTGAAGTAAAAAACCCATTCAAGGTAGCGATTTGTTTTATTGTATCAAGTTCACGAGTGTAGTAGGATTCACTCAATGGAAATTTTATCAGCCTATTTATGTAACTGTGTAATGCCGCTAGTTTATGTTATAGGGGATGGTTGGAATCGTTGTGAATGATAATACCTGTATGGGAAGGTTTCCTTTAAATATTGTAGCATATATTGTCATTTTCTAACGTTAAAGTGAGATCAGGGAAATGTAATGCATTATTTGTTGTATTCCTAGCGTAAATTTAATGCTAGAATGGAGTGAATTCAAATAGTTCAGAAAATGGGATAGGTTGTCTTGGGAACCAGTCCAAATGATAAGGATATCATCCACATATCTACAGTAAAATTTGATACATTCAAAATAAATGTTGTTATTATTAATATGAACAGTTTCAAAGTTATTCATAAAAATGTCGGTCAAAATAGGAGAAAGTGGTGAGCCCATCGCAAGGCCATGTGTTAGTTCATATATTTTACTATCAAAGCAGAAAAAATTTTGAAGTAGACAAATCTTTATAAGTTCCATATATTCTGATAGTTGTACTGTAGAAAATGATGTTTTTAGTTCCTTATAAACTAATTCCAAAACTTTAGGAACTGGTATATTTGTGAACAAATTAGAATCATCTAGGGAAATTAGGATATCATTGTTAGTTACTGTTATATGTCTAAGTTTGTCAATGAGTTGGGAACTGTTCTTTATGGTAAAGGTAAGTTTGTCAGTATACAATTGTTTCAAGTTCTGGTTTAACCATTTCGCCAGGTTATATGTAGGTGAAAATGTAAATGAAACTACAGGTCTAATCGGTATCTCCAAGAAATGGTACAGGTGTAAATTTTTTGGAACGGATCCAAGACATTACTACACTGTTTCATGGTATTTTTTACCCGATTATTGAATGAAGTTCTATTTATTTTACTAACCTTAATATCATTATCTTTCAGAAAGTCTAATACTTTTTATTATAGTCTAATTTATTCATAATAATTGTGCAATTACCTTTTTCTGCTTTGGTTACTGTTAAATTATTCGTTGTTATTTTTCCAGTAAGGTTATTGATCAATTGTCTATTAACATTATTTGACTTATGCTTATCACTCATCACTTATTAGGAGAGAGTTAAAAAATGACCTGAACCGCCCTCCAAGCAGCGTAGTAATGTCTTGGATCCGTTCCATATTAAAAAATTTACACCTGTACAATACAATGTTCCTAGATTGTATGGCCTTCTAAAAATTCATAAATCAGATTCTTGGAGATACCGATTAGACCTGTAGTTTCATTTACATTTTCACTTACATATAACTTGGCGAAATGGTTAAACCAGAACTGGAAACAATTGTATACTGACAAACATACCTTCACCATAAATAACAGTTCCCAACTCATTGACAAACTTAGACATATAACAGTATCTAACAATGATATCCTAATTTCCCTAGATGTTTCTAATTTGTTCACAAATATACCAGTTTCTGAAGTTTTGGAATTAGTTTATAAGAAACTAAAAACGTCATTTTCTACAGTACAAGTATCCCAATATATGGATGTTATAAATATTTGTCTACTTCAAAATTTTTCTGCTTTGATAGTAAAATAGATGAACTAATACATGGCCTTGCAATGGTCTCACCACTTTCTCCTATTTTGGCCGACATTTTTATGAATAACTTTGAAAATGTTCATATTAATAATAACAACAACATTTATTTTGAATGTATCAAATTTTACTGTAGATATGTGGATGATATCCTTATCATTTAGAATGGTTCCCAGGACAACCTATCCCATTTTCTGAACTATTTGAATTCACTCTATTCTAGCATTACATTTACGCTAGAAATACAACAAAATCATGCATTATATTTCCTTGATCTCACTTTAACGTTAGAAAATAACACTATATGCTACAATATTTACAGGAAATCTTCCCATACAGGTATTATCATTCATAACGATTCCAACCATCCTCTACAACATAAACTAGCGGCATTACACAGTTAAAATTTCCGTTGTGTGAATCCAACTACAATCGTGAACTTGATACAATAAAACAAATCGCTACTCTGAATGGGGTTTGTACTTCACTCGTGGACAAATTGTTGAATAGAAAAATAAACAGAATGGTTGAATGCTCAGTTTACCTACCAGAATCACATGACAATAATAACTTCGAGCAACAGAAACCTTATAGATCAATAACATTCCATGGCAATATTTTCTTACAGAATAGCCAACCTTTTCAAACCACACATAAGCATTTTCTTAAAGGCCAAAAATATCCTAGGGAACTTCATATTGAACAACAAAGACCCAACCGATATTATGACTCGCAGTGGTGTTTATCAACTTACATGCGATACATCTGGATTATTTTACATCGGCAGAACCTACAGATGCTTTAAAATACGTTTAAAACAACATCTTAGATGTCTAAACCATAACTCTTCGGGTTTCCCACATTTTGCCAAGCATCTCATAGATAACAACCATACATTTAATGAGACAAATGGTATTAAGATTCTACACCGAGCGAATAAGGGATTGTACCTTAATAATTTAGAACAATTGGAAATTTTGAAATCACACAAAAATCATAGTACAGGAATTTTGAATGCACAACTCAATCATGATTTTTCTCCCATATATTCAATTACAATTTAAAACGTGATAGGTCATCTCTGTGCGATGTACATGATTATTAAATAGTGTCTAAGTAAATCTATAGTTATGTTTATACAACTTTAAAGATTATAATAGAGATGTCAGTATTAACCTGAAGTTTAACAAACATTTTCCATTTGTAGTTTCTTTAGTTTTATTAATTTAATTAAAAAAAAAAAATTCTATTTTGGCTTAAATAATTGTGAATTATTGGAAGGCATGCCTTCTTAACACATAACCTTTCGAAAACTGATTTTAATTTCAACTATTAACTTGTATTAGTTTTAATAATTTTATTCATTGCGAATTGAATGTATATGTGAGAATACGTTACTTTGTTAGTCCTGTATGTAAGTTATCATATAATGTTTAACGTATGTTTGTCTTATTTTGATTATTATTTGTAGCTTTTTTACTTGATATTGGGGTGGAAATTGTAGACCCCGAAACTAGTCGTATACTAATAAATTGTTAAAATATTGTGGGTTTTGGGACCTTTGATTACCTATTAACATGATGGTAAGGACCCCACACATACCAATATTTCAGATTAAACTTTATTTATTTGCAACTCCTATATTAAATACTACATAACAATTATCTTAAAGCAGTAAACTACAAAACTTCTTTACTCTCACCTTATTCACCCCTACCAAAAATAGCTTAATACTAACCAGTTTAAGCCTTTACACCCTTCTTTAGGAATGTTTTTTATTAAAAATTCAATTATAATTCTACCAAAATTGGACGCAGAAGATATTGCAACACAGCGTGTATGTATGGTTACACTATTTTTCGGTGTTTTCAAGGTGATGTATGTAACGTTTTTGTTTAGTGACGTTTTATGTACAAAACCTTTTTTTTTCAAACACTAGGCCCGAGAACAGGAAAAGATCATATGACACAGGCAAAAATTATTTTAGGCCTCGAATCCAGAGACAAAAAAAAACGAATCCTGCCTCCAATGGAACAATGCTGTAAATTTGAAAATCATCTAGACAAATATAATGAAGTTTAAAGAGAAGTAAGTGCCAAGATCAGAATTGCTAAGAACTAATTGCGCAAAACCGAGAAATATGATAAACTGCAACTCCAGAATAAGCAAAAGAGACAGCTTGTGTTTGTAGAAAATGAAAGCCGAACATAAGTATTTAATCAAGTTGGTTAAGTTGTTTTGAAAAACAGATAAAAATGAAGTAAGAGAAAAATATATAGAAAAAAATTTCACTGAAGATATACTATAAGAAACACCAAATAATAATTTATTAACACGATTTCTATACCAAAAACATTCTTAACTGTTTAAACCTATAGATGAACGAGGCATTTATGTTCTACATAGACTGAACAGTAGCTCTTTACAATTTGCATTCCCTTATAGAAGAAAACAACAGAAAACAGTATAAGTGTCATCGCTATATCATTCTTATGAGCCTATCCAAGATTTTTTAGAATAATTGTATGTTTATGATTCAATACCATCCGTTAATCGAAATACTAAAATCAATATTTGGAGCAAAGATTGAGTTCTGTCTTTCGTTGCTACCAATATCTTCAACTGTCGTTCTACCAATGTCAAAATGTAGATTAGAAAGAAGCCTTTTCAATTTTAATCTTATTACCACACATTTGCGTTGTGATAAATATTTTTTTGCAAAATGCTTCTCATCACACCACTTTAATATGAATTTTATAATGTTTAGAAAAATCAAATACTGCAATTCTACGATATCATCTATTGATATGGTTCCCATTTCTTATCATCCCAGCCTTGTATATTATTATTTAAAAAATGGAAATTTTGAACCAATATTAATTTATTGTAATGTAAGACAAGATAAGCCATACATTTTTTTGTGCTGTGAATTATAGAAACACGTTTGTTAGGTTGTAGTAGTCTTATCCTTAAGTTTGTACTTAATTCGTAAGATTAGTTTCTAACAAACAAGCAGAAGTGCTTATCTTCAACATGTGGTGTGTCCGTCTCCAAAATACAGTGACAGGAATTCATCGGATATTTCGTGGAATCGGCATTCATCCGATATTTCGTGGAACCCAAATATTGGTTTGTCGACCCGAGGCCGGCTGATGACGCTAATTGAAATCCTTCGAATTTTATTGAGAAACTTTCTAGAGAATTCTGATAAGAAATATATAAATACGGAGAGCTGGCGATAGGATTCATTCAGTATTTAGTCGCCGTATAGTAAACATCAGGTGTTTAAGATACATCCTCAATAGTTGTGAGAATATGAATTTAAGTAGTGGAAATAAACTATAGTGAGTTCGACTGTGTTTTTAAATAAATCCAAGAATCCGAGGAATAAATAAAAACATTACAATACCATAACGACGAAGTCAGAACATCAGTATTTACCAGACAATTTTCATTTTGAATGTTCATCTGGGATTTTCTCTCCTCGAAATGGTTTCTGAAAAATACAGATAAGTTAAGTACTTGAATATCAAGGTGTAGTATCTAAAGGCAGTTTCTGAAAACTGCCCGGAACACTAGTTGCCCTCTTACAGAAGAAACTCTCCCGCAGGATTAACTGTGAGAAAGTAGGTCTACAGATTTGTCAACTAGTATTCCATTATAATATGTTTCGAACAATGTTATCAGGAATCGTTGTCGAACAATGTTTGTTTGAATGTATTGCACTTATTCGTCGCTTGACTTTGAAGTTTTCTTTTTGATGTTCATTTGTCAGAAGTTGTTGCCATGCAACCGGTATCTCTACAGAGGGTGTCCCAATTTCTCCATTATTCAACAACATGCAGACACTTTCTTTGATTTTTCTTTTTTTGGTATGTTCTTCTTTTCACAAACTGCCCTTAGAGTATCTAAGGGCAGTTTGTGTAGTAACACCTTGATATTCAAGTACTTAACTTATCTGTATTTTTCAGAAACCATTGCGAGAAGAGAAAATCCCAGATGAGCATTCAAAATAATCATTTACCTCCTCAATGATTTAGAAACTACAATTTTCATCATCAATTTGGTCATATTACCTATGTAGGTATGCAGTCCTATTTCAAGACACATGAAATGGGTCCTGCAATAACTCGTCTCTTGCGACAAGAATTGTAAAATTGCAATTTGCAACTAAAATTCCCTACAGAATCGGTAGTATTAAATTGAATTTATAGAACAAAAATATTTGGCTATTTTTTGCTCAAACGTTCAAAAAAGATTTTAAATTTTACTATAGTATGGCAAAATGACCATGAAGGCATTGTAGATTATGAAAAAGTTGCTCCAATTTGATTTTGTCGCGTTGTAGACTTTGCCTACACCTACTTAAACTACTGAAACTAATACAGATCTCACTGCAAAAAGGAAGATCTCAATGCCTAGTACTGCTAAAATGACCTTTATAAATTGTCGGACACAAACACTTTTATTTAACAATAGTTAGGTTCAGCGCAGATAGGGCAACCGTTTTACAACAGCAACAACTTCGGTACAAAGCAGTTGCACTAGGAACTACCATAGTTCGGAGAAGTTTGTGACCAATAATTTCTCCGGTTTAAAATGGACACTGCGGCCCCGGTGTCAAAGATGATGGTGATTGGTCTGTCATTGACGGTGTCCTTAATAATTAGGTTGCTGCTATCTCGGCAAAATCCCCGGGTGTATACTGTTTTGGGAGCTGGTGCAGGGGTTAGTCAGTGTTTGCCCCCTTATTCTGATTGAAAGCGACTATAACGATTTTGATGAAACTCGCGCATTCGGGTTAAACTATTTCAATAAGTATGCACAGGTATCTTAACGAGAAAATTGAATTCACAAACGAAGCTCGGTTATACAGTAATCTTATTAAGCAATTAATTCATAAATTTTTTGTGCATTTTGAAGATTATATGACTGAAACTGACTTTAGGGTATTCGTCAGAAATCGGCTATATATAGAAAATTGCTTAGTTTGAACAAAAACAGAAAGTGAACTGGAAAGCATTGAAGAAGCTTTTTACAAAATTCTCAGGAAACGAATAGCAGATTTTGCATTCCATTCTGCATAAAAACAGAAGTAAGAAATCAAAAAAGTTATATGTGAAATTTCAGGTTCGAGGAAAATTGATTAACAGTACAACAGTAATACCGAAAGTAATGACACTATCAAGCGGAAGTCGTATACTTTTTTTTGGCCAACTCTGTAAGGTAAGCTCACTTTGCAGTGACGTAGAAAGTGTCCTGTTCACCTACAATGGTAACATGCTCCTCTAGCGTGAATTCTTTGTGACCGTTCTGCAACATTGCCTGAAGTAATAGTTCTGTTTCTTCCTGGTTGAAGTAAAATGTTCGTATCCTCGGCTTCTATATCTTTATGACGGCCTCTACTTCCAAAGCATATAGCATCACTAAGTCTTAGATTTCTTTGCACTTCCACGTCTCTAATACCGTTTATAAAACTTTGTATGGCCTACTGATCGTCAGTTTCCTCTTGTAAACCTGGGTAGGACAAGTGCACTAAACATCTATTCTCTGCTTCAAATTCTAGTGGTCTCCAGATTTTTGTGTTTTCCTACTCAGTGGCATCTGATATACTTGGCTCAAGGATTGATTGTCATACCTTCTGTCTAGGATTGCAATTATCTTGTTGAAATTACCTTGTTCTTCTACAAGATTACTTTGGAGAAGTTCTAGTGCTGGACCCTTAAAGAAATTATAAGAGCGGTAGGAAATTTCTTGGCTATCGTATCCATTAGTTACAACTAACCCTTCAAATTTTTCTTATTTTCATATTTGGCCGGTTTATTATGTATTCGTAGATATAATTAATTTCTCGAAGGTTCCTTAATTTTTGCCAGCAAAAAATTCATGTTATAACAATACCCTAATAGTTTGAATCCTATGAAACTTTAAAATAAATTCAGTACAAATGTCAGGTGAAAATTCAATTCAATACGATTATTTTGTACATTCGAATTATTCAAACACTCCAACCCCTAAATCATATACAAGAAAAAAGTATTTAGTCACCATCAATCCTTTCAGGAAATATTTGGCCGATTGTTAATAGTGTCAAGCATTGATTGCCACTAAGTATGAATAATATTAAGCCCCACAGACATTGATTTAAATGGAAAAACTGTGGAACCTTTGGTGTGTCACAGATATATAAACACAAAGTTTTGTACCCTAACACCAAACTTTTATGTTTTCACTCTACGCACGTTTCAAAATGTAAGATGTTATCATCTGGAGTAAACCAAAACTGAAAATATTTACAATTAATTGTTTTGGTTTGGTGTTAGGGTACAAAACTTTGTGTTCATATATTGATTTAAATATCGATTTAAGAACGGATTACGATTTTTTTTAATTGATAACGTCACAACTTCTGGAACTATTATATATAATAAGTTATAAACGCAGATAGATACTATTCCCAGAATTTTCCATAAAGAAGTTCGGCCTCAAAACTCAGTTGTAAAATGACACTCATGTAATTCTCGTCAAAGATTTTCCAGACATGGAAGTTTTCTAATAAGAACTAGCCTCATAATAACGATTTATTGGTATTAATAAAAGCCGCTGACAAAAATGAGGTAGAGATAATAGGGAGACATCCAACGTAATTAAAACCGAAGTAAATACATGGTACGAAATATAATTAAATTGTTTTTGTGCATGGTTACGGCAATTATTCAAGAGCGTTCGGCTGTAAGGGGTTGATGCTGTATATTTATATGCGAAAGCTTTTTGTTATGAGAACAAACTCGAGTTCGGTTAGGGTAAAATAAACGGAGTTCCCATAAAAAAGCGCACGACCTATTTTCGCAAAATTAATGGGAGCAACATTTTTCGGCGATTACAAATCTGTAAATAAAGTATCTACCCCATTTTTATAAGTTTATTTGACAATTATCCTTAATTGTGTAATGATTTTCTTGGTCAAAGTTTAGAAGACGTTTGGAATGTATTTAAATATTTTTAAGTTCAACACTTATCTACTTAAATTGGTTATGGGTGGTAGCTAAAAATAACATCAATAAAGAACGGAAAATTCTAAAATATAAAAATGAGTGGGAAGGAGTGCATGGTTGCTACTGCTAAATTTTGCCAAAATGTTTCATGATATGTTCTAACAAAAAAGTGGCCTTTGCGTGTAGGCTGCTTTGATTTGTTTCTATTCAGTAAATTTGGCGATAAGTTGACATACGTATTTTTTAATGTATGGTGTTTAATAATTCATTGCAGTTAAATAGAATGGCTTAGGTAAAGCGGTATCGACTAAAAGGTGAGCTTTGAAAAATACTTCTTCATTAGTTATGTGGTTCGATCTTTTCGTCTGCTTCTGCTCTTTTAAAGATACTTGAAGTTAGTAAATTTGCGTTATCTTTCCATAAGTGTGGCAAATATTTTTTATTAAGAGGTAGTTTTGAAGTGGTAACGGTGGATATTTAGATTTTAAAACATTGTACCTTACAAATAACATTACAGCAAACTCACGCAATTAACACAAAAAATTACATACATATAAGTACCAAACCTCGGGTTTTTTTCTGTTTCTCTAAAGTGCTATGTTTTGTTGAAGAGTAGTATATTTTTGTAGCCAATTCTGAAAAAGGAAAAAAATGTTGGCAACCCTACGCACAGATCTCTATAAGTTAGTTTGTCTTGAAACTCCTAGCTGTCAATTTTTAAACTTTTGTTATTTTATATATATTGTATCTTTCGATTCCACATCTCTTTTTATATCGTTCATTATTCTCTCGTACAAAAATTTCACTTATGGTCCTAAATATGCATAGTTTTTCACTTCACTTCCACTTCTTGATTTTTAAGTTTTTTTGTCTGTTCGAGGAATTTACTATACATGATTTACGTTTGTGTTAGATTCAATTTTAGTCCGATTTTATATGTAACTTTGTCTAGATCCGTTTGCTTTCATATCTGCATAGTTTGCAGGGATTCCTCCTATAAGAATAATATGCCAGGTGCAGCTCAGCCCTACCTAACTTCAAAAATCACGGGAAATATCAAAAAACCGTCTACATAAAATTCTTTTTCAAATGCTTATGTACCAGCATAATGTCGGAGGAAGTAATGATAATATTTCCTCTCGCTGTATTGTATTTTTATACAAATTTCTTGTGTCATGTGAGACTTCGAGAAAATGACTATTGCATTTTTAAATAAATAATCTATTTATTATCCAATAGTTCAATAATATGCATTACATTTCAATATATATATTTTTTCTTTATCCAGTTTAAAGGTACTGTCCTGTAACAATACTAATTGTTGGTTTCCTCCTTGTGCTTTTTACCGATAAATAGTTACAATTTGAATTTTTGACCAAGGCATTTCAGAAATTTTCCCTGCAACTTACATTATTATAACTTTGCGAAATAAACTTCTTGTGAAACCTAAAACGGCCAGGTTAATATCAAGATGAACTTAAGGATTTTTGTGATTGTGAACATATCCTGGAATTTATCACATCCAAGAGGCGCTTTCCAGCAATATTCCTAACGGTAACCCTTCTTTATTTCTGTTACTTAACTTGGACCACTGCTGGGAGTATTTATGACTGTTCGAATAAGGGAGCCCAGCTGCGAAAAAGTCTCAGATGGTCGAGAATGGAAATAATGGTGTTGTCGGTCAAAATCGTAAAATAATCCTTGAAAGGATAAATGGTTCTGACTGGAATGTGTTTTACTTACTTTTAAACTGGAGAACATATATAAACGTGTTTTATGTAAATAGTGGACAATACAGTTTCAAGAAAAATTGTCTTAATTGAGCTGTTTCACATTTTACACTTGTACGGACCATTGCTAAAAATCGATAAGGTTTCGCAACGTTGACTTATTATATTGACAAACTAAGCTTTTAAATTTTGTGAGAATAACTGGATCTTTTAGTGGACTATTTTGTGCGTTTCATAGGGTTGATATTGTACACTTTGAATTGTCAGTATTATTGAAAAAGCAAAACAGAAATGGAACTGTCAATTATTCAAACGCACGCCCAAATGCCTAAAATATCCAATAAACCTGGTCTTACTTTTAATTTAGGAAAAAATGTAGTGGTAGAGATTGTCCCTTACAGAAGTAGCTTTTTAGAAATATTTTATCAACAAATTCACATGTGTAAAATTGAATGTGTTTCAGTCCACATCTTGTTTTAGTAATGTTCTGAACAATTCTGCACATGGTGCACCTCGTTTGCTGGTCCATGTGCAAAGTCAGATAAGAATCAGTTTGTCAGATTTATTACAAAAGTAAGTTCATGACTAAGAAGATCTATAGTGAACATTAGCGGTTTTCCGTATAACCATAGAGAATATTTTATGACTATACTCAGTGACTAAAGCTTTAGTTTTATTACAAACTGCATGAGTTAATATACAATTCTGTTACAGGTACTCGACAGTAATTTGTTAGATTTCTATACTATCCCTTTAACTCGGATGTGAAACGTGATCTGTGTTACTAGATCAGTTAAATCACGTTCCATATAATTATACAATCGAGATTAGAAGTCGAGAAACTTAACTGCATATTTATCAGTAACAATTGACATTCGCCAAAATTTTTGTGATCAATTCCGGTAAAATAGGACTTTAATGAAGATACTATAATCAAAATTAATAACATATTATGCTCATTACCTTTTCCTCATATGGCCACATGGATTTCAAGAGCACACAAACAGCATAATAATCATAGAAAGGTTATGTAGACGCGAGATGTATTGATCGACATCTAGGATTTTCCCAGAGGTTCCGAATCTGGAGCCTTTCCATGTCATTGCTGTTATCGTGTAACTCCCAGAGAAGGCAATCTCTTGTGGGAAGCGCAACTGATGAAGGTTCCCGACAGAAACAATTGTATCTATTGTTTTGTGTACAAAAAATAGCACCTAGAAGAGGTACTTTCTAACTTTTTCAGATGTTTCTTCACAATAAAATCAGTGGGAATCTCCCATTTTAGAGATTAAAACATACAAACACATGAAAAGAGGCAACGAAGAGCCACCTTCCAAAATGTAGATTTGGAGGAAACTTTTAAAGAATATCTTGTAAAGCCAGTATATAACACATATTTAGTACAAATTGGAGGTTCACCAAGTCTTTAGTGAAGAAATTGTATATGGGTTGCACTAACAGATGGGCATCAATCATATGTAATAAATTTTCTGTGGGTTTACTACAAATTTGTACACTCAACCAGTCCTTATATTTACATCAACTTTTCTTGTTGAATTCGTCACCAGCCTTCATACTCTCAGAATTATTCTCGAAGTTTTCTCTATTTGCTCCTGGCACAGTATCGTGTTTAACTTCAAATTCCGGAATGAACTCGAAATTTTTGAGGCTGATTTTTAACAGACTTCCAAATAAGAAGAGTTTATCAAATCGTCGCCACGTTTTTTTTATGTATGCTCAGTGATTATTCCAAAACGGCTTGGGCAAATTTGATGATTTGAACGACATTGTAGTAATAAATATTACAGAAAGGTACCATATAATTTTCTATAAAGTGAGATTTATCTTTTTTCCAGAAAAACGGAAAAAACTGTAATTAAGGGACTACATTTCAGTGTTTTCAATAAATCTACACTGTTTCAGCTTGATTCTGTAAAATTATCTATAACGTAAAATATACCGTTTTTCAGAAAATCGTAAAAATATTTGCAAAAACACTGTAAACATCAATGTAAATGTCAAATTTTCATCATAAATGATATATTTTGTCTATTCATTGGGTTTTCTCTCCTCCAAATTTTTTCCTGTAACAGATAAGTATTTAAAAATTGTATATGTAGAACAAAGTGTAGTAAGGCAATTTCGTATTGTATATTGTGTAATACTTATCTGTGTATGGAGACGTTTCAACTCCGAGTCTGGAGTCGTTGTCAATCGTTTAGTGTTGTTTTCGAGGTTTTTTTCTAAAAAATTTTCGCTTTGATTTTGAATTTGTTGTTTGTCAAAAAATTTGACACTGACACTTTGTTCTACATGTACAATTTTTAAATACTTATCTGTTACAGGAAAAAATTTGGAGGAGAGAAAACCCAATGAATAGACAAAATAATTCAAGACCTCCTCAACAATCTTTTCGAAATTACTTATAAATGATATCTCATAAAAGTATATCGTACAAGGTGTTTGTAATGTGTATCGAAAAGAATTTTTTTAGGTGAACAATATTTTCTATCTGGTATACTGTGGTAGGTGTGTGCGTGCATGGAAATTCAAGCAGCAAGCAATGTGCGCAGTTGAAATATAGGGCGAAGTAAAATTACATTTAGATAGGTGGGTTCAAAAAATCTAACAAATAAATGTGATATTGGGTTGTACATAAGCAGTTCCATATATAGGATGGTTGAAATATAAGATGAAATAGTAAGTAAGTATTGGGTGTCTCATAAGTAATTGCCTATACAAGATGGTTCAAATAAGAGTGAAGTAAAATTATTGTTATACAGAGTGGATGAAAAAAACATAATGGTTAAATAAGCATATGGAATACGGATATTCGAGTTATAGGGTGGTTAAAAAAAAGTTATAAAGTGTGGAACATAAGTAGTTGCATATTGGGCGAAGTAAAATAATAGGAACACAGGGAGATTTAAACAATAGACAAATAGAAAGTCAATAGGGTGGAGAGGATTAATAGTTATACAGGGCGATTTAAACATCGTGTAGAGTGGAATTATAGTTGTACAGGGTGATTCAGAAAATGATAGACAAATAATTTATATTGGGTGACCAATACACAGTAACATATACAATGGTAGCAAGATAGGGTGAGTTAGAGTTACACTTATAGAAAGTGGGCCAAATAATAAAACAAATAAAAAAGTTAAAAAATATATGGATAATATAAAAAAATACAAATTAGAGAGAGAGAGAGAGATTATACGCTAAAATAATCAATAGTATTGTACCTTAAATCAGATAAAAAAAATATGTCAAAAATAGTTATTGGTTGCAGACGGTTTCTTAACGGTTTTTATTTTAAGAAAGTGAAAGTCGGTACTTTTCTAAATATAAATTATTTACAATCAATAGTATTTTCGTGACATATCCGTTTTTTGCATTATTTATTTGAAGATTTTCTAGAGTTTATTTATTAGCAATATTCGTTTTTATTTATGATGATTAATTCCTCGAAGGGTTCCTATTAGGGCAGTCTAAAATAAAATGTTATAACAATAACATAAATTAAGCAAGAACGCAGGGCATGAGAATGAACTAAGTACATATTAGAAAATAAATGAGTTTATATATATTTGAAAAATAAATTAATTGGCCAAAAACAGCGAAAATACTATTGTGGAAACCGTACAAAAATTAGCTCATAAACACAAAAAAAATTCTCATCAGAAATAATTAACATATTCTCAAATATCAGAAGGGTTGTAACTAACGAAAATAATTGATGATTACGTTGTAAATGAGTAAAAATTAAATTGTAACCAGATCCATAAAAAATTCCAAGTCACAAAAATAGTTTAATATCAATCTTGCCAGGTTTCATCAGTTGAAACTTGTTATAAGAAAATAGCGAATCCGAGTTCTCCCAGAAATCAAACCATAATAGCGAATCTTCATGGAAATTGGTGTCTTAATCATCTGAAAGTTGGACTATCCAAGACATTGAAAACTCCTTTCAAGCCAATTGTCTGTACGGTACAAAAACTTACCCAAAAATAAGCCAACTAACTAATTAAAAATTTGATACAACACAATCTAATTGTTAACCAAATCCATTACTTCAAAGTTGATAATTTTACTGAGATTTTTCAAGGCACAATTTACGTATACTATACAAAAATTTTAACAGCTTGCAATGCTGGACCCAACATATGTAGGATGTTAACGTCGCACAAGAATAAGTAAACTTAGTGTTAAAAACTGATAATCAGCAGAAACATTTAGTCATAGGTTCCTATACTTTCAGTAGGGTGTTGCCCTTTTAAATATTATTTATAATCTGTATTATTGTATTATGTATCACTTTCCGATTTTAAGTATTTTAGAATTAATGGATTTTCCTATGTTTGACAGAGTTCAATTTGTTTTTAGTATATGTCGAATTTTTATTTAATTTAATAGTGTTCCTTTTTTATATAGAATTTATTCCAGTCATACCATATAATCTAATTAAGTAAACGGTTTTCGGATTCATTTAAAAATAGATGGACATTTCTTCTTTAGGAAAACGTTGATACATCGAATCGCTGCGAATGAACTGTTTTCTTGCCACTAACAATGTCCCAAAAACCACAAAGTCTCTAACTATAAATACTATCTGTATGGATTGCATAACCGTAAAATTATCTGGAAACCTGTATAAATGGATTGCATAAAAGACATGCTAACATAGAATTGTCAACACTAGTATAGAAGGAAGTAGAGAATTTACATACCTAGTACTATTCTTGTTTGCAACAATTTATTTTTAAACAACTTACTTCTAAGTCAAAGGGTTTCTACTAAAATTTTATTAAATTTAAATTAATCATTCTTTACCATGTGACATTCATTTTGGGGAGACCCTTTACTTAAACAGCATAATTCCAAAAACACATGGTAATTAAACAAAAATTTTATACGAACTATGACCACCAACATATTTTCTTTGTTTCAGAAGGAAGTTTAATCTCTCCTCGTTAAAAATCGATCTAAGTGACACATAACATTTTCAGATAAATAACTCCTAACCGATAACTATATGCCAGGGGTGCTTTAAAGATTCCACAAAGTACCTATAAATTGTATGTTACCAAAATACTTAAATAATGTACCTTTTTTGTATTCTTTTTGAAAATAAAAGGTTAGTACTAGTGCATGTTGTTTATATGAGCTATGTAAATTTCTTACATACCACAATCTATCCAATGCTCTTCTGCAAGTTTCCGAACTCTTATTATAGATAATCATGAACTCTTTACCAGACACTATCGAAATTCAAAGATAAAAATCTGAAGGGTAGACGTACACTTGTACCCTAGAAATGTAAAGTTTCCGCCCCAGAGAAGAAGAATAAATCCAGACTTGAAGTGTAGACGAGTAAGACAAATTACATCGCCCGTGTGCGTCTTTTACACACGGAAGAAGGCCATTTATTAGATACACCATTATTCGCTGGAGTTTTCAAGCTAGAAGCGAAGAGGAAACCCTTGGATGTTCTCTGGAAGAGAAAATGTAGGAAATTCATAGACATTACGTCGTGATGTTCTATTCGAGCATTACTTACAGCAACCTAACAAGATTTAATTGGGAAAATAAATTAAATGCTCCGATTTAATTTCGCCGTAGCTATGTAATAACGAACCTGCAAAATTTCTGACAATGGGAATCGGCGTTTGTTCGGGAAGTTGTTTATTTTCGGAATAATACCACTAATTCGGCAATATATAATCAAAGATATTCTGCGGTAGTACGAGGGAAAATTATAAGGCGGAAGGTATACATTCAGACAAAATGGCCTCTTTTCGATTACTGAAACAAATTGTGGTAGCAGAAATACAGATGTACGTTAATAGAATATTATGCTTGCCTTAAAATAGTTCACAATAAGGGATTGCTTAGCCAACAATTTTTTTCACTGTTGGACAATTTGTTATATAAGGTATACTTCATTTTGAATTGCAATTTTACATTAATTATTAAATCAGAAAAACAAATTAGGAGTATTTCAGGATGTTAGTGGTCTCTTCTACTCTTCATTTGTTGCCTGTTATGATACCTTAACCTGTCTGTGCTTATTCTTAAGTGACATTTGTAATTGTATTTTTACCCGCAGTGGGGAATATTCCATTATCCTTTCCAATTTATTTTTTTGTTTCTTGAATTGTTTCTTTCGGATCGAATGTTTCTGGTACGCTTCTAATATCTTTATTTCTTGATTTTTCAAAAATTGATCAGAAACTTTAGTGCTTGCGTTAACATAAGTAAAATGTAAGTTCCGGTATCTTCTTCCGTTGTATATTTTCACGCGTTCTGGAGAACTTATTTTTGGGCACGTTGATATTTTCACAATACTCTCTTACTGCGTCGTGAAAACAATCGATTTTCGAAAACAAAATTTTGTAGCCCCATTTGTGTTTTAATTTCCTGGACCATTTTTGCTAATTTAGATCAACCCCCGTATCTTATCTAGCCCACTAAGACATTTTTGCTAATTTCAATCAACCCCCGTATCTTATCTAACCCACTAAGATCCCAATTGGGTGTTGGGTATAACACAAAGTAAGTATAAGTGACAGTCTCTCGAAAATAGAACATATTTATAATGAAACCCGAACCTACCTCCCCCATTCTCGAAATATGTGGGGTGTATATTTAAATTAATATCCAACGGTGCCAGATTCACTGATCTGAATAATCGTACAAATGTATCAAACATATATGCGATACTGTATTTTATTAAAACTTCATATAGTAACATAAAATCATAGTTTATATACTTTTTATTTAGTTAAACTGTAATGAGAAATGACAAAGATGATGCACATGATATTTATGGATTCAATAAATAAATATATTAACTTTCTTCACGTCTTAAGAGTTGAACGACGTCGCTAACCATGACATGAGAGCACATACAATAACGTTTAGAAATAGTAGGGTAATATACGAAGGATTTAGGACAATCTTTGTTTAATATACCTTTACTGACATAAAAACTCTTTGGCTCTCAGCACAGAAATCACATAAAAAAATCATTGGTAAAATCTTGAAAAGTACCTCCTATGTTTGTTTATGTAAAAACTAGCCTAGGTAAAAACTGATTTTCATACTTTTTTTTCATAGAATTCAATGGCCTAATAAGATTTCTTCTATTTGTCTTAAATATTAATTATGAAAAATACGACATCCTAATTTGTTTTAATCAATGGAGTGAAAACAAAAATGAAGTTTCGGAATAACATTAAAACAGGTGAGTCCCAATCTGCTAGTTACTAAGTGTTAATTTTTTTTAGATTCGTGTCGCGCCATAAAGAAATATGTAAGTGTTTGCAAAACTTGGGTTAGGAGAATGTGGAATTGTACTAAAATAAAAATCGTTCACTATTTGCATCTTAGCTATGCGGAAAAGTAATATGGTCCTATGACGCCCCCTTTTCCTGTTCTTCCATTGTTTAATCACCATAACACCCTTACGGCTAACCCCAATTTGGAAACCCAAGTTACCTGCGAATGTAGCTCTATATCTATTAAACAGCCTACACTTTCAACAAGATGCAGGGCCCAGTCACAATTTGCACATTATTCACCCCTTTTTGAACAATTATTCTCTGGAAAGATAGATTACGAAAATTTTTACAATAAGTTAAATATGAATTCTAGCACATTATTCTACGTTCTTTCCCTCCCATTTTTTTGCCTCCCTCAATTAAAATGCTGAAGATATATGCTTCTGGGATGATTGTATTTATTTTTTTTTGTAAGGAAATTTGTGCAAAATAAGATATTGAGGAACTTTGTGAACCAATAGATTGGTTTTTTTTGCAATGTCGTTCAAAATTTATTCTGAATACAATAAAAACATATATAAGTTTGTGTTTTTTCGAAAAGATTGTCATAAATTCTAACAATTTGTATAATTTCATAGAGGCTTTTTTTAAATATTCATTTTGACAACCATATCCAACATATAGGATACTAATTCGTTTTTTCTTAATATAGATGCAAGATGCAAGGGATGGCTGACGACGTGGAAATCTTAAAATTGTAATGTGTGTCAGAAGCAAAAAAAGGATGGAACTGATGATTGCGGAGTTGTTTATTTCACGAAAACTAAGTATTGTGAACAGAGCATTTCCCATCTTTCATAATAACTGATGAATCTTTGTAGAGAATCCTTTTTGTATTTATATGGTTGTTGTTGGGTTTCAGTGCGATTTTAGTGGCTTTATTTTAATTGTTAGTGATTGTCTTATATTCAGTGTATTTTTACTCTATTTTAATGAACTGTTTAGGATAAGTATATTTTTTAAAACATGTTTTTTTTTTCATCATATAAGGATTTAATGATACCCCTTTATATTGCATTTGGATGTTTAGAGTTAAAGTTACGATGACTATTAGTGGGTTTTTCTTTAGATTTCTGTTTCAAATAAAGATTGTGATTTTGTTATTAGAAGGTCTAAAAGAGGTAGTTTGTTATTGTTTCCAATTTCCAATGTAAATTTAATGTTATTTATGTCTTGAAAACTATATGAGTTATTAACCGCCATCAATAACCAAAAGCCAAGCATACAATTCACAATATAATAATAAAATCACAGGCGTTGTTTAAAAACGGAAGTCTACAAAACAATTGGTAATCAACTCCATGCAACTCCAAGAAATACTGAAACCCGTGATAATCACTTCCCAACAACAATCATGCCATACATAGAGAGTCTTTTAGTCTTTTTGAAACAACTTATTTGGTATTAAAACCACATTGAAAGCAAAAGAATAAGACAGCTTATCATTAAAAAAACACTTTTATAAAATTTCATGCGAATGCAATACATTCCACATTGAACAATCCTCTAGGCCTCGAAATGTAGGGATAGATAAAGACACAAATTACACAACAAGCAACAATTCGGTAGGTCAAAATTGTTTTAAATTACCCGGAATCTGAGTTATATGTAGTTATACACGAAGAAAAGAACACAAAACGAAAAACTACATTTTTATTAAATAAAAGCAGTTGCTTTGCTATTATTTCCGTAGAATTCAGATATTCTCGGTTGTCGCTAGTCCAGGTAGACATTAGTAAAGGTAATGTTCTCTTTAATAAACCCGATATCGGAATAAGTTCTAGGTTTTCCCTTATGACTTTAATTGAATCTCTGAAACCTTGCAATTCTTTAATCGCATTTTGATTTGACGGCATATAGACTATTTTTTTCTACTTTTTCTGGCTTAGTGAGATTACTCCCATTCCTCTAAATCAATTTCTTATAAAACATCTCATCTTTTCTTTCTTGTCATCTTCTAGTTTTTCTTTTATGTTTTTTTGGGCAATAACACCACAATAGAAATAAAACGACGTATATTGCAGGAGTACCAAACGTTTCAAGGTCTATTCTGACTTCGTTGTCAATGGCTTTATATTTATTGATGTAGATTGCAAAATTAAAATTTGATTTATGACATTTAAAATTGTTTTTCCTAAAATAAAGTTGCTGTTGGTGCGGTTGTTTTCGTTTTTTATGCAGGTGACTCTCCCTTCCAAATTTTCTTTTGACTTTCTTAACTGGTTCTCTTAGCTTGGAGCACTTTGCTTCAATCTCTGTATAAATTATTTGCCACATTGTCCTTGTGTATAACCCGCTGATACTATTGTCGTTCAACAGTTGTGGTCTTAATCGGTATTTTATGTATGTATCCAAACCGCATTGTTTACGAGCACCATTATGTTAGTTACTAATATCTAGTCAGTCACTGATCTGTAAGCTCTTGTTGTCCATATATGTTTTCTAGAAAGCTGATATAAATTCTATATTCTTTTTTATTATAGGCAATAAGATATTTTAGGTATATTTCGTTCTTTTACATTAAAATTACTGTAATTTGGTCACTGGCGTTATATTTATTCAATTTAGTTATTAATTTATGGAAAAAGGTTTATTTTTTTCGTTGGTTTTTGACATTGTCATTACGACACAGCTGATGTTTCGCCGCATTCTCATGTAGCACCTTCGGAGGCGTTTAGTCGATGATTCTGTTTGTTCCTCGTCGACCGCAAGTCAGCCTTGTAATGACAACGTCAAAACCAATGGATAGAAACCCGGAAGAACAACAGGTATTCGGCTGACCAAACTATAAAGTGAGCTGCTTTAACTACATTTTTTACACCTTAGCCCGTTTATTATCAACTTCAATAGGTATTCATTCAGCCTTCTTTAGATTTCTCATAGTATTCACATACTCCAATTAAAAATATAACCACCCTTTGCACCTTTTACCTTGATTCTTAATTTGTTATGCCTTTGGCAGTTACGTAAGCAATAAAATTAAACAATTTCAATAATGTTAATAATATTTTTACTAATAAGAACGTCAGAACTTTAAAATGCATCGTTGGCAGCTTAAATTTTGTGCCAGTTTACCACTGCAGTTTCAGTAGTACAAGTATAGTAATATAAACAAAATTTTGTTAAATATACCTAGTTACTTTTACTGTGACTGATGAGGATTTCCACCCAAGTTTCTAGCAAAAACAAACTGTTATATAGCTAAACAGTTTGTTGTTCTAGTATGTAATTAATGTGACTATGACCCATCAATAAATAGAAATTTATGCCAGTAGTTATTCCTCTGGTGTCCAATAAACACCAAATATAGTACAATATGACCTTGAAATGCAAAATTATAACAGCTCAAAATATTGGTTAATACTTTTCCAAACTTAATTCAAATCAATATTAGCTTTCTAATCTATTGACTATATTTGCATTATATGTGTAAACGATATTTCAGCTAGTTTTACGTGGCAAATCACAAGCGTAGCTATTTATTTATTTGCGACTTCGTACGGCATAACAGAAATTTGATAAAAAATTATAAAACATAAGATATATTTGTCGACATTGGAACAAAAATAAACATACAGCTAATGTACAACTTTTGTGTACAATCGATCGAACAATATCCCAAAATACAGTGTACTATCCCCAGTTATGTACGTACGAACAATTTTACATACGAGTATAAATTAACTAGTAGGTCCTACTGAAAACCGTTACAAGAATTATTTCCATAGGGGAGGACTTATAAAGGTTATTAATAAAACAGCGATAATGAACTGAAATTCTAATATATTTAAGTAACTTGGTTTCAATTCCAATTCTAAGTGAAATGGAAAATTTTTAAAACATCTTATATATTCGCTGTTGCTATTTAAAATAGAACAGAAATGAGGGGCTCGGTCTAATATAAATCCTGGGTGAGATTTTGGATTCCTATTTAATTTTTTTATCGTGAGTTCATTTTCAGCACCATAAAGGAAAGAGAACAAAACACGTTTTCACACAACAATGATCTTATTGCATCATTGCAGAGACATGATTCCAGTCATTTTACTTTATCAGAAAATATTTACAAGCTTCCAGAAACGGAGTGCACATAATTCTTTATTAAAGGTTTAATTTAGTTTCTTAAATGCCAGAGAATTTCAATCGGTTTAGTTCACCCTTCCAATACTAGAGAATTTTGGTGAGGAGATATTGTGGTTTTTAATTCAGTTCTTGTAATCCTAATATCTTCAATCATGAAATATAACTTACTTCATATTTGCTCCTTTTTATTCCCAAAATGAATATATGAGGAAATTTTTAAAATCAAGCTTGCCAGATGGTAAGCGTCTTATCTATGAAAAAGATTGAATACAAAGACTATACAAATAATTTGTTTGGAAAGAATTAATATTCAAATCAATAAAGTTCAAACAATTTTAATTACTCAAATTAAAATGCGAAGAAATACTGTTCGTCGAGTACAATATACAAGTATCCCAACCACCTTTTAATCGATAACGTTTTTGTTTGCTTCATTCCAGAGACATCTTTTAGTCGAGAATACTTCCATTCTTTGTTCTAAACGTCTTTGTTTATTTTCTTTAACGGAATATCACAAAGGCTATGTTTGTGCTTCCTGTTTTTCAGTTACTCCATCAATTAAGCTTGTTTTTACGTTCGCAAGACTGAAAAGAATTACATTCTCTCTATCTCTGACCTCAAAATGGTTAACAATAGTTTCAAAATATCGTTAAATTTCCACAGAGGGAACCAGTCCCTATTGATCGATTAAAATTTATAATGTTATAATTATAATATTTGTTGCTACTAGTATAGATATTTTTTAATCATATTCGACTATTAAATTTGAACTAACATAAAAGAGTCCCAGAATCAGCCAAATAAAGCCAATTTCAGCGTTAGCAGGTGTATCTATTTTATATGTAATACATAATTGATACTGAGGCGAAAGCTTCTTAACGGAGGCCCACACTTACACATATGGAAATAAATAAGTACGGGAATAAATTGCATAACATGAATTTGCATTTGTTTGATATTCCGACCGCCACCATACACTACTTTGATCTTGAGATAAAACTCAGTTTTCTTTGTAAGAAACAGGGACCAAGTAATATATTAAGATTCCCATCTGTTAAAAAAAATCAATAACTTATAGTAAACAAAGAAGTATAACATCCAATTAATATACAATACCTACACAATACTTGCTTTTTTAATAAATATACCAATTCTCTCTTGATATATGTAAAATTAGAGACTGAATAATAGGTCACAAGTTTGTAAGAACACCATACAAAAGGGCAACGTTACTTGCCCTTAAATTTGTGTGCTGACTAGCTTCACATTCAAATAAACATTTTACATTACAACTTCTGAATAATGTTTGTAGAAACGCAATGCTAAGCTAAAGCTATTACGAAAAGTTTTTGAGTGTCTAAGTGTCTGCTTATAGAAGGTTATTCACCTTAATCGATACGGAATATCACAAATAACCGAATCAATTCGGGAAAAAATTGATCCCATAAGTAAAATTCAAAATTGATGTGTCTTATATTTGGGACTCCCTGAACATAGTAAACATAATTTTTAAATATTTGTACATATAATAGATATTGTTGATCCGTTTAGCCATGCTATTCCATTTTGGATAACCTGATTTACCCTATATATGTATTAATGTAATCTGGAAATATTTTTGGAGCACATTATTTTAAAACATAATATGGTTTGACATCGTGCAGAAGCTAATTGTAACATTAAAAAAGAATAGATCAGCCATAGGTCTTTAGTGTTGCAGAAGGACTAAAAGCAGAATGATAAAATATTTGCAAATGATTTTCAGGGAGCAGCATGTATGTATGTAAAGAATATTTTTGTTAATGGTTGGATTACACATTTAGTGATATATGTTTCTGTACCCTAGAAGCAAACTAGTAAAGTCTCAAAACAGAGTTTCGAGAAAAACGATTTTATAAATATTTTTTGCAGTGAGTTCTAAGTCACTCAGTTATTTTTAAATCTATGTTTTTAATCTTTGGCATATTAATAGCTTGTTTGGTGACGTAATAAACTGTGGAAGTCTTAATTTGGATAAATATTTTTTTTCCAAGTGACATCGTAGTTTGCATCTTAGAAAAAAATATTATTTATTAATTGGGTTAGAATAAATAAAGTCGTTATAATTAAAAAAAGACAAAAGGTAGAATAGTATTGTCAGTTAAATTTTAAAACAAATTCTCCCCTTTATCTTCCTAACTTTTGAGCCTAAAATTCAGACAAAAGATTATAAAGGGCTTCATTTTATTGATAAAGTAAAGCTAAGATCCTAATCTTAATTTTAGCGGCCAAATTAAAAAATTAAATAAATATTTTCCCAAAAGTTAGGCATTTCACATAGCAGATAAAATGATAAGACTCGTTGTGAGAAATAAAATTTTACATTTTTTATTAATTTAACACGGCATATGGGTCCTAAAAACTTTGGTTTTAGTAATGCCAACACCTTTTCGACAATGCAAGTAAATGATACCGTACGACATAACGAAATAGTTACAAAAAAAAATAAAAAGCGACTTCAAAAAACAAAAATAACTTAAGTAAAGACCAAAAAACAATAGTTTACCTCAGCAATTAAATACTTATTCTGCAGTCTGTACCAAGTTAAAAAGCAAAGTCGTAAATTAGAAGTTAAAACTATACTTATCTAATTAAGTTTTTCACAAATCTCTAATACAGTTAAAAAAGTAACGTTGTGATTTACGTTTTACTTATTCTGAATAACAATTTTTTCCCTAAATACTATTCATAAGAAAGTTTTCCATTTGACTCCAATCTATATGGACACACTGTATATACAGACCATTAGAAAATTAGTCTTCGCAAAGAGTTACCATACAAGAACAAGATTTTTTCTTTTCTCAAAAAACAGCTTAAGCCAGCCACATCATTGAAAACAATATGGCAGCCCTTAAGAATCCTGCTTAACAGAATCCAGATTAAACTATCCAAATTATTTCAGCCGGTTTTGTGTTTTCGCTGAACACACAAAAAAATAACATAAGCCGATGAGTAGAGAACCTCCTTCTTTTAGAAATTATTTTGTAGTATTTAAGTTTCCTAGCATATATAGGCACTCTCTTTTTTTCGATTGGAATACAAATAAAACAGACAAATTCCTGGAAATACTCTAACAGACACCCTCCCATATGGAAATACAAGCCCCTAAAATACTACCCTAAGTATATAATTTAAATAACTTTTAAGATCAACATCCTCGTGGTCATCAATTTGAAATCCACAATTATTCGCTTTGACAAACTTCCCTACAGTTATTTACATATAAGTTCTATTACTATTCAAAATGCGCATTTGCAGTTATCAAGTAAATTGCAGTTAACAAGAGTCTCTTTTAAACTATGATCAACTCTTTCAAAGTTTTCCTTTCAGGAATTCTCCGAATTGAAAATCGTCCCTTATAAAGACTTCCAAAGCATTACATGATGAAAGGCCAGAAATTAAACGCATGTCGACCTATTCATTAAACATAAGTTTCATTAGGGCATATGAAATTGCATACGATATATGAGGTAAAAAAAACAATAATGTAAATTTTTACGAACTCTATCGCTAGCTGCCATAAACTAACTGACATTAAAAATTTCATTTAAACCTCTGCGTGTCGAAATAAAACCACAACTCAAAATTCCAATGCAAAAAAAAATCTAAATACAACAGTTTATTCTTATTTTAGAGCTATTTCGTCTCTGGCAAAATAAATTGGACCAAAGTTTAAATATGTGTTAATATTGTTATAAGTTATTTTCCCGTCCGAACCTTATAGCTCTTCTTTTTTCTTCTATCCCAGCGATTGATGTCTCACGGAATGAAACCAGGGATGGACTGGATAGATTTTTATAACAATATTAAAAACTCTTATCTAGTGTCCATCAACATGAATAATTACTTTGGGGGCCTGCAACTCCCTACGGGAGAGCGGCTGGAAGATAACAACTAATGGGGCACAGTTGTTTGTGTAGAAAAAACTGCTAAATGTTTCAGAACGGCACAGATGATAATTTGAAATTTTTAACGCAAACAGTATATAGCAAATTTCAAATACTTATTTGTTAGCAGAAAAAGGGCGAGGAGAAAAAAAAACTTGATAAAAGCCAGAATAATAAATAGCCCCCTCAGTAATCAGATCGAAATAATTACAAGACCGTTCAGTGTAGCAGCCAACAAAGTACTAATAATCAGAATGATCGAGAAAATCTGGTAAAGAAATATCGCTTTCAAGTTTCGCAAAAATACTGTATTTTTGTTAAACTTGATAAAGGCATTGTATATCGTGACGTTTGTAAAAGTGAAGTGTAAGTGTAAATCTCGAAGCGCATTTTCGTTTTTTGTGTTTCTCACAATTCTAAGATTTAAAATCAAATTGTTTTTTTTCTATCCTTCAGGTAAACGAGTATATTTCATCTTATTACATCTTTTAAAATAAAACCAAAAAAATTCAAATTGAAAACCTACCGCTATATTTTCCAACAATTGAGAATGATATATAAGAATGGCGCAAAATAAATTTTAAAACTAAATATTCTTAAAAGATTTTGTATAGTATTGACATCTTATTCGAGATGTGAATAAATGCCATCCCTTTTATTTTTATTTCGGTCCGCTTTCATCTTGGATCTTATCTCGACATCATCATCCACAAAGATTTCAAACTAATGGAGTTCATTCGATCGCCCATACGCAGATCTGTTTTTACGATACGGATTGTATCGATTCACAGAGTCTATAATTTAATATTCTGCGTGGTAGATAAGAGAGGGGTATTCCTATTCAGTAAACATTCACAATCTCTGCATGGAATCAGCGGGTTTATGAAACTCAGGAACCAATTACATTAACCGGGATAGACCGACATTGCTTGTATTGTTTCATACGTGCTGCAGGCTCATTGAACCTGGAGAACAAATACATTAGAGATCAGTTCATGTTAAAGTTATAAATAAAGGCGGGTTGTTTACTAGCTTGCTCTAGCCTTAAGCACGTTGTTTACAACTACTAATGTATTTCGTCTAATAATTCTATACAGCCGCGTTTATGAGTATAATGAGAGCTGTAATTAAACTATAAGTGTATTGATTGTAGATATATTGAGAGAACTAACAAGAGAATTTCACTACACAAATTAATTTTTGTTTTGTAGGAAAACGCATTCACTCTGGAAATACGTCAAATGTAAATTCTTTTTGAAATAAATCATAATTTTATATTGAATTTACGATCTGCAAATAAAAATTGTATACTACGTTTTTTGATGCCGTAACTTCCTAACCGATTTTAACATTTATACATGCGAGAATGGCAAGATTACTTTTTAAATGAGATTTTTTGTCAAATGACGTCAAGCTTCCATATCATCAAGACCTATTAATAAGAATACAGGAAATGGTTAATTACTCCATGGAAGGTAGATACAGAGTTATATCTCTATGTATATACTTGTCCGTAAAGTCGAGTAACTGAAGAAATTTAATAATTCAATATTTTCAGTCTACTAGGGATGTAACGAATATTCGCATTTACATTCGCATTAGCGAATATTCGCTTGTTTTTAATAATCGCTTTCGATTCCGGATTCGCGGTTATATATGCGATTTTTTTGTGAATATGTTTGCCAATGAAAAGCGAAAATAGTTTAAAAATAACAATGCAATTGATTATTTCAGGTTAAGTATGACTTTACCTATTAGGTACGTTGCACACTCTATAACTTACTAGTCAATTCAAAAGTTAAGTACAGGTAGGTATTTACTTGTACGTCTAATATGAAATAAAAATTATGTTATGACATAAATTTCTTTAAAACTTTATTGAAAAATACACTAGTTGTGTGTCAACTTCATATATATATTTCTTCTAGAATCCGTGCATATAGAGGTAATGACGCAACAATTTAATCGACAAATAATTTTAAGCAAGTTAAGTCAGTTTCATAACATGATATGGGGTTTTATCGCAAAAAGAATATCGAGATCTAGTTTCAGGGCAAACTAGCACACAGAGACTCGACATCGGTGGTCATACTGCATATAATGATTTCTAGGACAAAGAATTCGTAGTTTAACTAAGACCTGTTTTGGAGATTCAATCAGATGAGGTTCTCGACTAGAAGGAATATATTGTCTGGCGTTCAGTTGATTAAAAAATCTCGAAAATATTATGAGGTTGTTGACTTCATAGTTTTAAATCAGTTTTAAGAATAATTGTAGACGTATCTGAACTTTGGCAAGTTCTAAAACATTCTGGTACTTTCTTGGCTGACTTTGTCTAGTTTTAAAAATAAGATTCTGAAAGCTTGAATTTTTCTAAATACAACAGGAGGTAGCGCTTAAGAATCTGTCAACAAATAACAGTCCTATTATAATATAAACGTTTTAATCTCCTGGTGAGAAATTTTTCTTCGTTGGGTACCGCTGCTATTTCGAATTATGGACTGCTTTGACAATGGTGCAAGATAATGACGATACATTTTTTATTAAAACCTTAAGTTTAAGAGGATATAGTGAGCCAAATCCTGCTACAATTTCATACCAGATCGTGTATAGAAATACCACAATATTTTTTCCAGTTTAGCCTGATTCCTTTCTCAACAAAATTCGAATCAACTTTATAATCTCTTGAAAGTTCCGCAGACAGCATTACATCGTTACTTAACTTATCCCTTTCTCTAAAGAAACGATTTTGTGGTGTTCTTAAAGAATTTTTAATAAAACATTTTCGTCAGCAAACTGTTTCTTTCTGGACCTTTTGTAAGGGCTAACTGCCAAACTCTAAATATCCAGAATATTTTCCTAATGGTGTGTCCCACGTCAACGAGCTTTGCGCGGTGCGGACCGTGCGTTGCGTCAAAGTGACAGGCACAAGCTGAAACTGGGGGCGAAAACAAACCAACTGAACGATCAGACAATACAAAATCGCTACAAACGCACCAATTTCATTTCCAGTAGACACAACGAATGCTTTGTATGTCTTTACGTGGGACACATCCTATAAAACCCTATAACTATAGTACTTGCGTTCTTACACTTACGCCTGGCAATTTCTTGACAAAATTGTACTTTTTTTATTATATCGCGTAGCAACAAATTGTAGCAGAACTCGCAATGTATCCCTCCCCAAATTAAAGTATTGGTACATTTTTTATCGTCATTAGCTAGTACCATTTTCGCAGCTGTCAGTTCAATTAGCAGCGATACCCACCGAGGGAAATTTGTCAATACACCTAGTTAATTCTATAAAATAAGAGAAATTAGCTATCAGTATATTAAAACATATCTACCTTTATATTGGAGAAACATCGAGACCATTAAACGTACGAATAAATGAACACAAGAATTACATAAAGAAACGACAATTTGAAAAATCGAAAATTTGTGAACATGCTTGGGATCTAGGCCAAAAAATACAATTTGACAATTCAACTATACGTCACAAAGAACAACATAACACAAAACGAAAAATAAAAGAGTCTGCCTTAATTCTTTTGAATGAAGACGATTGTATCGCTTCTACTTCTGTAGAGTTTAATCGTATCTGGTTACCGACAATTATTAAGAAATTATTAGTGGTAACCTCCTTTTGAACAACCGAGTATCGGGAGTGTTCATAAGGTTTTTCCTTGGTTTTCCTTTATGACGTTAATGGGATTACTGAAACAATAAAATGCTTTGATCGCATTTTTGGCGACGAACAAAGTCGTACCTAGGAACGCCACTTATAAATTCTAAAGACAACTCTTTCAAATTACTCTAATCTGAAAGCTGTTTAACTATAATACATGATCTTTAGAATTTTTGTGCTACCTGCATATCTAAGTCTTTTTGACCGATTCTCATGCGCCGAATCTCATTTTACTCAGAAATATACAAGCTTGCAGAATTTTGCTTTTAAAGCTATTCAAAGTTTAGACTCACCCGGCACTTTGTTTTTAAAAATGATTTTAAAAATATGTAGTCAGCACACTGACACCTTCAGTTGTCTTCTAAACAAATCAACTTTAATTTAAATAGGTTCCTGAATAAAGTTAGTTATAACATATGTAATTTTAGTTTTTATTTGGCTCATTAGCTTAATTAAACAATTACTCTGTTCAATTAAAAATAAATAGGTACAAACTTCTTATAACTTGTCTCATAAACCAAAATATTATAAATATATCAACTGTTTTTAGTTCACTCCTATATGAGTTTGGTGTTAGGATACCAAAATTTTTCTTTATACATCTTTGACACAACAAAGGTTCTGCAGCTATTTCAGTTTATGTATTCAAAATAGACGAACTGTTTATATAATAATTACGAAGCACCATTTAGGGTATAATTTTTAATTATATTTATTAGTTCTGTTTTAAAATGAACGGTGTATATGGGCGATCAAAATATGTCTTGCTTACTTTTGGCAGCACAATTAAAAAAGGGATATTCGCATTCACATTCCTATTCGCGAATTTTGGACGAGAAAAATTGCATTCGCATTCGTATTCGCGAATTTCGAAAATCGGACATTCGCCCTAAAATGTACACTTAGATCTGAATTATTCTTCGTTTTGGAATCTGTCACTGGTTCTAAAATCATTCCAAAATGTACAACTCTGTAGGTATGATTTTAAAAAGTCATTAATTTATGTATCTAAATAATAATAACTATATTGGACCACTGGAATTTATTTTTAAATGCTTCAGGTAATCAACGTATGTAATTTGATAAGGGTTAATAGCAGCTTTTTCGACATCTATCAGTCATTGTAATATTTCAGCCTATATACACAAAACTTTAATGAATTATACACATAAACCTTTTTCTTGAATTACCCTGTACATTCCTCACCAATCAGTTCTTTAGAGGGGTTTGGTTGCAGAGTCACTGCAACTACTTACTCAACTGCCTTGATATTGAGAAATTCTTCTTTTGCTATATTATAATCTTTTCCGTGTTCCCCCTCTTTTCTGTCTTATCCTATCTAGTCTTACCTGTTTCATTTCCATTATAACTAAAATGTGGTCACTGTCGCTATCAGGTCCCCTGTAGCTTCTTGCGTTAACTACAGGCTCTGCGTTCTTTCTTTCTATAAGAGCTTGATCAATTTCATTCTTTGACAACCCATTTGGTGATATCTATATTTTTTGTGAATATTTTTATGGTCAAAAGTAGTAGTCACAATTTTCAAATGCAAATTTTATCAGCATCCTCCGATTATCATTACTAGTTATTCCTCATCCTTCCGCACTTTGGCGTTTATGTCCCATATTAGTATTTTTATATCAAAATTTGGCACCCTTTCCAGAATTTCATCAAGATCTTCATACAATTTTGATTTAATGTCTGGGTGCATTTCGTTTGATGGAGTATGTCCATTTATTATATTCAACTTTCTAAACCGATTTCTAACTCTCATCGTCTGTTCGAGAAACCTTGGAATTCGTCCACATCGTTTTTATAACTGTTATTGACAATTAAAACCCACACTTTTGGTTAGTTTCCTGGAGGGCCAGTATGCCTATCTTGTACCTTCTCATTTCATTAAAAATACCTTAAGACTCAATATTTGAGTATGTGTATTAAATAGTGTTTTAATGATTATTATTAGTAGTCATTTAACTATCACATACGTTCATCCAAATATGTTTACTAATAAAGAAACACGATTTTGATATTTAATTTTTACATTTTTTAAAGTATTGTATGAATTCTTATTCCAGACAATTTCATTTAATCTCTACTCTATTCCCTCTAACAGTCCCTAATTAGTCAAAATTTGCTGTAAAATATCTTATTTAAACTATACGTTTCTGTTTATGGCATTATTTTTTTCCAGCTACCTGCCGAAAAACTTTATAACATTTAACTGAAGAATCGCGATCAGCACTGTCCATTGAACAACGTCATGTTTTTCAGGGAAAGTTCAGTTCCACTTATAATTAATTACCTGTACTATACTGCTAGATGCCGACTGCGCTATACCTTACCTTTGCTGTGCGTGAGGATTGGCTGTTATTTACCATTTAGTGTGAGAACTTTTTTCGAAACCATACAGAACAGTCACCTATGTTTGTCATTTAATTATTTTTATTTGACTTGAAAAAAGGAACAGTTAATCAATTAATATGTATATTTTTTTTATATGTGTTCAGCAGTAGCTCAAAAACGAAAATAAGATGTATTGACATGAACATATATGCTAATTAACCGAATTAAAACGAGCATTTCGAATATTCAGAACTAGTTGTTTTCTGAAGGATAGTTGTGGCATTTCTGGATTTATTTTTTCTGAGTTCTTTGAGAATAACACCACATATACTTGAAATTCTTGATATTTTAAATAGTCCAAACGATTCAGGGTCTAAATCAGATTCCGTTTTCAATGTTATAACTTAACACAAATGAACAAGAAAAATTAAATTAAACTGATTTAATTAAGGGAATGCACAAAACTCAAAAAAATGCATTTATAAGATTCCTTGCGAATGTATGAAATTATATATTGAAGAAACCTATAGACCTATAAATGTTCGAATAAATGAACACAAAAATTATATAAAATAATGTTGTCAAATGTGAGTTGAACCCGCATACTAAGGGTTCCGTAGCTTGGTATTTTTTTATATTTTTGTTAGTATATTTTAAAATATTAATTGTAAAACATGAAAAATATATATTTGCATTCTTCATAATGAGCCCTTTGATTTGATATATTACATGATGCGTTAGAAATAGTTTTAATTTTTATGTTTTCCATTTAATACTATAATTTGACCCCTGAAATTAATATTAGGGATTTCTCCTTATTTTTCCAGTAAAGTTCAGGTGAGGTCCTATATCTCTAATTTTTTCAACGTTTTACGACTAAGTTTCGCAGATATGGTAGGGGGAATTGGTAAATTATTTTATACTTTTGTTAATATTGTTACGAAATTTACCAAAGCCGACCCTGTTTCATTTCAGTACGACACCGATCGCTTTGAGAAAAAAAATGGTTCTCGAAATGACTCGGCAGCTGTAGGATTGATGATTGATTTTACGAGAATTTTCTATGCTGGTTTTAAAAAGGAAGCAGCCCACGATCGCAAGTTAGTTAGTGGAGCGAAGAGCTTATGTAAGATTGTTGTTGTGATATTTGAATCAGCTGTTGTATATATTCGATGTAAATAAAAGTTCTAGAAAAGTGAAAGTGAAGATTAGTTGTGTAATTTTAAATTGAACCCACGGACTATATAACAAAATTTGGTGTCAGAAGTGGGATTAAGTGCAGTTAAAATCGTAATTTGATTTATGGAAACCCGTAGCATGGAAAAAATGGACGGAACTACCAAAAAAAATACTCAAGCAGGTTACGGAGGGACAAGACGAAAAAATAGCCCAGATTCTAGAAAAACGTGACAAGAAGGAGAAACAACATCAAGAAGAAATTCAACAAAGGTTAGTAAAATCTTTTGATGAAAAACGTAAAATATAATTAGAAAATCTTGTCACTACGATGGAAGAAAAACAACAAAATCTAGTTTCCACGATGAAAAGTGAACAACATAATTAATGCAAATAGTCTCACAAGTTAATGAAACAGTTAATTAAAGAATGCAAATAGTAGAATCAGATATAAAAGAGATAAACGACGACATAAAGATCCTAAAAAATAATGTGGAGGCCCTTGAAACCAAAGTAGATGACATCGATTCCATAAAGAGCCAGGTAAAATTTCAAATCAGTGCTATTCAAAACAAAGTAGAAACCGAAATTAAAAAAATGCAACAGGATTTGCAGAGAGGGAAATACCAGCACACCGTGAGTACCAAAGGTTCTTTTAGTGAACCACCCACATTTGATGGCAGTTCATCTTGGCGCATGTATAATGGATGGGATAATCAAGAAAAATCTACTTCTCTGGTAATTTCGTTAAGAGGTCCGGTCCTAGAACTCCTCCAAATCATTCCAGTCGATGAACAAGGCAATTTCGACAAGATCATCGCCATCCTAGACAAACGATACGACAATCAATCCTTGAGCCAGATATACCAAGTCCAACTGAGTGGAAAAACGCAAAAATCCGGTGAAAGCCTCCAAGAATTCAAAGCAGAGATTAGACGGTTAGTTCACTTGTTCTACCCAGACCTGCCAGAGGAAACGAAAGACCAGTTCTGTGTGGCCACAGAATTTCTTAAACGGCATCAGAGATGTGGAAGTACAAAGAAATTTAACACTGAGTGGCGTCAAGAAGAGTAACGAAGCTCTACTTCGGGCTTTGGAAGTAGAGGCTGTCATGAACATGTCCAAGCAGAGGGTTCGAGTAGTTTCCTTTAACCAGGAAGAGTCACCAGACGGGCATGTTACCGCTGTGGACGGAGAAAAAACTTCCAACGTGATTGTCGAGTGAGGCCACCTGAACGATCACCGACCAGGGGTAACCAACAGAACAGCCACATGTCCAGGGACCGTCAGCCAGTCAGCATAAGGGGGCGAATGCTGACTAACCCTCCACCAGCCCCCCAAACGTTATCCATACGGGGATTTTGCACCATCAATGGCCGAGCAATTACCATCACCATCGACACCGGCGCCGCTGTGTCCATTGCCAAGTCCAGGGTTTTGAGAGCATCAGAAATTCGGCCAGTTACCAATAACATTTAGCTCAGAACAGTCACCGGCGAGTCCATGTCAATACAGGGTGAGGCAGATGTCGTGCTACAGATAGGGGACAACATGATCCGGCATAGGGTCCTGGTAGCGAATATTGAGGACGATTTTATACTGGATATGGACCTAATTAGCCAGCATGGATTTATGTTCGACCCGAGATATGATGTTCTTCAGTTCCTAAATGAGGAATTTGTATTGACACGGCACGTCAACAGTTTAGTCACCTCCATAAAAATTATGGCAAAGTCTTCAGCTAGAATTCCCGGTCGAACGGAACAGATTATTCATGGGCAGCTAGACAGCAATCCTGGGAGCTGCGTTGGACTGGTGGAGCCCTTACACTCAGCTCATGACTACTTAGTTGGACGGGCTATAGTTAAAATCGGACGAGATATACCAATCAGAGTCCTGCATTTGTCCAACAACGACATCAGAATTGCCAATGGTCAAGAGATAGCTTGTTTCGAGCCAGTAGAGACCATCATCAATTGCGAAGAAGAGTACCAGACGTCGGTGAAGGAGACAGGGCCCAGTAAAGAGTTCCCACAACAGTTTGCCGACTATTTGACACACCTGACACCAGAGAACCAGAAGAAAGCCAAGTAATTTATCACAAAGCACCGGCAAATTTTTAACAGTCAAGATGGAACCACCGGTCGCACCAACATCATCCAGCATCGAATAGATACCGGAAAGGCTCAACCGATCAGAATACTACGTAGACTACTACCATTGGGGCAACAACAGGCAGTCGAGGAAAACATTGAGTCCATGTTACAAAATGGAGTTATTGTGCCATCCATCAGCCCATGGTCTGCTCCCGTCGTGCTAGTTAAAAAGAAGGATGGAACCACCCGATTTTGCGTGGATTACAGAAAGCTGAATGGCGTCACGAAGAAAGACAGCTATCCACTACCCCGAATCGATGACACTTTGCCCACACTAGCAGGCTCCCGTTGGTTCTCCACATTAGACCTAAAAAGTGGATATTGGCAGGTTGGTCTACACTCAAACGACAGAGAGAAGACAGCGTTCTCCACCAGTAAAGGGCTTTTTTAGTTCATGGTCATGCCCTTTGGTTTATGTAATGCAACCGCTACATTTGAGAGGCTAATGGAGTATGTACTGAACGGGTCAACATGGAGGGCGTGCTTAGTATACCTCGAGGACGTTCTAGTCATGGGTCAGACATTCGACGACCATCTGAAGAACCTGGCCGAAGTATTCTTCAGAATTAATAACGCTAACCTGAGACTCAACCCGAAGAAGTGTTCCTTGTTCCAAAAAGAAGTATAGTTTTTGGGCCACGTCGTTTCCGAGTCAGGAATCCGCACCAATGAGGACAAGATAGAAGCGATTCGTGATTGGCAAGTCCCGAGAGACAAGCATGAACTGCGAAGCTTCTTGGGCCTCTGTTACTACAGGCGATTTGTTGAGGGATTTGCCACCATTACCGCGCATCTACATCGGCAAACCACTGAGAAAGAGACCTTCCGTTGGAATCAGGATTACGAAACATCATTCAGGCGACTGAAGGTAGCACTATATTCCAGCCCAATCCTAGCCTTTCCTACACAGTCCGGCAAGTTCATCTTAGACACCGACGCCAGCAACACCGATTTGGGGGCCGTCCTCTCCCAGGTGCAAGATGTTGAAGAGAGTACTACAGGCGTTGATTCTCGAAACCGGACAGAAATTATTGCGTCACCAGAAATGAACTTCTGGCAATAATAAGGGCTGTAGACCATTTCCACAAATACTTTTATGGTCGTCATTTCTTAATCCGGACAGATCATGCCGCCCTCAAATGGCTGCTGAATATGAAGACACCTGAAGGACCACTGGCCAGGTGGATGGAGAAACTACAGCAATACAATTTTAAGGTGGAACACCGTGCCGGCCGTTTGCACAATAATGCCGATTCCCTATCCAGAAGAGCCTGTAGAGCAGAATGCGGACATTGTCTGAAGACGGAACAGCGAGAGGGTATCTCCATCAGGCAGATCCGAGTGCAGGCCAATGAAGACTGGACAACGGAACAGTGCATCCAGGACCAAATGGCTGATCCAGACCTCGAACCAATCTTGTCACTCAAAACGAGAGGGGCACCAATGCCACGATGGGACGAGGTAGCTAGATACTCCGGCGTGCTGAAATCGTTATGGGCTCAATGGGATTCTGTAGGAATGCTCAAGCGAGTTTGGGAAAGCGCTGATGGACGAGAAACCAAGTCACAACTGCTAGTTCCGAAGGTAAAGGTACCAGCCATTCTGACCGAAGTGCATGATGGGATTACCGGAGGCGACCTGGGCATGAATAAAACCCTAGACAAAGTTCGCCAGCGGTACTACTAGTTGAATTACTTCGAAGACGTCAGAGCTTGGTGCCGCAAATATGCCACCTGTGCAGCCAGTAAGCGCCCGAAGACCCGGACCAAGGGCAGAATGCAGCATTACAATGTGGGCGTCCCATTTGAGAGAGTTGCCATCGATTTCACCGGTCCGTTTCCCGAGTCTGAGAGGGGGAACAATTACATTCTGGTCGCAATGGATTACTTCAGCAAATGGTCTGAGGCATATGCGATACCCAACCAAGAGGCAACCACGGTTGCGACGGTGCTTTGAGAAAAAAAATGGTTCTCGAAATGACTCGGCAGCTGTAGGATTGATGATTGATTTTACGAGAATTTTCTATGCTGGTTTTAAAAAGGAAGCAGCCTACGATCGCAAGTTAGTGGAGCGAAGAGCTTATATGTAAAATTGTTGTTGTGATATTTGAATCAGCTGTTGTATATATTCGATGTAAATAAAAGTTCTAGAAAAGTGAAAGTGAAGATTAGTTGTATAATGTTAAATTGAACCCAGGGACTATATAACAATATCTTTGAAATAAATTATTTTAAAAATATATTTGTTTTTGCCATAATGAGCCCTTTTATTTGATATATTACATAATGTGTTAGAAACAATTTTAATTTTATATTTTCCATTTAATTTTTTAATTTGCCCCCTAAAATTAACAGTAAAGGTTTTTCCTTATTTTACCGGTAAAACTCTAAATTCAACTTCTTATAGTTTCGGAGATAAGGGTCCTCTATTTTGTTGGGATGTACAGTGCTACTTGTATTTAAGTATGAGTAATTTATATTATTTTGTTGCTTTAATTTACCTACTTTAATTTTTTTGGTGTGTACCTAAATAAAGTTATTGTTCATTTCAGCTTGGTTATGTTTTATTTATGCCTCAGCCTTTGCAATGTTTATTGTTTCAGCCTATGTAAAGTTAGCAAATCAAATGAAGAATAACTTGTTGACATGTCCATATCTCGGTATCCTCCCTGAACTAAAAACCCAAAAGTGTTGAAGGATTTCTTCTTTGACAACAATTTAAATCAAGAACTTCAAATTATCCTAGTAATTTTATAAAAAAAATTCTAGACAAATTTTAATAACATTACCAGCGTTCGATACCGTACAAACCTTTAAACGCAAGATAATTAATTGTTTCTACCCACCCTCAAATGTAAAATTATTTATTGGAAACATGTAGCTTGTACTTCTGGAGGTGGCCTGCAATGCACAAATAGCATGCCAAAGCTAGATGGAGAGGAGAATAGAGAGGGCAAGAGGCAATTTCACTCAATTGGGAGCTGCATCCAGTAAGTGTAAAAACGTCTTGCTCTCTCTCTCTACTGTCTCGATTTTTTTCGGTTCTCCCCCTAGAAGAACCCCGAAAATCGAAATTTCTTCATTTACGTTATGAGCTCCAGATCGGGTCACAAAATATAGTTTTGGTACCAAATTTCAACCTTTTCCGTCCAGTAGTGTAAGAAAAAATTGCTGTGATGTGAGAGAAGCAGAAATCCGGAGTGATATTATAAGGGTATCCGTATATTGTATATACGAAACCCTAAAAACGACAATTTGAAAAGTAAAAAATTTGTGAACATGCCTGGAACCTTGATCATACAGTTTCAAAGTTCAACCATATTACACAAAGAAAACACAATACAAAACAAAAATTGAAAGAGTCTGATTTAATTTTATTAATCGATTGTATAGCTAGTAATTCTATAGAATTTAGCCTTTTTTGGTTGCCAATATTCAAGAACGAAATTAATAATGGTAAACACCTTTTGAACAACCCTGTATCGGCATAGTTCATAAGGTTTTCTATAGGTTTTCCCTTCTGACTTTAATGAGATCTTTGAAACATTAGAATTTCGATGGTCTCAGTTTTGGCGAATGCACTATCTTATAACAAAGTCGTTCCTGGGAGTGCCACATGAAATTCTGAGGATACCTCTTTCAAATTCTTCCTATATGAAAGAAGCTTTGTTATTTCACATGATCTTTAGATTTTTTAGTGCTACCCTGTATATATCAAATTTGCAGTAAATTGCTCTAGTTACATGAGTTTGATTGTCAAATATTAATGCGATTTACTAAATTTGTGATTACGAATCCTTTTAATATTTAATTTTTCTTGTTCATTTGTGTTAAGTTAGATAAAATTGAAAAGGGGGTCTGATTTAAACCTTGAAACGTTTGGAGTATTTGAAATATACAGACTTTCATATATATGTGGTGTTATTCCTAAAGAACAAATAATAATAACGAAAACTGTTTTGAAGAAATCTAATCATACATAATACTAATACTGCGACAATACAATGAAAAATTGCTTTCGGCGAAATTTGCTCTAATTACTTATATGACGTTGCCTTTGTTGTTTCAAACAATGCTCTCCAAGTTCTAAATTACCCTTTTCATAAGATATGAAAGGTCAAAGTGCTACAATCTGACTAATTCGTTTCAGTATCCAGGATATCATCTTGAATTCATTGGTATTGGACTTTGAACTTCGAAGATACATAATGAAGCTCATCCGATTCATGTGACAATCGCTCAATAATTAAGCGCGGTATTCATCTGATTTATTTATTATATTTTCGCATATAATTTTAAAGTGATAAGCTCGATATATTTGATTTTCCTTTCTTAAATTATACAGGGTGTCCCATAACTACTGGACTATACGATACCTGCAGTTAGAGGTGGTGAAAATATACCGATTAACACAAACATGTCTGGGTAAAATATCCTAAACGGATCCATATATTGTACTCAAATTTGGTACAGCATAGATTTCAAGGGCGATAAACAAAATTTTGTTCTCATTTTTCATGGTACTCTTACAGGGTGTTTGTTACGTAGGTCGAATTAGGCCAATCCATGTTTAATTTTTTTAAACCCCCTTATAATTTGCATTTCGGCGATAATAAATGAAACTGCCATAATTTCAATGCAAAAAACGTATACTTGTTAAATCTCCATTTTTGAGGCGTTTTCAAGATATTGCAATTCAAATCCGGTACAGCATATCACCGCAAGCAGCCTCAAAAATGATTTTTTTTAAGTCGGTTGTGAATTTGACATGAACTATTGTTTTCTCTCGATTTATTTACTGTGTTTTTAAAGTGAATAATTGGAATAAAGCATTCATTAAATATGCCTGGAATTAAAGAATTTGCAAATAGTGAACTATGCGATATGATTTGTGTTTATGCACAAGTAAATTATAATTCAAAGTGCTACAGTTAGTCGAAATGCACAGTTATATCCAAATCGAAATTTGCCTAATCGTAAAATATTCCAACGATTATGCACCAATTTAGGTGAAATAGGTTCGTTTCAAACCAAAAGTTCTGGTGGCGTCATGAAGATGAAATTTTAGTTCGAATTCTGGATAATCCTGCATTAAGTACTCGGTGCTTGCAAGCAGCTACTGGTGTACATCATCAATTTTGTGTACAGAAAAATTGTATCCGTATCACATTAAACCTGTACAAAATGTATTGCCCAATGTCTTACCACGTAGACCACAGTTCTCTCAGTGGATGCAACAAAATCATTCAAGATACAACGTTTATTCAAAACATCCTATTTTCAGACGAAGCTACATTCATACTCCACGGCGCACCGTGGAATCTTCAATTTCAAAATTCAAAGACACATTATCCACTTACGGTCCAGCAATATTTAAATGACAACTTTCCGCATCGTTGGATTGGATGTGGCAGTGAATTGCCTTAGCCGCCTCGTACTGCAGAACTTAATCCTACGGACTTTCACGTATGGGTAAACATGAAATCTTTGGTTACGAGTTAGCGAAAATTCAGGAAGCAGCGAATATTCTTAAAAATTACATTGCAACCTTTTTCAAGATAAGAGGACATCTCATAAAAAGTGTAATAAAATGCATTGATGCTAATTTCAACAGTTGATGAATCTATTTGTTCTTTATTTAATTTCAGAATTAAACTAAATGTTTTTGAAACCGTTAATGTTTTATTTAAATGACTAAGCGCCAGTCTTAATATGGCAATATCTAGAAAACGCCTTGAAATATGGGGATTCAACAAGTATACGTTTTTGTATTGAAATTATTTCAGTTTCATTATTTATCGTCGAAACCCAAATTATACAGGGTGTTAAAAAAATAAACATGAATTTGCCTAATTCGACCTGCGTAACAAACACCCTGTAAGATTTCCATGAAAAATGATAATACATTCTTGTTTATCGCTCTTGAAAACTATGTTGTACCAAATTTGAGTTTAATATATGTAGCCGTTTTTCAAATATCACTAATTTTCAAAAACCAAATACCAACTTTAGGACCCTTTATATGGTTTACTACAAACATTTTGCTAAGGCATGTTTGTGTTAATCGGTATATTTTCACCGTCTGTAACTGCAGTTATCGTATTGTCCATTAGTTGTGGAACACCCAGTATAACACACGATTCTTTTACCTGCAATTTACAAAGAGCAAGAAATAATTAATTTTTGCAAAAATTAAATATTTTGAAGTTGGTGGAAACTGAAACTTACTATAAATAAATTGCATGAGTAGTTTGCTATATTGTTTATATTTTACCTGGTACCGACTTACAAAATTAGTAATTAATTTTACAAGCTTTTAAACCCTCAAAAACAGGTATTTCTTAGCTATTTTGGCTCATATTTCTAGGGTTGCTAATAAGAGCCTATTTGAGATTTTTTAACGCATGCAAAACAGAATGAATCGTTTTTCATGAGTAATTAAACGAAATTTATGCAAAGAAAAAATATTGATAACCTGAGATTCTATGTTGTTGTAACTAAAAGCCTGTTTTTTATGTTTCCCGCATTTTTCCAAAATTTTATAGTGGGTAAATTTAGATAAAAAAATCTGATTTTTAATTTCAATGTTTCTTTCTGTAAACTGTGTAAACAGATCTTTTATTTTTGCATATGTAGGAGATACATAGCTTTTAATTTTTTTTTAATTAGGGAAATTGCATTTTTGGCAATTTTCACATTATTTTTTTTTCGCGGTTTTTTTTTCTTGTTTTCATTTAATAAGCCTTCAAACTTGGGGTATATTTTGAAAATAATTCGTCCTGTAGGAGACAATGTGAGGGCTTATTCTGACTCATTTGGATACTAATATGTTCCAACGTTCCTTTGCTATATCCATATCCATAAAATAGAGTAAAAAAGCTTCAGTTTAAGATGTTGTAGAGGTTTAGAGGAGTTTAGGTACGAAAGTTATAGTATTAAAAAAAATTTAAGTACCAAAAATTGTGATAGTCTCGTGTTCATGAAAATTATTATTTTCCAGTTTCTTTTTATGTCGACAATCCATCTAAAACAAATACATTTTTAATTCTCTTTATATGAACGCAAAAATAAAATGCAACTTTTCCTCTCCAGATATTTTTTGGTTAATCTAGTCCATTTTTTGGTAAAATATGAAGTTTCTTATAACGTAATAGAGTGCTGGGTTCTTTATTATATTAATTATTAAGTACATTTTACTTTTTTTTTAATAAAGGCAACAGTTTTTCATATTTGTACTATAGTACTGTAGCAGAGCAGACTTTAACCTAACAGTTTTCAAATTCGGTTACAAGTAAACTTGGTATGTTCTTAGCAAGGATTAATATTGTCTGTTAGTCTCGTTATGCTTATAGACAATCAGCTGGTGACAGATTTTGGCCCACCTTGTTCTCGCTTGTTCCTCAAAGGGGTTTGAAAACAATGGAAAAACTCGAGTTTCATTTTCCGAAAACAGAATGTTTTGCTCGAATTTTCTCGCGTCTGCCGTGTTTCCTACCTGTTGACCAAATGAATAAATGAATGATCCAGGCAAGTATTAAAATACGATAGACATAAGTGTCGCATGTAGTCAGAGCGTTAATACAAGCACGTGACCCTGTAAGTAAACAATATCCCCAGATTTCCTTGATTCTGCCAGGGGGAAGTATAAAAGTTTATATTGAAAGTAGTCCACAAAAAACTGGGATAAGGTTTGCAAACGGCCAAATAACATTAAGTACAGAAATCGTTATATACTCTTACTTGGCCATTCGTAAACATTATCCCAATTTTTTTGGAAACCACTTCGATATCAATTTTTAATCTTCCGCTTGCTAGAAGCGAGAAAATGTGGGGATATTGTTACGTTTCCTTACAGGGTCACGTGTTTATATCAACCCTCTGACTACGTGCGACACTTATGTCTATCGTATTTTAATACTTGGCTGGATAATAGAATTCATTTGGTCAACAGGGACGAAACACGCCAGATGCGAGAAAATTAGAGCAAAACATCTTGTTTTCTGAAAATGAAATTGGAGTTTTTCCATTGTTAGCCACGCAGATCTCTCCCAGATTTCGCTCCATTATATTGAGCAATAACTAATTTTCAATCCCCTTCGAGGAACAAGCCAGAACAAAATCTGTCACCAGTTGACGGTCTATAAGCATAACGAAACTAACAGACAACATTAATCCTTGCTAAGACCTGGAAAACATACCATGTTTACCTGTAACCGAATTTGAAAACTGTTAGGTCAAGGTCTGCTCTGCTACAGTACAATAGTGCAAATATGAACAATTGTTGTTTTTATTAAATAATTTGGTCAAGTGGGAGTTGGACTCGCATACTAAGGGTTCCGTACCACCTTTAAGATTCTAATATTCCAGTTTCAGACAAACAGGGAATGAGTGTATTTTCTTGTATTTACCCTACTATCTTTTAAAGGAAGCGTTTTAAATTTATAAAAAATATACACATTTATTTTCTACACATAGACTTTTTATTTTATCTGCTACATAATTCCCTTGATTTTTATAAAAATATGTATTTAATTTTCTAATTAACATTAGAGTTTTATTTTACTAATAAACTTTTAGGCAAGCCTTTTATAATCTATTGTCTGAATTTTAGGCTCTATAGTTTGAAAGATAAAGGGGAAAGTAGGACAAGTTTTAAATAATAATTTATTAAATCTTTTATACAAATTATTTAAAAATACATATAAAATATATTTTTCAAACTTCCAGATAATGTAGGGTCTAAAGTGGGAATTAAGTCTATGTTTAAAATTTTTGTTAATATCTATTAAACAAATGATTTAAAAATATGATATATTTGTAATTCACATAATGAGCCTTTTATTTGATACATTACATGATGCGTTTGGAAATTTTTTTTTTCATTTAATTCTATAATTTGTCCCCACAATTAATATTGAAGTTTTCTAGTAATTTTGTTTATAAATTTCAAGAGAGCCCCAGTACTTCTAATTAATTTCAAAATTTTAGGTATTATGGTTTCGGAAATAAAGCGGTAAATGAGATTTTTTTAAATATTTTTTTGTTAATAGCTTGTAAACAATTATTTTTATAAATATGAAAAATGTATATTTGTATTCCACATAATGAGCCCTTTAGTTTGATATATTGCATATCTTAAAAAATATTTTTTTATTTTCCGTTTAATTCCATAATTTAGGCGCCAAAATTAATATTAGGGATTTCTTCATATTTTTCCTGTAAACAAAAAAAAATAGGTCTTATAGTTACCGGAATAAAGGGGAATAGGTATTTTTTTAAAATATTTTTGTTAATATATTATAAAATATATTTATTTTAAAAATATAAAAAAAATATTTGTTTTCGTCATAATGAGCTCTTTGATTTGTTATATTACTTAATCCTTTAGAAACAATTTTAATTTTTTATTTTTCATTTAATTCTATAATTTGCCCCCCAAAATCAATATTAGGGGTTTTTCCTTATTTTTCCAGTAAAGTTCAGATGAGGCGCTATACCTCTATTTTTTTTTCAAAATTTTACAGCCTATGGTTTCGGCGATAAGGGGGGGGGTGATAGGTAAAGTTTTTTATGTTTTTGTTAATATCTTTTGAATAATTTGTTTTAAAAATATATTTGTTTTCGTCATAATGAGCCCTTTCATTTGATATATAACATGATGCGTTAGAAACAATTTTAATTTTATATTTTCTATTTATTTCTGTAATTTGCCCCTAAAATCAATATTAGGGGTTTCTCCTTATTTTTCCGGTAATGTTCAGGTGAGGCGCTAAACCTCTGTTTTTTTTTTCAAAATTTTACAGCTTATGGTTTTGGTGATGAGGGGATGTGTAAAATTTTTTATATTTTTGTTAATATCTTTAAAATAATTTATTTTCAAAATATGAAAAAAATATATTTGTTTTCGTCATAATGAGCCCTTTCATTTGATATATAACATGGTGCGTTAGAAACAATTTTAATTTTATATTTTTCATTTATTTCTGTAATTTGCCTTCCAAAATTAACAGTAGAGGTTTCTCCTTATTTTTCCAGTAAACTCCATGTCAGACCCTAAACCTCAAATTTTTTTTCAAAACCTTACGGTCTATAGTTTCGGATATAAGGGGGGGATAGGTAAATTTTGGTATATTTTCGTTAATGTCTTATTAACTATTTTTTTTAAATATGAAAAAATATATTTGTGTTCCTCAGAATTCTATATTTCCCATTTTTTTCAAAATTTTCGGCTCACTAGTTTCGGAGATCAGGGTGGGGGAACTGTCGATTTTTTTAGTTTTTCCCCCCAGAAGTACCCCTAATATCAAAATCTTTTACGATATGTACTCCAGATCGGGACACCAAACTGTACATTAACACCAAACTGTACATTAACACCAAATTTCAACCTCTTCCGTCCAGTAGTTTAGGAGAAAATTGCTGTGATGTGACAGAGGCAGAAATCCGGAGTGATATTATATAGGTATCCGTATATTGTATATACGGAACCCTAAAAAAGTAAAATGTACTTAATAATGAATATAATAAATAAGCCATCACTCTATTATGTTATAAGAAACTTAATATCTGGAGAGGAAAAGTTGCATTTTTTCGCGTTTATATAAAGAGAATTAAAAATTTATTTGTTTTGGACGGATTGTCGACATAAAAAGAAATCGGAAAATAGCAATTTTTATGAACACATTTTTTGTTTCATACCTTAAATTTGGTGCCTAAACTCCTCTAAACCTCTACAACATCTTTTACTCAAGCTTTTTTACTTTATTGTATGGACCTATACATAGCAAATAAACGTTGGAGCATATTTGTATCTAAATGAGTCAGAATAAGCCCCCACGTTAGCTCATAAAGGACGAATTATTTTCAAAATATACGCCAAGTTTGAAGGCCTAGTTAATGTCAACAAGGAAAAAAAGACATATAGGACCAATTGGAGCTTATTTGGATTTACAAAGACTGTATATGAAAAAAAAATGAGCCAAAAAAAATCGAGCATGTCCAAAAATGTATGCGAAACTTGCAATAAATGCAATTTTCGTAATTTAGCTAAAATTAAAAGTGCGATTTTTAATCGATTTGGACTTACATATGCAAAAATGAAAGATCTGTTTACACAGTTTAAAGAAAAAAATATTGAAATTAAAAATCAGATTTTTTTATCTAACTCGAAGCGAAAGCAGAAGGCTACGAGAATTATGCGAACCGACCTGAAGAGGGCAGATGTGACTCTGCCGAAACGTCGTCATTATACCATCGATCCCGGCAGGGATCAGTTATCAACTACGCGGATGAATTCCAGGAAACCACCTAAAACATATATAAATATATGTTTATATATATATATATATATATATATATATATATATATATATATATATCACGCTTCTGGTTACTCGAATATCCAGTGAGCAGACGGCTGGGTGTTTTTGGGACTAACGACTGGTCTATTATATATATTTTGCATTACTTCCTCAATTTAAATGTTTTGCTCTGATCTGCTCCTCGTTGTAAAAACGTGCAATTCTGTTGCGTGTAGTCATTACTGCAGCAGCAGCTTTTCTCACGACAAAATATCGATAAACATGACGAAATATAATATATTATTTTATTATTAAATTTTTAAAGTTTGAGTTTATTGTATATCTTACTAGTTATTGCTTTCAAGCTTTGGTTGCACTAGAAATATTAGTAATAAGTTTAAAGTTTGTGTTTTATTTCAGGTAAGTTCAGTGTGTGAAGAAATTATCAACTATCAAATTACTAGTTTGAGTATTGGTAAGTATCATACTAAGGTTTGGTTGAATTAACACTTAAATCTAATCAAGAAAGTGTTATCAACGCTGAAAATGCTTTGTAAGGCTTGTACACTGAAGTATTTAGTGTTAAACATGTTGTTATATACTCCGTAGGTTCAATTAAAATTTAAAAACTTATTTTCACTTTCACTTTCTAGAACTTTTATTTACATCAAATATACACAACAGCTGATTCGAATATCACAATAATCTCTTCGCCGCACTAACTGCCTGCTGCGATGATGGGCCGCTCCTTTTAAAATCAGCATCGAATCCTCTCGTACAATCCAGTATCAATTCTACAGTTGTTGAGCTATTTCAAAATTAATTTTTTTTGTCCTCCCAGCGATCGATGTCGTATTGAAACCAGGACCGGCTTAGGTACATTTCGTAACACCGCCCCCCTTTAATTCTGATCGTCCCGATCAGAAACATCCTCTCTATGGTAGGGAGCGAGTCGATCTACATGGACCACCTTCAACTTAGTCCTGGCGTTTCGACGGATCCGGTAGACGACGTCATTAAGCCTTTTGACCACCTCGTATGGACCATCCCAGGCGGGTGTAGGCTTTGGAGATTTACCCTTGCTCCGTTGGGGGTTGTACTGCCAGACTTTGTCCCTCTCTTCGAACCCGACTGAATTGTCCTTGAGGTCGTATCGGGTCTTCATCCGGTCACTGGTGGCCAACATCTGCGTTCGGGCTAATTCGTGTATTGCCAGCATGTTACGTCGCAGCTGGTCAGCATAATCGTTGATGGCTTGGAAAGGTTCTCCGGGGGAGCCAAAAGCCAAATCGCAGGGTAATCGCAGCTCTTTTCCGGATAGTACCCTGGCTGGAGTCAGGCCTGTACTATTATGTACGGCTGAGCTATATCCCAACAGGAATAGGGAAATATGCTCATCCCAATCACGCTGGTTATTGCTGACGACCTTGGATAGGTGTTATTCCAAGGTCCTGTTGAATCTTTCCTCCATTCCGTCTGACTGTGGGTGCAATGGTGTTGTTTTCCTGATCCCCAACCTCGTGCAGACTTTCTGGAATACATTCGATTCGAAGTTACGCCCCTGGTCTTTATGTAGTTCCATTGGGACGCCAAACCTGCTGAATAGCTGTTCTAGTAGCACCGCCGCTACCGTGGTTGCATCTTGGTTGGGTATCGCATATGCCTCAGGCCATTTGCTACAGTAACCCATTGCGACCAGAATGTATTTGTTCCCCCTTTCAGACTCGGGAAACCGACCGGCGACATCGATGGCAATTCTCTCAAAGGGACGCCCACACTGTACTGCTGCATTCTGCCCTTGGTCCGTGTCTTCGGGCCCTTACTGGCTGCACAGGTGTCACATTTCGGGCACCAAGCTCTGACGTCTTCAAAATAATTTACCCAGTAGAGTATCACTGGCGAACTTTGTGTAGGGTTTTGTTCATGCCCAGATGGCCCCCGGTAATCTCATCATGTACTTCGGTCAGGATGGCTGGTACCTTTTTCTTAGGAACTACCAGTTGGGACTTGGTTTCTCGGCCATCAGTGCTTTCCCAAATTGGCTTGAGTATTCCATTCTCTACTTTTAGAGAGTCCCATCGGGCCCATAACGATTTCAGCAAGCCCGAGTACCTAGCTACCTGGTCCCATCGTGGCATGGGTGCCCCTATAGTTTTGAGTGACGAGATTGGTTCGATGTCTGGATCAGCCATTTGGTCCTAGATGCACTGTTCCGTTGTTCAGTCTTCATTGGCCGGCACTCGGATCTGTCTGATGGAGATACCCTCTCGCTGTTCTGTCTTCAAACAATGTCCGCATTCTGCTCTAAAGGGTCTTTTGGGTAGGGCATCGGCAATATTGTGAAAACGGCCAGAACGATGTTCCACCTTGAAATCGTATTGCTGTAATTTCTCCATCCACCTGGCCAGTTGTCCTTTAGGTCCAGCAGCCATTTGAGGGCGACATAATCTGTTCGAATTATGAAATGACGACCATAGAGGTATTTATCGAAATGGTCTGCAGCTCTTATTATTGCAAGAAGTTATTTTCTTATGACGCAATAATTTCTTTCCGGTTTCGAGAATCCACGGCTGTAGTACTCGACCACCCTCTCTTCACCATCTTGCACCTGGGATAGGACGGCCCCCAAACCTGTGCTGCTGGCGTCGGTGTCTGAAATGAACTTGCCGTACTGCGTAGGAAAGGCTAGGATTGGGTTGGAACATAATGCTGCCTTCACTCGTCTGAATGATGTTTCGCAATTCTGATTCCAACGGAAGGTCTCTTTCTTAGTGGTCTTCCGATGTAGAGGCGGGGCAATGGTGGCAAATCCCTCAACAATATCGCCTGTAGTAGGAACAGAGGCCCAATAAGCTTCGGAGTTTATGCTTGTCTCTTGGGACTGGCCAATCACGGATGACTTCTATCTTGTCCTTGTTGGTGCGGATTCCTGACTCGGAAACGACGGGGTCCAAAAATTCTACTTTTTTGGAACAAGGAACACTTCTTCGGGTTGAGTCTCAGGTTGGTGTTATTAATTCTGGAGAATACATCGCCCAGGTTCTTCGGTACATACTCCATTAGACTTTCGAATGTTGCAGGAGCATTACATACGCCAAAGGGCATGACCGCTGTCTTCTCGCTGTCGTTTTCGTGTAGACCAACCTGCCAATATTCACTCTTTAGGTCTAGAGTGGAGAACCAACGGAAGCCTACTAGTGTGGTTAGAGGGTCATCAATTCGGGGTAGAGGATAGCTGTCTTTCTTGGTAACGTCATTCAGCTTTCTGTAATCCACGCAAAATCGTTTGGTTTCATCCGTCTTTTTGACTAGCACGGCGGGAGCGGACCATGAGCTGATGAATGGCTCAATAACTCCATTTTGCAACATGAACTCGATGTTTTCCTCGACTGTCTGTTGTTGCTCCAATGGTAGTCGCCTAGGTGGTATTCTGTTGGGTTTGAGCCTTCCCGGTATCTATTCGGTGCTGGATGATGTTGGTGCGACCGGTGGTTCTATCTTGACTGTTAAAAATTTGCCAGTGCTTTGTGATAAATTGCTTGGCTTTCTTCTGTTCCTCTGGTGTAAGGTGTGTCAAATGGTCAGCAAATTGTTGTTGGAACTCTTTACTGGGCCCTGTCTCCTTCACCGATGCCTGGTACTCTTCTTCGCAATTGATGATGGTCTCCACTTGCTCGAAATAAGCTATTTCTTGACCATTGACAATTCTGATGTCGTTGTTGGACAAGTTCAGGACTCTAATTGGTATATCTCGTCCGGTTTTAACTATAGCCCGTCCAACTAAGTAGTCATGAGCTGAGTGTACCCGCTTCACCATTCCAACGCAGCTCCCAGGATTGCTGTCTAGCTGCCCATGAATAATCTGTTCCGTTCGACCGGGAATTCTAGCTGAAGACTTTGCCACAATTTTTATGGAGGTGACTGAACTGACGGGCCGTGTCAATACAAATTCCTCATTTAGGAACCGAAGAACATATCTCGGGTCGAACATAAATCCATGCTGGTCCATACCCAGTATAAAATCGTCTTCAATATCCGCTACCAGGACCCTATGCCGCATTCTGTTGTCCCCCATCTGCAGTACTATCTCTGCTTCACCTTGTATTGACATGGACCCGCCGGTGACTGTTTTGAACTGGATGTTATTGGTAATTGGCCGGATTTCGGATGCCCTCAAAACCCTGGACTTTGCAATGGACACAGTGTCGATGGTGATGGTAATTGCTCGGCCATTGATGGTGCCCTGATGGATAGGCTGCTGCTATCTCGGCAAAATCCCCGGATGGATACTGTCCTGGGGGCTGGTGGGGGGTTAGTCAGCCTTGGCCCCCTTATGCTGACTGATTGGAATTTCTCTGGTTGATGTTCACTCTGCAGTCACGTTGGAATTGTCCTCTCCATCCACATCGGTAACATGCCCCCTTGCACTAGTTATTTGTGACTTTTCTAGTAGTTTGTTCATACCAGCCAACAGCGCTTGAAATGGTGACTCTGGATCTTTCTGTTTGAAGGAAACCGCTTGCACCCTCCGTTTGGACATGTTCATAACTGCCTCTACTTCTAAGGCCCGAAGTAAAACTTCATTACTTTTCTTGACGCCACTCAGTCGTAAATTTCTTTATACTTCCACATCTCTGATGCCGTTTATGAAACTCTGTGTGACCAACTGGTCTTTCGTTTCCTCTGGCAGGTCTGGGTAGGACAAGTGTACTAACCGTCTAATCTCTGCTTCGAATTCTTCGAGGGTTTCACCGGATCTTTGCGTTTTTCCACTGATTTGGACTTGGTATACCTGGCTCAGTGATTGATTGTCTTATCTCTTGTCCAGAATGGCGATAATTTGTCGAAATTGCCTTGTTCATCGACTGGAATGTTTTGGAGTAGTTCTAAGGCCGGAAAGGAAATTACAAGAGACGTAGATTTTTCCTGGTTATCCCATCCATTAGCTGTAGCCACGACTTCAAATTGCCGTTTATACATGGGCCAAGATGAGCTGCCATCAAATGTGGGTGGTTTCCTAACGGAACCTTTGGTACTCACGGTGTGCTGGTATTTTCCTCGCTGTAAGTCCTGTTGCATTTTTTTGATTTCTGTTTCCACCTTGTTTTGGATGGCACTGATTTTATCTTGCACTGTGTTTTGAATAGAACTGATTTCAAATTTTACCTGGCTTTGGATGGGAGGGTGTCAACTATAGTTTTTATGGTCAGAATGTCATCATTTATCTCTTTTATGTCTGACTCAACTATTTGCATTCTTTCATTAACTGTTTCATTATCATTGTGCCACTATTTGCATTAATTGTTCAAATAGCAGTTGTCTTTTTTCTTCCGCTTTGCTATGTTTTTCTTCAAATATTTTAAAATCATTTTGTCGTTTTTCTTTTAGTATTATAAGTTCATTACGTCTTGTTAATTCAAATTTCGAGAATAATCCCTCAATTAAATTTTGTTTTGTAGTGACAAGATTTTCTAATTCTATTTTACAACTAACCTTTGTTGAATTTCTTCTTGATGTTGTTTCAACTTCTTGACACGTTTTTCCAGAATCTGTGCTATTTTTTCCTCCGTAACCTGCTTAACTATTTTTTTGGTAGTTTTGTCCGTTTTTTTCATGCTTTTGGTTTCCATAAATCAAATTAAGATTTTAATTTCACTTAATCCTGCACTTCTCATCACCAAATTTGTTATATACTCCGCTGGTTCAACTAATTAAAATTTAAAAACTAATTTTCATTCTAACTTTCTAGAACTTTTATTTACATCAAACATACACAACAGCTGATTCGAATATCACAATAATAATATAACATAAGCTCTTCTCAGCACTAACTGCCGGCTGCGATGATGGGCCGCTGCTTTTAAAATCACCATCGAATCCTCTCGTACAATCCAGTATCAATTCTACAGTTGCCGAACTGTCCTCCTTGCCCTCATCGGTACCCCTATGCAAAAGCAACTTATAATCTGAACTAATCTGGTATCTTAACAGCGAGCAGTTAAAACTTTATTGAGAATCACATAGCACGTAGCAATCAAACATTTCATAATACTTATTGGAAAAATCCTTGGGGTTTTATTAAGAAGTGCTGAATATATTATTGATAAAAATCCAAAAAGTAAATAATATCCATGTTATCAAGGCTCCAGCTGTATTATATATGAAACTCCTGACCTATATATCACATATGTTTTAGTTAAAGATAGGTAACGGTTACCTGGGTTATCTAAGAATATTTCGATGCCTTGCCAAGTCTCCAGCGACAGTACACATTACTGAACAAAAATCTTCTTGCCTGATGTTGTGACATAGTCTCTCTGCAAGGTTTTAATTTTTTATGCATGGCGGTTAAAAATATATGAAGTGCGTAGCATAAAATAATTGGGATGTACCCAGTAACAATTATTCCTCTCGATTTTGTAATTATAACTTTTTTGAGGTTATGGTTTTAGGTCTAAATTTTTAATAAAAATATTTCATTCAAATTTAAAGTACTCCTTATGAAGAAGAAAAATAGTTGTATTTAAAAATTATGTTTATGCAAAATATATTTTCTTAAAACAATAAAAAACATCTTAATTTCATTGTGTTTTTAATTTAGTAAGTCGAATTTTATAAGGAGTTCTTTTTTATGTAAAACTGAATGGAGGGTAATTTTAGTAACAATTTCGACCTATGAACCTCAAAAAAGTTACAATTACAAGTGTTTGGGTGTGCCAGCTTTAGCAAAAGATTCCCAACAAATTGCATTACAAAGTGCTAGTAGTTTCCTAGTAATTGTCAAAAATGTGTATAAAACAAAATCTTAAGCACATTATCTCTCGAAAACAGAGTAATAAGTAACTAATACTGTGCACTCAGTAAACCTCATTTAATTTTGGCTATTCTACCAGTCCTAGCAAGCACGCCATCTTTTTTTGAAACACTGTATATGTATAAGTAAATATCTAATATTTAGAACAATAATTTAAAATTCAATCTTTTCCATTTATATTATTAGACCTTTTGTATCCAACGGGCATTTAGTAATGTCACTATATTATAGTTATAAAATAATCAGCATACCATTAGAAAATGCGGTTTTTACTCAAATCTTTTAATCCCTTTCCTTATTCTATGTCATAAAAGTAGCTACATTACCGTCTGTCAGACACTTCACAGCAAATCATTCTAGTTTTAGTCATATAACATTTGTAATTGTGTTCCTTCGAGGGTCTAAGAAAAAGAGCAGCAATCATTTGAGACTAAACGAAGGAAGCGACAGCTTCTTACGAATTATACTTCCGGTCTCTTGTTATCTCTTGTCTGTTTCTATTTCCTTGTTATCATTAGTAATGATTATAAATTTCAGGAGAATTAAAATAGTTGTCAGTATTTTGTTATGACTCCTAATGTGTAATTTAATTCTAAATTTAAATTTCTATAACAGCCAAATAACATTTGTTGAATTATTAAACTCGCAAGTTTAAGCTCGTATCCGATGAATTGTAAATGCGACAGAAAATTTAACTAAAGGTGTATGAAATTAATAGTGTTAATTCTGACTTCTGACATATGTCAAGTCCGTAATGTAATATATCGCAAAGAGAGAATTGGAGTTTTTATTACAAAAGCAAATTTTGAGCAGGTTTTCTATATTAATTGGATGTTATACTATTTAATTTTCTATATATTATTGATATCCTATAAAAGCAGAAACTCATAATTTTACCTGGTCTCTGTTTCTTACACAGTGAACTGAATTGTATGGGTATTTCCAGATCAAGGTAGTGTTTGGTGTCGGCAAGAGTGGGCCCCGGTTAAGAAGCTTCGCTTCAATAAATTTAGAATGACGCTGAGGAAATACGAAGTTTGACCTTGAACTTAAATGATCAGGGGTGTAAAAACTCAATAATGGGTTTTTGAAAGGAAATTCACTCTTCGAATGACAGAAAATGGTACACGAGTGATAACTGAAGACGCCAGTTTTCTGTCCTAAATCACTCAGTTGTAATTAATAAGAGAGAATCTTGACCAATTTTGTTTTAATAACATTACTGTTCATTTTCATCGAATAAAGATCGAATCAATCACTAATATTCTTTGACATAAATAGTTGGTAATTACCTTAAGCCGAGGACAAATGTTTATTTAATGTATACCAAACTGTATCTTTTAATGCATTTTGAATGCCGAAGTTGTCAGGGCTTTCACATAATTCATCATGTTTTTGGGATCGGTCTTTTTATATGCTAACCTGCAATCATTATTGCGTCGTCATAAACTGAAACTTCATCATTTATGCATGCTGATGCTACAACATGCGCAATTCATGCGTTCACAAAACTTTCTCTCACTCGATCGATAGGAAAGTCATAGTCGAAGTCAGAAAGGGACGGCTGAACTAATGAACTGAAAATAATGACCATTCAGCATCCACAAAAGACAGCGCAACGACTGATGCTCGAAAATGGTGATGTCTGTTAATACAGATTCTGCGATGCTCAATACCTTGTTGCCGGATTTTTTCAAGGATTCAATTTGTTGAGTTCAGACACGTTCGCTATTGAAAAAGAAAATGTCATACGCTTTACTAAAAGTTCTTTCATCGGCTCTTTGCAAAATCGATGAGCAGGTCACTTTACTTAAAACGTATTGCAGTTCTGAATGACCGAGAGAGGTAGAGTTCTAAGAGTTGGCCTTTATTCACATTTTCATGCTTCATTCAAAAAATGAATATGGAACATCTGCGTAAAAGGCATCTTAGCTTCAAATACTTTATTAATTTAGAAAAGCGACAAGTTTCAGTTGAAATAGATACTATAAATTTCTGTAGCGTTTAGAATCACATTTGGCTAGCCCTATACATATATGTAAATACCCCACACATTTACTAACAAAAATAGTATCAAATCAATACTGACAGCATTATCTTTGGTAAAAGTTAGTTTATCTAGATGAATATCCAAGACTAAAAATTGTCAAATCGTTTTTGAGAATAGACAAAAACATGTTCGAAACGTAACGATGAAAATAAAGAAAACAATATGATCTAAAACCAAGATTAGTTTTGCTTATGCAGTTTTATCCAAATGGTCAAAACACACACACACACATATATATATATATATATATATATATATATATATATATATATATATATATATATATATATATATATATATATATATATATATATATTTATATATATGTATACGTGTTAAGTTGTCACCTCCGTACAGTTTAAGAGGCTGCCTGACCTCCAGGTCTTTCAGATGATATTTCTGTAAGATTGCTTTATATATGAGATGAGGGGGAGTTACTGTAACGGTTTTACATTAGAGGGGAAAGAATTTTTGTAATTTAAAATTTTATATATATAATTATATTTATATATAGTAGTAGATATACAAGATACGAAAGGACCTCATTTGCCGAGCATTTCCGGTGTTGCACTGACCTTCATCGGTGTTGCCTGATTTATGAATTTGCTACACTTTCTACCAACGCAAGTAACGACTTTACATGTAATATGTAAATATTAAAGTTTCAAAATTTTAGTTATGTTATTATAGAGTGAGGACGCGTGGGTTGGAACAATTTCATTTAAAATTCAGGTGTTGGTTTTATGAAAAAACACTCGGCCATTTCGGTTTTTTTGGACTGCGGTTTTTGTGATGATAAACTCATTTATACAGGGTGGGCCACAAATAAATTGCGACCATCAACTTTATATTTTCAAATGGAAATATTTGTTTTTATTTTATTTCTGAATTCTGCATTGAATCCTAAGTATTTTTCATGTTCAATGCTCTATACCGAAAATTAACAGTTATTAAAAAAATATAATTTATTTATAAACTTAAGAAATCAAACGGTAAAAATAAGGTATATGTTGTCTTCTAAACGTTGTTTGTGGCATATTCTTGATTATTTTTATGTTTTTTTGGGGAATAACACCACAATAGAAATAAAACTACGTATATTGCAGGAATACCAAACGTTTCAAAGTCCGAATAGACTTTGAAACGTTTGGTATTCCTGCAATATACGTAGTTTTATTTCTATTGTGGTGTTATTCCCCAAAAAAACATAAAAATAATCAAGGTATATGTTGGTTTGAAACTATTTATTTACATTTGGTTTTTATAATTGTTGGAAGTATTTTAGTCGCATGAATGGAAACCCTTATTTTATGATGGAGTTTATAACAATAGTTTATGTCCATATAAACTGTACTATAATTTTACTTCAAATAAGTAGTTGTCAAGTGCAATTGTAAAGTTTCAAAGTATGGCGCGTTTAACTGAAAAGCAGCGAATAGAAATTTTGAAGATGGTAGGATATGGCAAAAGAACTCGAACACAAGTTGAAGTTTGCGAATTGTTTAATATGAAGTACCCGGCGCGAAGTAAAAGAGAAAAAATATTTCTAGAATTTTGTAGTAAGAGACAATTACAAAACCAAACATTTTCCAGAAGATACATAATTAAATGTTTTGCTCGATTTACTAGAAAATCCTCACAAATCCAGTAGACAAATAGCCGCAGAACAATCAATAAGCAAATCTTGTTTTCTAAAGTGCTTGCATAGAGATAAGTGGCACCCATACAAAATTTATTTAGTTTAGAACGTACTGAAGATGCTTTGGACCGGAGAGTGGAATTAAAATTATCCGATAATGCATTTCTGATACTTTCTAGGCTTACAATTTTTTTTCAAGTTCTTATTATTTCCTGGGAGTCGCTGGTTTGCAATTTTGGATTATAAATTTGTATTGTGTCAACTAAAATCAGAATTATGTTGCAATTAGCCATATTATTTCTGATTTATTACTATTGACAATATGGTTTGAATTTAAGTTCTTTGCGTTTTAACAAACTTCATTTTATACAATGAACTTAAATTGTTTATAATGCGATTATGCAAAACTCAATAACTTTGACAGAGTCCACAAGTACCATGTTTAAAGAACAGCTCGTAAACCATTATTTTCTGAATAATCTGTGCTTCATCTTGAAAACTGCCTAAGTTATAGATTTTTCAAATATTATTAATGTTAGTGGTTATTCCAGTTTTTCCCTGTGCGTAATGCTCCGATCATGCTTTACAAAAAATAATTTTATAACGTTTTTCACTTTTTTTATAAATATTGTTTTGGAAGCATTGCTATATAGTCAAAAATTTAAAAATTATATAGGAAAAAAAGTTTAATATTGTTTGTTTTGCTTTATTGTCGAAAAGTGGAAAATGAATTGTATTGGTTGGTAGCTGATGCATTTATTATATTATTCAACAAACAAACAATTTAAAAATAGAAAGGATTCCGTCTTTCAAGTATCGGTTTGTTTAAACCGAGAACACAAAACTCAAATTCAAAATATGAAGAGGAAAGCTGAAAAGAAATGTATTAAATACAGATAATTTAATGAATGAGGCAGGTTTAGATAAAAATCAAAAGTGCATTATATCAATAAATTCATAGACATAAAAACGAAACAAGTTTAATTTAAATTAAAATGCTGAAATATTTTTGTCATATATAATGAAAGAAGAATATAAAGAAATGTCGAAGCACTCACAAAATATTTGAATGATGTTATGGCAGTTACACACAGTAACTAAACTCCGTATATTTTACAACAATTATTAGAAAAATACGCCCCGAATTTTAGAATTGTATATAATTTATGGTCTGTATCTGAGATTTAAAATCTACTTATAATTAAATGTGTAGAAATAAAAAAAAGTATACACAATAATTCCAAATAGAGGACAGACTGTAAATGACATATAGAATTTGTTTTGTGGTTGTAAACAAATTGGTTCAAAGGCAGTAAGGGTACTCACTCCCAAAACTACCCCCTAAAGTTCACATATTATTTAGCCTCACATTCCTCATTATATTTTATTTAGTATTTCCGATTGTTGTACATTGATAGTCATATCCATTTTATGCGCAACCAAAAAAGTAATCTATCTAAATTGGTAATGAGTGACGGAAAGTATATTTCGTAACAAGCTTTCGCTTCCATCGTTCAGTCCCAGTCATTTAAAATTAAAAAATATATCTAAATCTGTGTTTTATTTAGTGGTGTCACGGTTAGGGAGGAAAAAAGGGCCATCTAACAAACTGTACGCCACTGGTTGAAGTAATTTAAATTGCTTCTTTACAACAATTGCCTTTCAAAGTTTATTAAAATTGTAATGTGATGAAGTTTTCGCCAATATGCGTTTTTGAATTTTAAAGATTAACCCTCTAAATCTGGAATATGAGTGGTGTAAGGATTTATTAAACAAACTCTCAAGGCTGTAGCTAGAAAAATTATTTGGGGAGGGGTGATTACTTTAGCCATTTGTTTTTAATATTGTGCACTGATTGGGAACGCGAAGTTAGTTTTCTATTCAGTATACTTCCAGTATATAAGAGATGTATAGAATAAAATAATGTATTCTCATGAAGAAACTTGTTAATTCGTTAAAATTGAATCTTCAATTCCCACATTTCGTATTCAACCTCGAACCCCCCCCCCTGGCTACGACCTTGTAAACCATATTTACTTTTGTATTTCCTATTGATCATACCAATTTACATTTTTTGGGGCATATAGCCTGTTATCGCTAGGATTATTTTTTTATGAGTTGGCTTTGCCATTATACCGTGCTATCTATTCAAAACTAGCCACGCAAAATAACTTTTAAAACATCCTTAAAAGAAAAAGACAAAAAAAAAGTTTTTTATATATAGGAGGGACACATTTTACACGTATCGGCCACTCTACAGTTTCAACCCTTAAGCGGGGGTGAATATAATTTCTTTAAAGATCTCACAACAAGGTAACAACCATTACAGCGAGAAACTAGTACAATTTGGAACTGAAAATCGAGAAAGTTGTATTAATGCTATGAAAGAACTAATAACTGTCCTAGGGAAGTAATGAGACTAACAGATAAAAAAATTCGAAAAATAGAAGGATAGCCATATAAAGCCCCCTGACATTCTAGAAATACAGATGACTGCCAAAAGGAAGACCAGAAATTCTCGTAGAAGAAGTGGAGTCAGCTGTTAAAAACATAAAGAATGACAAGACAATAGGGAACGTCGGAATATCGCCCAAATATTTTCGCAATATATAGAAACCAGACACATACCACACAAGAAAGGCAAAAAGAATCCATTTCAGTTAGAGCACGATAAGTCTGCTATAGGTAGTCTATAAATTGTTTACTGAAAGTAACAAATACCAACTCAGTAGAGATTATCAAATACTACTCGCCTTGATTTTCATGGACTTCGAGAAAGTGGTCCACACTAGATTATCGAAGGACAGCAGAATGTCGATAGACCATGTACATCAACATTGATTAATATGCAGGGCTTTCATTTCAAAACTAGCCACCCAAATTATTTTTTAAAATATCCTTAAAAGAAAAAGACAAAAAACACATTAATTTATATTTACGGGGGGACACATTTTACAGGTATCGGTCACCCTGCGGTTTCAGCCCTTAAGCGGGGATGAATATCACTTCTAAAAGTTTAAATACAAAGGGGTATCATGTGATATTTTGTTTTAAAGTTCTCTTTTTGACAATCTTTTGAACCATCATTTATTACAATAAGATTATTTTTATAGAGTAATATCATTTTAAACTTTCAATTTAAAATAATTATTATTTTCTATGTATTTATTATTAATATTGCATTAGCGTTAGAATTACCTTGTACTTAAATTAAATGTTCAAAATGTCAAGGAGCGATAGGTCGGGAGATGTCTCATTAAGCCAATTTCGTACAGGCAAGGCTTATAATCTGGAGGTGCACCCTCCTGTTGAAAAAATAGCTTTTATTTGTCTAGCAACAAAGTTCCTTCTTGATTTATTCAGTTTTCTAAAGATTTGGTTATAAAGGTATTTATCACGTTTTCTAATAATAAGTCCAAATACAATTCTCCAGTTAAATTTGTTTCCACGAATAAAGAACCTATAATTTTATAGTTTTATATGTTGGTTGTTCTCTTCCTGAAAAACTTGTGGGTTGGTATTGTTCTAGTATCTATAATTGTTTAGTGGCAAATCCATTTAAAAAAAATCCTGCTTCGTGAGAAAAAGAAATATTTAAAAAAATAGAGTCTGCATTTGCCCTTTGAATCATTAATTCGCAGAACCTTCTGTATTTTGTAGGGAACGGATTAATTTAGGCATGACGTTTTATGCACACAGCCGACCGAAATATTTGTTAACCAGTTAACTTGAGAAATTTATGAACTAAATCCAACACATAGCTACTAATGCCTAATACTCTTATCGGGATGTCTCTGATGAAAAACATGAGCAGTTCTGCGTGCACCGCGTTTTTCTTTCCCATAAATATATATTATTTCAATTCTTCCTTGTAATGAATAAAACAGTCGAAATTTGATGGTCAGTTTTTAACGCAACCACTATCTACTAATAATAAAGTTGTTACAGTTACACTCACAAATATCTTTCGCATAAACATTTAAGGATTTTGTCTCACTTGTTTATCTCCGTAATTATTCTCATGCTTTTTGTAATTACAATTAAAAATATTAATTTTTTACGATTTCTAGGTCAATACTCTGTAAAAAATAATCTGACTTAAAAAAATAATGTGTCAAAAGATTGGTAAAAAGAGGTTTCAGATGATACCCCTGTGTTTCCAAACTTTTAGAAGTGATATTCACCCCCGGTTAAGGGTTGAAATGTAGGGTGACTGATACGTATAAAATGTGTCCCCCATAAATATAAATTAAAATGTTATTTTTTCTTTTTCTTTTAAATATATTTTATAAGTTATTTTGGGTGACTAGTTTTGAAATGAAAGCCCTGTATATGTTATGGACCAAGTGATTAATTGTACACTACTCCCGGGCTTTTGGAAAAATGATTTGACAAAAGTATAATATCTGTTTAAATCATTAAATAGTCCATACATAAAATCAAAGTAAAACATAACATGCTTAATTGCCTTTTTTTTTCTGAAATGACATGAAATCAAAATTTAAAACATAATACTTCTTCGTTTTGTAGACCATCTTCTCTATTATTAAAAACAAACAATTTAAATAATCAGGTTAATAATTTGTACTTATTATGAAAGGGTTTTACATTTAGAAACTACTAGTTCTTAGCTGTAAAAGTCAAATTAAAAATATAAGACAAAAAACACAAAATAGTAAGTAAACAAAAATAAGGAACACGATGTAGTGAGCAGTGAAGGAATTGGAGTCAGCAGTCAGTCATCGCAGGGCCTTTGTCCACCCCTGTATGCCTCCTCCTTTAAGGCATCTGTATTATACTTTGCCCAGCCAGTGGCAGATTCAAGAGGGGCTAAACTTCCCCCTCCAAGCATCAGAATTTTTTTAGCATTTATTTTGCTAAAACCTACCTTCAGCGGGACCAAGCCTCCCATCCCCTCGATTACCACAGCAGTATTCATAATGCCCAGGCAGTTTTATAAATAATGAAGTTTAGATAGTATCACTTGGCCCGAGGTAGCTTGCAATTCATAATGCCCGAGCATTACAAATAATGCCCACATTAATCACTCCTATCTTCGCGCACGCTAGGCGAGTCAGCTTATTTGACATATTTATCTTGAAAATTTTTTAATTTGGTAATATTCACATCGCTTAAATTTTGGATTTTTTTTAAATCCATTTTAACAAATTGTTCTAAAATTACATTATTTTCGTATTTAATATGATGAGCTAGTTTTCGTTTCAGGTTTTTTGACGTTTTATTGCTATTTTTAAAGTTTTTGGTGTTTTATACATTTTTTCATTTATGACATTTTTGATATTTTTGAGGTTTATGACATTTTTGACGTTTCATTTATTCCTGGTATTTTTGACATTTTTGTATTTTTTCACATTTTTGACATATTGACATATTGTTTTTGACTATTTTTGGGTCTCGTTTGCATTTACCGTGATGTTGATATTTTCACTCATATATTTATTTTGATAATTTTGTCAAATTTTATATTATTGTGATGTTTTGGTGTATTTAATATTCTTAACATTTGAAGGTTTATACTTTTTTTCAGTTTTTGGAATTTATTGTTACTTTATAGGTCTTAACTATCATTTGAAAATTTCAACATTTTCTAATTTTTAAAGATATTGCCTGCAATAAATCTGATAGTGTCCCCACCCCCTCACTAATTCATTTCTAGTCATTTCAGGAGAAGTGCATGTATACCAACTTTCGCGCCTGCAACTTTTTTGTTGCTTAAAAATTGCTGACACCTATCGTCTTCCTGCAATAACAGAGTTTTCGTATAATGACACATCAAATCTCAATAAATTTAAGGAACTAATATTATAATTCTCATATCTGTATTATTTTCAGTTCCCAAAATAGTCATTTTTTCTTGAGGCATTCACCGCTTGCCCCCTATCGTATACCTGAATGTTCACAATTTGATAAAACTCTGTTGATTTTAGAAGAGTATCTATATCAAGATTCACAGCAGTATTACTTTCTATTTCGGATATATTAAATTCTTTCTAAAACAATACTAACCCCCTTTTCATCCATTTTGACAAAATAGCGACTCACATATTACTTCATTTAATAAAGGACTCAACCTCTTAATTCTTTTTCTTTTTTGAAAAAAAAAACATTTCCCCTCATGACCCCCATGAATTAATTAAATGTTTGCAGAATGACGATACTCATTATTATTTGTTTGGAGAGAGAAGTATATACACCAATTTTCCCGTCTTGTTTTTCTGGATAGGGACAATCTAATCAGCTGGCGACATGAAATATACTTTACAACTTCCTCTCATACATATCAAATATACAAAAAAAATCATAAAAATAGGTCGAGCCCTTTCGGGGGAGTTCAACCACAAACACCGTGACATGAGATTTTGTGCAAATTTTATTTTTATTTATATTTAAGAATTTATTAAATAATGTTTAAAATTTTGGAGCCTTAACTTTTGATGACTCTTTGTTTCTTTCCTCAGGACTTGGGTTCGGGGTTAATGTATCTATTTAATTCAACTATTGATTCACTTATAACACATATGTGTTAGTTTATCAACAACATTTATTGAAACCTAATTTTCTCAGACTATTAATATGTTATTATTTAATCATTGCCACTGTACTGAACTCATAACTATAATATATTGTGAAATTAGATTTTTTTTAAATTATATTTACCAATCAATTTTTTTTCTGGATATGGACATGAAATATATTTTACAGCTATTGTCGTTCCTATCAAATATACATAAAAAATCATAAAAATCGGTGGAGCCGTTTCGGAGAAGTTCGATCACAAACACCGTATCACGATATTTTTACATATTAGATATGCCTTTACTTTAAATACTGCTACTATATAAAACGCGATTGCTCTAAAACGCATATTCTGACATTCATGAAAGTCATAATAAATATTTGTTCAAATCGGATTTTGAAAACTCACGTATAGTAGAAATATAGTTTACATCGGTTTTTTGAAAAGTAGTATTTTCAGTATTCATGTCATATTTAGTTTCTATTTGAAATCTGAAAAAAAAATAATGATCATTGTTAGGTTTTCTATTATACGAAAGTTATGTATTTCTGCAACAAATTATTAAAGGTGAAGTAGTCACGTAGTTTTGATAAACATTTACGACTACAATTCAAGATTTAAAGTGATATTTATTATGAAATAAATTATAGTGTCTTTCAAGCTCATTTAACCACGTTGAATAAACAGCGAGATGATGTTTGTTTCCACAATGTGCCCTCCTTTGATTTCGCCCTTAGGTATATTCAGGCAGCCCCAATTATATAAATAAATTCCTAACAACTAAAATTTACCCATCTACAATCTTAAATCCCACCCAAAATCGAAAAAAGTTGAATATTTTCATAAAATATCATAACCCATGAAATCGAAATTTGCAATAAAGACCCAAAACCTTATTAAACGACTGAATAATTTTATATTTAATTAGATCATTGAGTTATCTAAAATACAAATTACTATTATGAAAATTTGTAAAATTAAATTAAAAAATATATCGCTTATCTTTACCCACAGCGAACTTCAATATGAGATGTAAGAGAGATGCTCTGTTGCTAAAATTTGGAGGTTACAATGACGAACGTAAAACCCGGAGGTCAGAACTCACTTGTTGTATCACTCTTAGGCAACACTAGCTCCAGTGGTAAACCCTTGAACTAAATGGACGACTCTAGGATACTTTAGATGCGTTTAAGCCTCCACTAAAATTTTGCTGATTTTACATTCTGTTACCATACAACCCATAAATATTCTCAAATAAAGGCAAATCGTTGTGACCTCCAAAATCGGAGGTAGTAGCGTCATATATGAGGTGACAACGTATATCGTATACCTGCTTCTGAGGCCACAACGATACCTTTATACATACATATATATATATATATATATATATATATATATATATATATATATATATGTTCGATTGTAATCCTTCACGGATTGAACAATGTGATATTCTATGTTGTATCCGGAGTACATCCGTTTCTTGGTTTGTTCTTTGAAAAGAACCTGACTTTTCGCCAAAAATCTGATTCGGCATTTTCAAAGCTGAAAATCTGAAATAGAATAGAGAAAATGGCTCTCTATTTATAGCTTCATTCGAGATCGCAAACTGTAAGATCGTTGTTCAGGTGCAGCGCCATTAGCGGTTTTTACTGCTTTACCCGCTAATTTAATTGTAGGAGTTTTATAGTGTGATTTTTGTAGAAGTGCTTTTCACGTTTTTGGCAAGTTCAGAGCGTCGTGTTCTTCATTTAAATCCCCGATTTTTTAAATTTCGATAGCTTCCCGTATTAGCCTATTTCAGTGATTTTCTACGTTGGCAATTCCGTTGGACCTTTTAAAGTCTATTCTATGTCATGTATTGAGTTCTTGTTAGATTATCCTGATGCTTACTTAATGCTCCTCTGCTCTTCCGGAAATGCGTTGGTGAAAACTACCCACGTATGACTTTTGACAGTCTCCACAAGATATATTATAGACTCCGTGGTTCTTCAACTCGATTTTATTTTTTGAGTTAATGAGGACTTTGCATATGTTCGTGTGAACCTTGAAAATTGGCTTTATGTTGTGCTTTCTCAATATTCGCCCTATTCCATCGGTTATACCTCTTATATAAGACAGGATGGAGGCGTATTTGTTCTCCTCTATGTCTTTTTTGTTTCCTTGTTTTGTGTTTAAGGTTTATTTCATGCTTTATTCTATGATTTTTGTATCCGTTTTTCTTTTGCGCTTCTGTTATGATTTTAATTACTTCGTTTTTGGTCTTGGGGGTCTGTTAATCTAAATGATCTGAAAATAAGAGTATTGGCGACTGCTTGAATTTGCGCTTGGTGTTGGTGTGACGTGGCTTTCCGGTATCTATTGGTGTGTGTTGGTTTTCTATAAACTGCAACTTGAAATTGCCTGTATTTTGGTAACGAGAACATGTTGGAATGGAAAACGATTATCTTGTTCTAATTCTAAGGTGAACTGTATTTTAGAATGTAAGGTGTTGATATATGTCCAAAAAATTTCTAATTCGGTGTATCCATGTGGCTAGATGATGAAAATATCATCTACGTAACGAACCCATAACGTTGGTTTAAGATTAGCATTTTGGAGAGCTTCTTCTTCGAAGTACATTGGCTATTACTGGTGACAGCGACGAGCCCATGCGAGCACCCTCTGTGTTGTTTAAGCAGTGTCTGGTGAGTTCTATGTCTAGGTGTAGTATTTTCCTAGTCTAATATTCACAGTTTCGCAGATAATAATCCGCTTTCTCCACCTTAAGCTGCATAAAACTGGCTTTGTATTTCCCCAGTCCGTAGAGTCTTGGGTACCTAGATGACTTCTCGCGTGGTAATAATTTTCTTGATTTCGTTATATATAGGTGATTCCTGTATTTTAGTTTTTGTAGCTTTGAAAGAGTGCATGCCGTTCGGATGAACTGATGTTGGAATTTGGCGGTTTGCATGTTCGTAATATTCTGGATACTTGTCGGATTTCTTCAGCATTTTCTACAGTCGGCTAATATAGGGAAGCTTTAACTGCACTAAATAGCTATGGCGAAGTCGATTCCTTTGCTCAGAACCCTTTTTTTGACTTCCATTGAGACTGTAGTCACATATTTTTGTGATAGTTTCATGTATCTCTTGGAAGGCTTCTCCATTTTGAGTATTCTGTTCGAAATTCCATATGACTGAATCTATTCGCTTATCTGTTCGATAAGTAAGGTTGTCTTGCTCTTTGAGGGATATCGTTCGTTTTCCTAGTTTTAGTGTGCTACTTCAATTTGGAGAAATTGTTGATAACAGCTCCAACTTTTCAAATTTAAACACTGTTTTCATCCGTAACCTAGCCTTGAAATAGTAGTATCATATACTGATGAAAAGTTATCAATGTGAAATAATTAAATCTTATTTTATATCAAAAACTTTTCGAGATGACTTTTTTCATCAAATATAAAATCAGACAACACTTTTTTTCTCCTGAAGATAAAATTAGAAGTAAAATATAAAGGAGCGTCATAAAAATGTAGAGAATTTAAATAGAAACAAACGTTAGCAAAAATGAATTAAGCTGACATTTTGCCTTTTCCCAGTAACTTACAAAGCGGCCGTTTATCTTCCGCGGGAACTGAAGTCCTGTTTAACCTACATTGAATGTTACGACTTTGTTTTCAAGCTATTCCGAAATAAATTTGACAAACAGAATAAAAGGACCATTATTTACGAGCGAACTGCGTAAAAACAGTTTCAGAAAGACATGGGCGTAGCATTATTTTATAAAGTTTTAATTATGTTTACAGAAAGAGAAATAGAGTTTCTGATGTAATTATAATTTGAATATATGAAGTAAATTGTGAATGAGTTCAAGCAATCATCACATAGAAACGAAACTTTTGAAATCATTCAATGGATTCTTATATTTACTGAAAGTTTCATGAACAAACCTTTTTTATACTTAACAGTAGATTTAGTCTCAAAATCCTTCCAATAATAAACTTTCATTTTTGTTAAACTTTATCATAGTTTGAAAGTTAGTCATTTGGTTCTGACAATAATGCTTTAAAATTAATAGATGTCTTAACAAATACATGAAAAAAAGGCTGCAGTTTTGGAGATCTAAGGAAAAAAAGTGGCCATAGTTAGTAACATTGATGTAATCAAGGTTGTTATATCTAAAAATAACAACTATTTTTTAAATTCTTCGCTTTACTGTCCACGTAGCAACGCTTTAATGCCGTTAAAGCGTTCATCATTTTCCACTAGTGGTACGACTATTAAGATTCCGTGCGTCTTGCAGAGTGAATAAAAAGTACCCGAGGCGACCTACTGCATCTGCGTAGTGGCATGTCGCCTCGTGGACACAGTGTCGTTTGTTTACTATGCAAGATGCAAATAAGCGTACAACAAGCGGAAAATGACGAAAACTTGCGTATGAAGCGACGCTATGTGGACAGTTAGGCTTCCAGTACCTTGTTAGATCCATTTAACGAAGATGCCAAGCATTGGGTAAATCTTTGTAAGCTTCAATACATAACATTTCGTTTCATTAATATTAATCAATAAACGAATCTACTAATAAATAAATTTGTGGTGAATACTCAACAGCTGGCCATACGCAAGAAAAAAATTATATTCTTACAATATTATGGTGTGACATTCGTAAAAAATTCCTGAAAATTTTCGTTTTTTAGCACAAGGCGTGTTTTTTCTTGCTCCCACGGACTCATATAAGCGTTACTTTGGTTAAATCCAATTCGATTGTATGAATCTAGCTGTGCATCTAGGTATCTCCTTTTTTCTTGCCAAACTTCGGGGCTCCTATTTTATTATATTATATCCCTTCTTTTATTATTAACATATTCATAGAGAATTTAGAAACCATTTGTTAGCATATTTATGTTATTTTATAGAAAAAATTACACCACATTTGGAACACAAGAATAGATTTTGAAATCCAATGTAAAGTCAAGTAGTAAACTGAAAAAACTTCTACGATGTTGCGTAATACAATTATTTTATTGGTTCCACCGCATGCACCAAATATTACCTATATATTCTTTCTTTTACTAAAAAAATCATGTGATATATCTAGAGTAACTTTACAGGGTTTAACATAGGCACTTGCTTATACAGTTTTATTGGATGGCCCATAAGTAGTTGCATATACAATGTGGTTAAAATGAGAGTTAAAGTAAATCGAATACCAAACGATCGCAAACAACAACACCAAACTTCTAGCAACACTGACCTCCAAGATAATCACTTTACTATAATAACTATACCATTTAAACAGGGTCTCTCATAAAGACTAAAAAGAGTGGGGACCAGAAATAATATTAAAACGTCATTTAAAACAAGAAATACACTAAAATCAAAAACAAAACCAAAAGCACAACTCTAAATAAAAAAAAAATCATTTTTAAAAATCTTTATGAATGTAATAAATTCCATATTGTAGACTTTCGCATAAATGAACACAAAACCACATTTAAAAAATGACAGTATGAAAAATCCAAAATTTGTGAACATGCTTGGGACCTTGGTTATAAAATACAATTACACAAAGAGGAACACAACCCGAAACGAAAACTTAAGGAGTCTGCTTTAATTTTCTTTCCTGGGTGATATATATATATATATATATATATATATATATATATATATATATATATATATATATATATATATCTGCCTCTCTCTTTTTGATCTAGTTCTTCACTATGTTGAAAAGTTCAGGGCCATTTAGAAATGAGTATATTATTTAATTTTTTTTTCACTCACGATGAATTTTCCGTTCGGAACAACATTTTTTAATGGATAATGAAATAGGTTTTCAAATTGTGATTATATTTCATGATATTCCAATACAAAATAATGTGTAAAATATTCTGAAAATGGTAATTGTTCAATCGTTACCACAATTTATTAGCCTGATGTGCATCTTTTGCAGCATAACTTTATGTAAAGGACTGGGGAAATTTCGTAATAACGGTGAAGGTAACCGAAATAATATGTCTGTTTCAAGCTCGGTTAATCTTGAAAGACGTCGTCGGTTACGTATAAGTCCACTTGACTCTTGCAATAAGCAGTGATTAAAGTTTAAGTCGAAGTTTCCCAACTCATCTGAGAGTGCTTTATGCTCTATCAAATTTGCGAGTTTATCGTAACCAACATTAAAACTCTGTTTGCGAATAATCAAATTTAAATTAAAGCATTGACTCTCTTACTGCTTACTACCATACTTAATTTCAAAAATTTATTATTTTTAATTTCTAACAAATATTGCTTTAAACGTAAGTCATTGAATCGTTACTGAAAATGTTCCGCTCGGTTAAAATTGTTCTGAAATGACAAGAACATCTAAGCATGAAGGTAATGTGAGGGCTTTAGAGCATTAAGGCTGGCAATAGCATGGCAATAGTAGTTTATTTAGATTTTAGATTAATTTTCATATTTCAGCAACACTATTCAATAAGTATAATATATATATATATATATATATATATATATATATATATATATATGTTATATATCATTCCACGAGATTTCATTTTCTGCTTTCATATCATGTAATTATATCATTATTTTGAAGTCGTTGATTTCCTGCATCTGGTTGATGGTTGAATGCTGTTGAAAAAAACTACTGATGTTTTGCCGAAATCATATATGTCTACTCGTAAGGTTTCACTGATGGAACAATGTGAAGCAATATTTATTCATATTTGATTCTCGCCGACATTTCTTCAACGTCTCATTTGGTACTCTGAATGCTTTGTCACGATCAACTGCTTCTCTGTAGGTTCTCAGACTAGTCTAGGTTTTTAATGTGTTATTTGCTCTATTCATAGATAGAGAGATAGGGGATAAATACCCGAATAGATTAAAGTGCTGACTACCTGAGTGGTATAAAGAATTCGAGCGGAGAACTGGATTTTAGAATCCCCGTATGGGAATATTTTCGTAAAGAAGTGAAGACAGTATGACCGGAAGTTTGGAACTGGATATCCAACAGTTGGAGGAACTTATAGTTCAGATAACTGAGCTTCTCGCGAAGAGGAAAGGAGAAAGAAGGGGAGAAGAAGAAAGAAAGAGAGAAATGAAACAGATGGGAAGAAAGGAAGAGGCGCCGATGGAACAAACAATACAGGAAGACAGTTACAAGGAGTTTCAAGAATTGTCAAATAAGAAAAAACGCAATAAAAAGAAGAAACGGAAACGGAGAGCGAAGAAAAGGACAAAAAAGCGACAAGGGATGAGAAGCCGGACGCTATTGCATCCACTAGTGGAGAGCGAAAGCAGGAGCAAGAAAAGAGAAGCAAGATCCCTCCCAAAGTAATTTGGAATAAACAAAAATGGAGGAAAGTGACGAGGCTTCTGAAAGAGAAAACGATTACAGTGACGAAGACGAGCAATACTCCAGATGGCTTAAGAATTTTCGTAAGTACGGAAGATGATTTCAGGAAGTTAACAAGGATTATTTACAACAAGAAGATTGCGTACCACACGTAAGCACTCGCAGAAGAAAGAATGGCAAGAGCAGTACTCAAAGGAGTACAGGAATACAAAGAGGAAGAATACATCAAGATGGAGCTAAGGGAAAAGGGAATAGAAGCAATCAAGATAACAAGGATGATTTGCATCATCAGAACTGAGGGGGGAAAAAAAGAACATACTAACAGGATTTGTCGTATCAGGGTTGAGGCCCGGAGTGAACACCAATAGGGCAATGCTAACGGATCAGGCATGGACAAGAAAGATGCACGGTTCCACGTCATTGGGTGAAATACGGAGGAAAGCATGAATCAAGAGACTGCAGGCGACCGAGGGAACAAGAAGCGAGTAGTGCAGAATAAGAAACTACATAATATACAGACGAGATACACCACACAGAAGACAAGGCGGTAATGTATGGAATTATTTATATTAGAGGGTAGGAGTAAGAAAATTTTGTAAAATTTTAACTCTGAAAATAAAGACATGCTAATAAATAAAAAAAATGCGCTATTTGTTTGCAGCTATCGAAATTGATTTTGGGGCCCGATTGTTGTTGATTTTGGAACAGGGCCGAGGTTATCAGTTCTAATCTAATTCTATAATAATAATATAATCTAATCGGGCTCAAATCATTCTGTTCATTTGTCCGACGTATACTTTTACGCACATTCCGCATGTAATCCTGAATACCGCTGATATTCTAGGTTAACTTTTGGTTTACGATTTCTTACACTTGTTACTATTGATTGCTGGAGTTTGTATGCCGCTGTGATGTCATGCTTTCGGAGACTTTGTCCAATTTTTTCCGTGGTCCCATTGATATATGGTAAGACTGTTTTTGGTCTGCTAGTAAGGTCGTCTAGTTGTGCAATTTGTGTGTTATAGGTACCCACCATAGATTTTTCTTGTTCTTCAAGTTCTAATGTAAATTCAATCCTACGGTGTATCGAATTTAAGTAGTCTAGGAATTTGATTAGCTCTTTTTTTTCCAAAATCCCATACAACAGGTACGTCATCGACATATATTTTCCACAGCTTTGGCTTCAGCTTTGCTGCTACCAGTACATTTACCCAAAAATATGTCATGATTAGTTCCTGAATAATCGACAAACAAACACCAACCTAACTTTTTCATGATTTTTAACTTTATTTAAGTATTTTATTTATTATCTCGGTATTTGCACGTGAGGTGGTTATGCCAACTTAACCTGTAACGTCTATATGATGACTAATTTTTGACGCCTTATTGGTCGTTAACGCGAATTGAGTACCCTTACTGGTAGAACTTAAATATATACTAATATTTCCTTTAGTTTGGAAATTATCCACAACATTCTCTTAGTTTTCAGATTAATGTGTCTGTTATATTTTATGTAGACGATTTCCTTTGAAGAATCATTATATTTATGTAATTCATATTCAAAATGCCATCATACAACTATATTAATCTAAAATAATCTTAAAGATCTAATGTATAGCAGTAGTTAGTTTTGCTGTGAATTCAATCTTAAGATTAATTCTCTACTTCTATAAGTTTAGTTGATAAAACTTCAACTCACCATAATTCAAAATACAAATGGAAAATCGGTTGTGATAAGATATATTTTTGGTTGTTTTCTGACTGAAATTTGTAGTATCTTATCTAGTCACCTACAAAAAGTTATAATAATATTAATTGAAGCTTCTTAACGCAGGTACACACTTACACCTAAAATAAAATATATAGATCAGTATCGTAGTAAAGTGAAAAAATGGACTTTTCTGGAGTTCGTTCTGATACTTTTTTGACCTTGAAATACTGATATAACTTAGTTTTCTGTGTAAGAAACGGGGACCAGATTATACAGGGTGTAAATAGTTTTAGTGTAAATATTTCTGGTGGAGATAGTATTCACCAAATAAAACAAAAAACTCTTATAAAACTATGGTCTAAAGTGAGAAACTTCCAAATAAATGTTACGTAGATTATTGTCAATGGGGCAATGTTGCGGTAAAATCAGATTCACTTTTAGCGCGAATAATCAAGAAATGATTCAACGCAAAAGATTGAACATCTATGATTTTTGTGTGTTGTTGAAGTTGAAGAAGGAGGATACAAAGTTGTTTACATATGAAAAAAAAATACTTCGATACAAAGTACATTTAACAAAACATTTCTTATATGTAGTCATTTTACCTTTTAAAATTATTCGAAAAATAATTATTAGTCATTAAATTAATATTATTTATGTTAGACAAATATAAATACACATGTACAGGATATGTCATCATGTTAGAGCTCAGAACAAACGCATTCTTCATAGAAAATATTCAAAATTCAACATTTTTGCTATTACATCTGTTTTCCCCTCAAATAAATAACAACGCAGGTCTGTCCATATGTTCAGAACACATTGTCTTTTTTGGGATTAAAAGAGACAGCCTTTATATTTACATATGTATATTCCCAATTGCTTGGAAAAATACTCACTTATTGTAAACCCCCTCGTGAGTGCGCACTGCCCAACATTATAAACTCTAGTTGTGCCTAAAAACCCAGGGTTAAGGCCGGCTACCCACGCCGAATGCAGACAAATATATGGATGGCAGATTTCCCAAGGCGTTTACTAGATCTAACTCGTAGACAAGGTAAGAGTTTTCTTATGAAGGGCAATTCAGTTTTTTATCAAAATAGAACCAACTCAAACTACAGTCCACTTAATCCAATTCACTACACCATATTTGTGTAGTCTGCCACTATTTGCCACAAACTAATACTGCCCAATCGAACTAAGATTTTGTTTGTTTCTCCAATTTATTTTTTAAATTGAAAGTCAAATCCCGAAGTCTACATCGAAAACACTTTCACTTAGATATTAATTTTCTCATAAGAACTCATACAGCAAAAAAAAACAATCGTGGCGGCGGTCAGCTCTAGTTAATGTAAATATATACTAATTGTCTTCTAAGGCAAGTTTGCCACATCTGTTCGGAGAAACGTACGACAAATTATAACAGAATATTTAAAATGTAAATATTAATTTCCTTTGTTAACACAGTTATTAAAGGTATATAAGCTATTCAGTACCTACATATTTAGCTTACAAGCATTTTGAAGCCGGAAATAGTCTATTATTCACTGTAATAAAGGCTTTTTTAGGAAAAGTTAGTTTCTTTGCAGGTTTGTTTCTGTTTGTGTATCAAATTCATTATTTATGAAATCATGTTTGAGATCTTGTTAATTTACACACTTATTCCCATAATTATAATAAATATTTCATAGGAATTGGGGGCTTTAACAAGTAATCAACTTAAGAAAAATACGTTTCTATATAGTTAACTTAGTGTTCAGAATTCCAGTACGACACTTGGTCTCCCAGATATTTTTGATTATTCGCGTTTTACGCATTTTCAAAGAGCTGGTACTTGGTCTGGTAAACTTTAAATTACACAAACAATTTTTTGAAGATTTTTTTATAAAAATAATAACATCCTATTGGAGATTTTCTTGGCCCGAGCCTCTATCTACCTCATTTAACCCTCTACAAAATGAGTATTTTGCTATTGAAGTAAGCCAATTTAATACAAACTTACGGCTTATTTCTGTCAATCAGAGAGCCTGAAGACATTTATATATTACAGGTTATAAAAGTAGTGATTAAAACCTTTGATTTGAGGGTTCCTACAAACCTCTAGGTAGCCTAGAACTACAGTTATGATAATTCAAGGCTTAACTAAAATCAAAGTATCAATTCTGTGAACGCTAATTTTACCTGTAAGTTTGTTCTAAAACAGATATTTGTTTTAATATGTATTAGACTAAATTATATTACATAAGCTAATTTGGAGAATAATCTTGAAAATGTTTATTTAAATAATGTTCGCATAATTTAATCTGTTACAATTAAAGTGATCTCCCTATATATTGCCAGAATATTAAATAGGTGGTGAAGTAGGTTTGAATTATTACAATTCAACAAAATTATATTTTAATTTTAAAATAATTTATACGTTATAATATGTTCTCTTGCAGTTATATTTATTTTAAGAACTAAATTATACATTAGGATTAATACTTGACAATAGTTTTAATTTTCCTGAAATTTATGTCCATTACTAAGAACGACATAAGGAAGGAGAAATGAAGACAGGGAGATTGTGAACTGATTTTAATGATTATTTTTTATTATGGTAGAGATCATACGTCAAGGGTGCTAGTTTTGAGGAAAACTTTACCAGACTTGAATATGGAAAAACGGGATGAAATGCCACTGGATCCTATAAATGTGTTTATTTTCTTATTTATAAATCGATAATATTGATTCTTTTTCTGTTAGCTGTATTTCGAGGATGGTTAAGTGATAAATTGTAGAAATATTTCCACCTATAATGGCAGAATTAGGAAACATGATACTTGTTTATTCAAACGCAATCAGAGATTAACTAGGTTTTAAAATGTCCTCGTGGTTTACTCCAAAAACTATTGAAATCCAATTAGATTTGTATTACTTGAAGTACGCAATATAACTAGTAACAATTTGCATTTAACAATCATATAAATCAGTTTACTATTTCTACATTTTAGGTGTCTTATTTGCGTTTTAACGCACTGCCATATAAATGATTGCTGATTTAAGTTGTGTACATTACTCGACAAGTTTTTAAACACCCTTTACTTCAAACGCTTGACTAGTATAATAAATAAACATTATCTCTAGGCCCTATCGCATGTTTCAATTTCACGATGTATACTCAGGCTTTTAATCGAGATATAATTTAGGTCTGAGAGGGAGAACTACATTACTGGGCTTTGTACAAGTCAACAGAATTTAATGAATGTTTAATTAATTACAGAATTTTGAAATTAATAAAACAACACAACAGGGTATCTTTAATGTTATTATTTAACAGTTAGGCATCTCATTTACAAGAGCGCAGTGTTTGTAATATTCATGCGGAAACAAACAAACAACTAGGAATATTTATCAAAACAATTTAATGAGTATATTTCAAACTGTGTAGCTTAATCGAATATTGTACATTTTTGTGTGGCACTGAAGGTCTAACTCCAACCCACTAAAGAATATAAGAAATAAGAATTATATATTTAAATTTTGTCGATTGAATCCTGAACATATAATTAGTATCTGATATAACAACCACAGATAGATAATATTATTATTAGATTATTTTGGGACGGAATGTCATACTTGGTGAATATGCAGCTATTCCAGTTAGAATTGTTCGTTTTGAAGCTAGTTGAAATATTGAGGAGTACTGAAACAAGTGTAAATTAAAATTATCAAACAACTGTTGATTTTTTGGGTATTGAAATTAATGCAATATCAAAAATTTATTTCTTTTTGTTTACTTTATTACTTAGGAAATTTTATTTAAAATATGCTTAAAGTAAAAAGATCAAGTATTTTCGACAAAATTTTCAAAGAGATTTTAAAACTTGATGGAAACTTTTATTTCTTTAATTACTAATTAATACTGTTACTCATTTGTTAATAGCTGTCCTCTGCACGTATCGTTATTGAAGACATGTTTGTATTTAGGCAAATCCTGGTTTATTTTTTAACGCCAAGAATAATTTGCGTTTCGACGATAAATAACGAAACTGCCATAATTTCAATACAAAAAACGTATACTTGTTGAATCTCCATATTTCAAGGCGTTTTCGAGATACTGCCATTTTAAGACTGGCGCTTAGTCATTTAAATAAAACATTAACGGTTTCAAAAACATTAAATTTAAATATGAAAACAAAAAAACAAATAGATTCATTTCATCAAATGTTGAAATTGACCACCATTAGCACCGATGCATATTATTACACTTTTTATGAAATGTCGTCTTATCTTGAAAAAGGTTGCAATGTTATTTTTAAAAATATTCGCAGGTTCTTGAATTTTCGTTAAAAGCTAGTTTCGGCTATTAATGTTGCATCCACTGATAGGACTGTAGTCTACGTGGTAAGCCATTGGGCAATAAATTTTGTACAGGCTTAAAGTGATACAAATACAATTTTTCTGTACGCAAATTCGTGATATACGTGATTTTCTTACAACAGTAGCTGCTTGCAAGCGCCGAGTACTTTATGCAGGATTTTCCAGAATTCGAACTAGAATACCATCTTCATGATAAGCTGAAATTCTTTTAGGGCGTCCACCAGAATTTCTGATGTATAACAAACCTATTTCACCTAAATTTGTGTATAGTTGTTGGAATATTTTAAGATTAGGCACATTTCGATTTGGATATAACTGGGCATATTGTCTAACTATAGTACTTGAATTATAATTTACTTCTGCATAAATACCAATCATGGCCCTTAGTTCACTATTTGCAAATTCATTAATTCTAGAAAAACATAGTACATACATCGACAGTATGCAAAGTAGAAATCAGTAGTTAATGTCATATTCACAACCTACTTAAAAAATGTCTTTTTTGAATTGGTATGATGTGCCGTATTTGAATTGCTATATCTCGAAAACACCTTGAAATATGGAGGTTCAACAAGTATACGTTTTATGTATTGAAATTCTGACAGTTTCATTATTTAGCGTCAAAACGCATACTATACGGAGTGTTAAGAAAATAAACATGGATTTGCGTAATTCGACCTTCGTAACAAACACCCTGTAAGAGTACCATGAAGAATGATAACAATTCTTGTTTATCCTCCTTGAAAACTATACTGAACCAAATTTGAGTTCAATATATGGAGCCGTTTTTCAAATATACCAAATTTTCAAAAACCCAATACCCACTATAGGATCCTGTATATCGTTTATAGTTTAAGAGCCAGTGAAAGGCTACCGGTATGTCTTTGATCAGATCTAGGATTTTGTACAGTGAGGCCTCTATATTTATTGTACATGACATGGAAACTCACTAAGCCCAACGTGGCGGACTAGGCGCACGCCCAGGTGAGACAGGTGTCCATTTTTGGTCAATTTTAAATGTATTGCCGTTTTGCAATTTTACAATATATTATAATTATTATCGAAAAACAACGATGGCAGACCATTATCGCGCGTTTAACATTGTAGCAGAAAGTTTTGAAAGTGCTCAAAAAAATGAAATTTTGAAAGTATTTGACCAGATCTGCCATTGATATATTTTATTTATTAGGGTCTTATAAACCCATTTTAATAACGGCAGACGTATTTATTGAAAACACACTTCAGCTGACAGCAAAATCGTATCTACTATCCACTATCTACTAGCATAGACTGTCTATAGCTATCCTTTATTTTTCCCCTAAAAAGTACTATTGTACTCACTCTATGCTATAGTATTCTCTTGTAAACAATATATTAAAACATATAAGGTAATGATGATAAAAAAATAAATAAAAAAATAAATATATTTTGAAAGAATTTCAAATATCTAGGTGTAACACAGTTAGCAAATAATCAATCAAATATTTATCTGATTTTCTTCTTTCTTATTTATTTAAGACAACATCAAAAAACCAGTTAAAACCAATATAGTATTACAAAATGAATGTGTCATATATGTAATATAAAATTAATTTATTATTATAATTCTCGTAAATATCATCATCACTCCTACAGGTGCCGAGTCTTTTCGAGAACCATTTTTTTAACTCAAAGCGTTTGTTGTCGTACTGAAATGAAACAGGGTCGGCTTTGGGTAAATTTCGTATCACTGACCCCCCTCTAATTCTGATCGACCCGATCAGAAACATCCCCTCCATGGTAGGGAGCAAGTCGATATCTAAATGGACCACCTTCAACTTAGCCTTGGGGTTTCGACGGATCCGGTAGACGACGTCATTAAGCCTCTTGACCACCTCGTATGGTCCATCCCAGGCGGGTGTAAGCTTTGGGGATTTACCCTTGCTCCATTGGGGGTTGTACAGCCAGACAGGAATAGGGGAATATGTTCATCCCAATCACGCTGGTTATTGCTGACGACCTTCGATAGGTGTTGTTCCAAGGTCCTGTTGAACTATTCCACCATTCCGTCTGACTGTGGGTGCAATGGTGTTGTTCTCGTTTTCCTGATCCCTAACATCGTGCAAACCTTCTGGAATACATTCGATTCGAAGTTACGCCCCTGGTCTGAATGTAGTTCCATCGGGACGCCAAACCTGCTAAATATTTGTTCTACTAGCACCGTCGCTACCGTGGTTGCCTCTTGGTTGGGTATCGCATATGCCTCAGGCCATTTGCTGAAGTAATCCATTGCGACCAGAATGTAGTTGTTCCCCCTCTCAGACTCGGGAAACGGACCGGCGACATCGATCGCAATTCTCTCAAATGGGACGCCCACATTGTACTGCTGCATTCTGCCTTTGGTCCACTTTTTAGGTCTAGTGTGGAGAACCAACGGGAGCCTGCTAGTGTGGTCAAAGTGTCATCGATTCGGGGTAGTGGATGCAGACCATGGGCTGATCGATGGCTCAATAACTCCATTTTGTAACATGGACTTGATGTTTTTCTCGACTGCCTGTTGTTGCCCCAATGGTAGTCGTCTAGGTGACATTCTGATGGGTTGAGCCTTTCCGGTATCTATTCGATGCTGGATGATGTTGGTGCGACCGGTGGTTCCATTTTTACTGTTAAAAATTTGCCAGTGCTTTGTGATAAATTGCTTGGCTTTCTTATGGTTCTCTGGTGTCAAGTGTGTCAAATGGTCAGCAAACTGTTGTAGGAACTCTTTATCGGGCCCTGTCTCCTTCACCGCCATCTGGTACTCTTCTTCGCAATTGATGATGGTCTCTACTGGCTCGAAACAAGTTATCTCTTGACCACTGGTAATGCTGATGTCGTTGTTGGACAAATTCAGGACTGTGATTGGTATATCTCGTCCGGTTTTAACTATAGCCCGTCCAACTAAGTAGTCATGAGTTGAGTCTACGGTCTCCACCATTCCAACGCAGCTCCCAGGATTGCTGTCTATCTGCCCATGAATAATCTGTTCCGTTCGACCGGGAGTTCTAGCTGAAGACTTTGCCACAATTTTTATGGAGGTGACTGAACTGTTGACGGGCCGTGTCAATACAAATTCCTCATTTAGGAACCGAAGAACATCATATCTCGGATCGAACATAAATCCATGCTGGCTAATTAGGTCCATTCCCAGTATAAAATCATACTCAATATTCGCTACCAGGACCCTATGCCGGATCATGTTATCCCCTATCTGTAGCACGACATCTTCCTCACCCTGTATTGACATGGACTCGCCGGTGACTGTTCTGAGCTGGATGTTATTGGTAACTGGTCGAATTTCTGATGCTCTCAAAACCCTGGACTTGGCAATGGACACAGCGGCGTCGGTATCGATGGTGATGGTAACTGCTCGCCCATTGATGGTGCCTCTGATGACTAGGCTGCCGCTATCTCGGCAAAATCCCCGGATGGATAACATTTTGGGGGCCGGTGGAGGGACAGTCAGCATTCGCCCCCCTATGCTGACTGGCTGACGGTCCCTGGACATGTGGCTGTTCTGTTGGTTACCCCTGGTCGGTGATCGCTCAGGTGGCCTCACTCGACAATCACGTTGGAAGTTTCCTGTTCGTGCCAGATCTTTGTGACCGTTCTAATATTTTGTTCAGACCAGCCAGCAGCGCTTCAAATGGTGACTCTGACTCTTCCTGGTTAAAGGAAACTGCTCGGACCCTCGGCTTGGACATGTTCATAACGGCCTCTACTTCCAAAGCCCGAAGTAGAGCTTCATTACTTTTCTTGACGACAGTTAGTCTTAGATTTCGTTGTACTTCCACATCTCTGATGCCGTTTATGAAACTCTGTGTAGCCAACTGGTCTTTCGTTTCCTCTGGCAGGTCTGGGTAGGACAAATGAACAAACCGTCTAATCTCTGCTTCGAATTCTTGGAGGCTTTCACCGGATTTTTGAGTTTTGCCACTTAGTTGGACTTGGTATACCTGACTCAAGGATTGATTGTCGTAACGTTTGTCCAGGATGGCGATGATCTTGTCGAAATTGCTTTGTTCCTCACGAAATTACCAGAGAAGTAGATTTTTCCTGATTATCCCATCCATTAGCTGTAGCCACGGCCTCAAATTGACGTTTATACATGGGCCAAGATGAACTGCCGTCGAATGTGGGTGGTTTACTAAAGGAACCTTTGGTACTCACGGTGTTCTGGTATTTTCCCCGCTGTAAGTCCTGTTGCATTTTTTTAATTTCTGTTTCTAGTTTATTTTGGATGGCACTGATTTTATCTTGTACTTCACTGCGTACTGTTTGCTTGATGGAACTGATTTGATCTTGAACTGTGTCTTGAATTGAACTGATTTCAAATTTTACCTGGCTTTGGATGGAATCGAGATCATCTACTTTTGTTTCAAGAGTATCCACGGTATTTTTATGGTCTTAATGTCATCATTAATCTCTTTTATATCTGACTCAACTATTTGCATTCTTTCATTAACTGTTTCATTAACTTGTCCTACTATTTGCATTAATTGTTCGAATTGCAGTTGTCTTTTCTGTTCAGTTTCGTGTCGATTTAATTCAATTTGATCTTGTTTTTGTTCAAATATTTTAAAATCATTTTGTCTCTGCTCATCTAATAATTTAAATGCATTTTGTCGTTTTTCTTCAAATTTCGAGAACAATCATTCAATTAAATTCTGTTGTTCGCTTTTCATCGTAGTGACAAGATTTTCTAATTCTATTTTACGTTTTTCATCAAAAGATTTTACTAATTTTTGTTGTATTTCTTCTTCTTGTCACGTTTTTCTAGAATCTGGGCTATTTTTTCGTCTTGTCCCTCGGTAACATGCTTGACTATTTTTTTGGCAGTTTCGTCCATTTTTTCCATAAATCAAATTACGATTTTAACTGCACTTAATCCTTTACTTCTGATCACCAAATTGTTGTAAAGTCCGTGGGTTCAATTTAAAATTATAAAACTAATATTCACTTTCACTTTTCTAGAAACTTTTATGTACATCGAATGTACAACAGCTGATTCAAATATCACAATAACAATGTTACATATAAGCTCTTCGCTCCATCAACTGATTCGCGATCGTGGCCTCCTTCCTTTATAAAACCAGCATAGAAAATTCTCGTAAAAATCATCATCACTCCTACAGGTGCCGAGTCTTTTCGAGAACCATTTTTTTTATCTCAAAGCGTTTGTTGTCGTACTGAAATGAAACAGGGTCGGCTTTGAGTAAATTTCGTAACAGTATTTTGTTAATTGATCAGAAAATAGTTAATGAAAAATTGATAACTATGAACTTACCAGGGACTTGGGTAATTAAGTCACTCACAGAAGTTGGAAGTTGATCTCCTTCGAACCATTTGAACACAAATTTCTCGTCTTGCTCAATCCAACCATACTCTAATGGGTCCAATGTCGTAGATTTGTTTTGTGAGCATTTTTCCAAACTGTTGAATTGCATTTACAGGATGCGATTTTAATCCGGCGGACCTTAATAAAGGGAAGAAAAAACCTTTTACGTTACTGAAAAAAAAAGTTGAATTTCAACAAGCATTTGCGACGCTTGGTGAAGAAAATTTGACCAGTTACAACAGATATTTAACAGCATCCAGAAGTTTACTTGCCAGCTTTATAATGCAAAAAATCAATTGACGCTGATGATGGAAGGTATCAACTTATCTTCAACAATTATAAAGCTTCCGACATTAACGAAAACTTCAGTAAAAAAATACTAAATTTTGATGCAAGCTCAATACCACCATGTAAGAGTGAACTTTACCAGCAACTTCTAAGAGCTCATTATATTTCAACAGTTTGGAAAAATACTCACAAAAACCAACCTACGACATTGGACCCATTAGTATGGTTGGATTGAGACGAGAAATTTGTGTTCAAATGGTTCGAAGGAGATCAACTTCCAACTCTGTGAGTGACTTAATTACCCAAGTTCTGGGTAAGTTCATAGTTATCAATTTTTCATTAACTATTTTCCGATCAATTAACAAAATACTTTTATTTCATAATTTAAGTTTGATGCGAGTATTTACAGAGTCATACACCATGAAAGACATGATTCCGATGATGATGAGTGAAGATTCAAAAATTGACGAAAAAGAAATTTATTTTATATTACATATATGACTCATTCATTTTGTAATATTTTATTGGTTTTATTAACTCGTTTTTTGATGTCTTAAATAAATAAAACGAAGAAAGTATTTGAATGATTATTTGCTAACTGTGTTATACCTCAAAATATATTTATTTTTTATCATCAATACCTCATATGTTTTAGTATATTGTTTACAAGAGAAAACTATAGCCTAGAGTGAGTACAATAGTAATTTTTAGGGGGAAAATAAAGGATAGCTATAGACAGTCTATGAATACATCTGACCGGATAGTTGATAAAATTTTGCTGTCAGCTGAAGTGCGTCCTCAATAAATACGTCTGCCGTTATTAAAATGGCTATATAAGAGCCTAATAAATAAAATATATCAATGGCAGATCTGGTCAATTAAATTAAGATTTTCATTTTTTTTCAGCACTTTCAAAACTTTCCGCTACAATGTCAAACGCGCGATAATGGTCTGCCATTGTTGTTTTTCGATAATAATAATAATTTATTGTAAAATTGCAAAACGGCAGACCTGGTCAAATATGTTTAAAATAGACCAAAAATCGATAGCTGTCCCACCTTGGCGTGCGCCGTGTCCGCCACGGTGGGCTCAGTGAGTCCCCATGTCATGTACAATAAGTATAGGAGCCTCACTGTACAAAACCCTAGGTCTGGTCAAATACATACCGGTAGCCTTTCACTGGCTCTTAGACTATTACTACAAATATTTTACTAAGGCATGTTTGTGTTTATTGGTATATTTTCACCGCCTCTAAGTATATTTATCGTATTGTCCAGTAGTTATGGGACAACCTATATATATATATATATATATATATATATATATATATATATATATGTTATATAAGTTATTCCATCGACTTATGTGAAACCATCTAGCAACAGTTCCCAAGCTGAGTCAGCATCCACGTGTCGTCTCAGGTTGCCTTCGACGACGTACATCCGTGAGAACAGCAAACTCTGCGACAGCTTAGTCAGCATTCTAATGTTATAAATTGTTCAATTGCCTTATGTCTGCATTCATTGTTACTTACAGATTTGTCTAGTTAGTTTAACACTCATTTTTTTCCTTTTTATTGTTATAAAGTTTTATTATTATTTTCATTATATTCAAGTTTATATTAAAAGTTTTATTAATTGTGCAAGTATAAATAAAGTCTTTTTTAAAAAGTGAAATTTTGGAAGTGTGATATAACAAATTGGCGCAGTCAGTAGGATCCGTCTAACGTTACTAGAACACGAGTACTCTAACTGGTAGCGGCGGATTCCTATCCCTCAACGGAACAACGAACCTGGAAGAAGTCCACACTGCAATCAAACGTAGAACACGGCGCTTTCAATGTTCCTGTTGATGTAAGTAATGGTGAATCGTCATTCGTTTTAAGTAAATATTATTTGATTGAGCATTGATTTTTAATAATTTGATTTAATACATTTGATTTCATTGATTTTTATTGATTTTATTATTTGATTTTTATATATTTGATTTGAATGAAATATTGATCTATTTCATTAGTTGATTTATTTTTTGATTGACGTTTGATATATTTGATTTACATATTTTATTGATTTATTTATCCATTTGATTAACTGATTTATTTGAACTATTGATTTTTGTGCTTTACATTTTATACTGTTCTATCGTTCAAACAATCGTTAATTCCCGCTAACGTATTCTACAGTTCATTAATTTTCTACACCTTTTAACATTTTATTCTATATACTTTACACTCCAATTCATTTATATCGATACACATGGCACAAGCTTCACCAAATTCAGGTACACCTGAAACAGAAAGATACCGGTTAACGGAGATATTTTCCGTTATACCCGAATTTGAAGGCGACCAAATTTCCTTGGGAACCTTTATAGATGCGTGTAATTGCGCATATAATATGTCCACGGCGGATCAAAAATATTTGTTGGTGATCCATATCAAAAATAAACTCAAAGGGAAAGCGGCGCAGTTGATAAATTCAAGGAACCCTGGATCGTACCTTGAAATCAAACAACTATTGACCCTACACTTTGGAGATTCTCGTGATCTCTCTTCCCTTATTCACGACTTACAACGTCTAAAACAACTGTCGAACGAGTCCCCATTAACGTTCTACAATCGTCTCCAAGTCTTGAGTGCTAAAATGCACTCCTGCATTCATAAAACAGCTGGGCTAAGTCCAGAACAAAAAGACGCCCAGACCACAGTAGTGGATACTATGGTCATGAATACCCTTCTTACGGGATTAGAACCCCGGTTAGGACAAGTAATTCGTGCAAGTAATCCAAAAGATCTTCTAGAGGCTCATTCCCGAATTAGAAGAGAGCTTCAGTTATCTTATTTCGAGGATCAGAAAACAAACAAATCTGTTCCTTTCAAACCAAATTTCTCACCTCGAAAGCCGACACAACCACCTAAGTGTCTTCATTGTGGTCGATTAGGCCACATAGCCGCAAATTGCCGATTGAAAAATCAAAATTTTTCTCAACAATTCAACCAAAACCATAGGCCAAATCCTGTTGGGCCTAACCAACAAACAAGGCCAAACTTCCCCCCAAATAATCCCCCGGTTCAACAAGGACAACAGTTTCGTCCACAAAACTTCCAGAGACCCCCTTTTAGGTCTCAAATGAACCCAAATTATTCTCGTCCTTCGGTTATACAGAATAACCCGAATAACCGTCCCGAAAGGACACATCATTTCAATCAACATCAAAATGATGGTTACTCACAATATTGGGATTATTATACCGATAATTACAATACTTATGACTACGAGGATGATAGTCAAAATTATTCAAGCTTCGAAGAAACTTTTGACGATACCCCTGTCGACCCTTTTAATTGTCACGATTATCAGGATTTTCTAGCGCTTCCGAGCCTAGACCAACCTCCCGATTCAACAACAACGTTGTGCGAAATCGAAACCCAGATTCGAAACCTGAATCTCGACGACTTGAACCCCGACTTGAACTTCCCGGAGCAACTATTTCTTTAAGCCCACTTCTTACTGTGAACTCTAAAAATCGATATTATATTCTTGACGCTTCTTCTAAATTTAAACTTCTTATTGATACCGGAGCTGGTATCTCTATCTTCAAAGAAAATACCGTAAAGAATTTCACCCAAAGATCTCCTGAAAGGGTAACTATTCAAGGTATTACCCACGAAAAAATTCCCATCTCACAATCAACTTTAATCCCATTCGCTCCACGTAACCCACATAAAGTTTTCATATACGATTTGGACATTGAGTTTGACGGCATACTAGGTTTAGATTTTCTTGAACACTATGAATGAATAGTTGACTTGAAATCTAAACAGCTAATAACAAATTTTAAAACCATCCCTTTACACAAAGTTCCCGATAACGATCAACCCTTGACTGATGTACCCGACACACTCAACGTTAAGCCTAATATTACTTCACAAACACCTACACAAAACAAAATAACCATTGAGGCAAGCACAGAAAAGATCTTTAAACTTAAATGCGATCTTTCTAACATCGACGCCATCTTACCAACTCAAGAAATTGACAGAGTACGACTTCCAAACGCACTCGTACATATTAAGGCAAATGGTGAATTTCAAACTTCTATAATAAACGCTAACGCGATGCCCAAAACAGTAACTTTTTCTGACTTAAAACTGGAACCACTTGACAAAACTCACCCTCTTCTGAATTTCAATACAGACGATTATCATAATTCTCAATACACAGACAGAAACTCGACTATTAGACAACAAATTAGAACTGAACATCTAAATGACGAAGAACGCGAACAAATCACTAATCTTTGTTAGGAATTTCAAGACATTTTCTATCTTGAAGGTGACGTCTTGACTTTCACTAACGAGGTTAAACATTCGATTGATACGAATAATGCAAAGCCCGTTTTCACTAAATCATATAGATATCCTCAAGTTCATAAAGAGGAAGTGAAAACCCAAATTGGAAAAATGCTTGAACAAGGTATCATTAGGCACTCCTCATCTCCTTGGTCTTCCCCTGTATGGGTCGTCCCCAAGAAGCTCGATGCTTCTGGTAAACAAAAGTGGCGAGTTGTTATCGATTACAGGAAATTAAATGAATTGACTGTAGACGATAAATATCCTCTGCCAAATATCTCCGATCTTCTCGACCAACTTGGAAAGTGTCAATACTTTTCGACACTGGATCTCGCTTCCGGGTTCCACCAGTTGGAAATCCAAGAGGAAGATATTCCTAAGACTGGCTTTTCTGTCGAAAATGGTCATTACGAATTTGTTCGTATGCCATTTGGTTTAAAAAATGCACCTTCTACTTTTCAGAGGGTCATGGACAATATTCTTCTGGGTATCCAGAATGAACGTTGTCTCGTCTACATGGATGATATCATCGTCTACTCTCCGACCATCCATGAACATATTTCCCGGTTAACAGAAGTTTTTAAACGACTTCGGAAGTCTAACCTCAAAATTCAACCTGATAAGTGCCAATTTCTTCGTAAAGAAGAGGCTTATCTTGGCCATCTTATCACACAAGAAGGTGTAAAACCAAACCCTTCAAAGGTTGAATGTATTCAGAACTTTCCTCAACCCCAAACTCCGAAAGACATCAAATCCTTTCTTGGTCTCGCTGGGTATTACAGACGCTTCATACCAAATTTTGCGAAGATCTCTAAACCTCTGACAAAACTACTCCAAAAAGACGTCAAGTTCATTTTTGACGCAGATTGTAAGTCTTCCTTCAATGAACTGAAGCAAGCCCTTGTATCTGACCCAATCCTGATATATCCAAGCTTTGAAGAACCCTTCCTGCTCACTACTGATGCTAGTGCTTTTGCTATTGGAGCGGTTCTTTCTCAAGGCCCCGTGGGAAAAGATCTCCCTGTTGCATACGCTTCTCGCACCCTCTGTGCTGCAGAGACACGATATTCCACCATCGAACGAGAATTGTTGGCCATAGTTTGGGCTGTTAAGCACTACAGACCGTATCTTTTTGGGAGAAGGTTTACACTCCTGTGTGACCACCGTCCGCTTACTTGGCTCTTTTCCATCAAAGATCCTGGCAGTCGTCTAGCCAGATGGCGCCTTAAGCTAGAGGAATACAATTATAAGATTGAGTACAAGCCCGGCAAGGTAAACCAAAACGCAGATGCTCTTTCTCGCATCAAAATCAACCATTTCAAGCAATGTGCTGATTTCCTTTCCAAAATCAAAATTTTCGCTAACAACGAAACTGACTCCGAACAACCTGAAAACTCTGACAATTACCGCTGAGTTTAATCGATTTGTTCAACTCTACAAAACTGAGTCAATAATCGATTACTCTAAAATTGAAATATCCAATTCTCAACTTCTAGACAAGTCCCACAAACGCATAGTTACATTCTTTTGGCAAAACAAAACTAACGACTTACACGACAAAATTATTGATGACTTTTTCGAAGAAGAACCTAATTTCAGTAATGACACTCTTAACATCATGGCCAGTAAATCTGTCAGGCATAGAAAATACTTAGTTGTACCTTTGCCCTATGACCCTGAAACTGTCGTCTCACATCTTTTCAAAATTATTTATAACAACCAAGATCAATTTAACGACTCCGAAACATACTGCATAGAAAATAACATAGAACTTCCCATTCTTGAAATTTTATCCTTCATTCTCTCCGACAAAGAAATTAAACTAAAAATCTGCCAAAACATTGTTACAACTCCTACCGAAGACGAAATTCCTATAATAATACAACAATACCACTCTGGTAAAAACAACCTCCATCGTGGCATTAACGAAACCATCAGACGTATTAGGGAAAAATACAATTGGACCGGCTTAATTAAAACTGTAGAACGATTCATCAAATCCTGCGAAACTTGCCAAAAAGTAAAGTTCTGTAGGAAAAACTTAAGTGCACCTTTTGTTATTACGGAAACACCCAAGACTCTTTTCGAACGTATTAACATTGACATCTTCGAGTATCCATCTAGAAATCATGCACTGACTATTAGGGATGAACTAACGAAATTTACACAAGCCTACCCCATAAACGACAAAACAGCTTCAACTGTCGTAAACACCCTTTTGATTTTCTATCAACATTACGGCACTCCACTTCGCATCCATTGTGACTATGGACGTGAATTTGACAACACTTTAATGCGGGATTTATGCCAACTATACGACATAAAACTGACATTCTCCAGCGTTCAACATCCCGAGTCAAACGGTTCTATTGAAAGATTTCACGCGACCTTAGCAGAAATGATAAGGGCAAATACAGCGGAACATCCAACCGAACATCCATTTAACGTCCTCCCTTATGCCATCATCTGTTATAATAACACAAAAAATAAAACCACCGGTTTCAGGCCCTATGAACTCATATTTGGGCACACTTCAAGTAGGCCTCCAGAAACCCTTTACAACCAGGAAAAACTGATTTCGAAATACGTAAGAGACCTAAATAACAGAATGGACTATTACTACAGACTCGCCCGTGCTAAAACCGAAAGACAGAAAGAAAAATCTAAGTGCGATTTGACCAACACGTTTCTACTAAGCAACCCGATTACAAAGTAGGCGACAAAGTCTACGTAAAAGAGTCCCAAATCAAAAACAAAGCCGAAAACAAATTCAACGGCCCCTTCGAAATTACCGCAATACGAAAAAACTCTGCCACCGTCATAAATTTACAAACAAACCAAATAACTAAAGTTAACTTTGACAGACTAAAACCCTATTTTGAATAAATCCCTTTTTCAGATTCTGTGGACTGTTTTCAGTCGTGAACCTTCAACAGTACTCCATTACGCCTGTTAACAATACTATAGGAGTTTTCTTCCATGAAGAAGGCACCCTTAAAATTTCTAATGAGAAATGGACACTCCTTGTTTACAAAGATCTAAACCCCTTTCGAGACGCTATTTCTAACAACGACAATATACTGAACAGACTTTTAGAAACTATTAACGACAACAAAACTAACATTAAAATCTTCAAATCAAAAGTACAGACTCACATAAGCCTCCTGAAACAAATATCAAAATCTGTTAACATCAAATATACAGAAATTTTCGCTGACACTGAGACTTACAGTACCAACAGAAAGAAACGCGGACTAATTAATGGACTGGGATCGATTTGGAAATCTATTTCCGGTAACTTAGATGCAACAGACGGAGAATACTTTAGTGACTCTATAAACAAAATTACTAAAGACCAACATCAAATTGAAAACTTAATGAAACGACAATTATCAGTAACAACTTCAGTCATTAAGAACCTTAACACTACAATACAAAAATTTCAGTCCGAAGAGAGAATATTTTCGGAAAATATCGAAGCAATTAGGAAGTCAATTGTGTTCATTACAGACGATCTTGCTTTTTATGAACTTCAGGCCAATGTCTTGGATCTGTGTGAAAGCTTAATGGAAAGTTACGTATACATTGAAGATACCCTCAACGATGTATTAACTGCAGTCTCTTTCGCCCGTCTAAAAATCTTACATAGCTCAATTATAAACCCAGTAGATTTGGTCGACTCCCTTCAGAAAATATCAAAGTCACTTCATGAAAATAACTTACCACTTCCAACCTATAGTTCAAATGTTGCTAGATACATCGATCTAATAGAATTGGAAGCTTTTCAAATCAATTCTAAAATTGTTTTTGTACTAAAAATCCCCTTAGTCAATCCTGAAACTTATACACTATACCGCTTGTATCCTATCCCAGTTTTGCATTATCGAACAGGATTTCACCATATTCTTCCAACAAAATTAAAATATATCGCGAGAGATGACGATTCGCTATTGTACGCATATTTCGAAGACTTGAGTGACTGTAAGCCATTATCTAAAGAACATAAGATCTGTTCCAAAGTTATTCCACACACCATAGACAAAGAAGCCCTCTGCGAAGCACAGCTTCTTAGACAGCCAGCAGCCCTTCCTCCAACTTGCAAGCCTTTAATATTATATGCCGAAGAGTATAATATTCAAGAGATTGACCTGAACCTTTGGTTAATCTCGATTTCCGGACAGTTGCCCATCAACATCAAGTGCAAGGGAGAAGATGTCGTTACCCAATCCATATCGACAAATTCTCTACTGACCATCCAACCCAGTTGCAATGCCTTCATCGGAAACACCAGGGTCCATGCCAGAAGGACCACCAACAACGTTGACAACATCACACTTAAGAGTCACCCAGTCAACATCCCCTACAACTGTTGCGACAACCTGCCAACCATCAGTCAGCTTCCAAAGTTGAAACCCATGAGACTACAAGAATTGGATGCCAGAGACCTGAATATCGCTAACCATAAGCTTAGACAATACTCCAGGGAATTGGAAAAGCTCCTAGACCAACCATTCTTGGAGAAACACACCTCCTGGTTTACGATCATCACAATGGCAACAACCGCAATTGTGGTTGCCCTCCTTTCCATGAACATCATCAGGAAGAAATTCCAGAAGCCTCCAACGATCAGCCCTCCTGCCGATCCAGCATCACCACCAGGTCCACCAACCATCAAGCCCAGGGTAAAACTCCATAGCCTCCTTAGTCCTGTCGAGGATATGGAATTGCAGAACCTCCCTTAAAAGTCGATGCTGTACCATCAACTGTTTTATATGGATGGGAGTTGTTATATAAGTTATTCCATCGACTTATGTGAAACCATCTAGCAACAGTTCCCAAGCTGAGTCAGCATCCACGTGTCGTCTCAGGTTACCTTCGACGACGTACTTTTTGTAGTTGTTTCCACTAATCTATTAATTTTTCAGCTTTTTTCCGTAGCTTTGCATTTTCTTTCTAGCCTCAATATTTTTCCATAATATTTCAAATTTTGCAGATGCGTTTCCAATTTTTCCGTTCCTAAAGACATTACACAGATTTTAGACAATTTAGTTCAGCTGTTCTCATATCATGTTCTTACCAATAAAACTCCATTTTTACTACATAGAGACGAATGTTAATAAGTATTTATTTTGCAACCTTTCCAATATATCTATTGTTAGATATTAAAAAACTTAGGCCACACACACAAAACAATTAATAGAACAAAGAAGACAACTGAAAAGAAAAGGTAAGCAAGATTACAGAGAACTCAGTTAACAAATATCAAACGACACTAGAAAAGATCGGAAATTTAACACATATATTACATAAACAACAGAACACCATAAAAATGTGAATATTACGCTTTACTTGCTATTATGCACAATAAGGGAATCCAGCAGATTTGGAGAACTTTAGACCAATTAGTATACTCTCCCAAATCTACAAACTGTTCACGAAGTTATTTACAGAACAATTAAATCCTATGTTAGACTTTTATCACCCCAGAACAGAACATGCAGGGTTCGGAGTCAGTTTTAATAGAAAGGATAACTTACTGGTCTTGAAAATCTTTATAGAAAATTGTATTGAGTACAATACCAGCTAACCGTAATTTCTATCTATCATGAAAGACTCTGGACACAATAAATCAAGGCAAAATGCTAAATAGCTGACGCACGTATAGATCATAGATTCTATGGGCTAAACAAATACATTTCTGGAGCTGTCATTATCAGGTAAACACTATCGGTTGTTACCTCTGCTCATTCCACTGGGCCGAAACATTTCCTGCCATTGTCGCATTCATCTGTTACTCTAGAAAACTCTGGTCAATTCGTTTTTCGGGTAGGGTATTGGGAGATGAAGCAAGGCAGGGAGGTATACATAAAGTAGACGTGTTCGCGATTGTTAAGGCTGACTTCACACGGAGCTTATCGACGCCTAGAAGATTCGTCTTACAGCGACAATTCCTATACGCTTATGAGAATGTAAACGTACTGTACATTAATCGTATGCGTATAGACAAAATTCAACTTGAATTACAGTTGAAACAATGTCCAGCGACGAAAAAGGTCTATTACTACTCTAGTATCTAAGGAATTCTGCACACGAAACGAATTATCATAGACGCGTATTAGATGCGACATACAGGACGTATACGCTTTTATGCTGCTCACTTGTGTTTTTAAGAGGACTGTACTTAAGGCGTCTGCGGGGAGGATTCGTCAAAGCAGACAAGTTCTAAATAGTCTGGAGTATAGCAGTGTTAGTCGCTTAGCTGCATTTGTAGGTTAATAGGTAGTATTTTACGAAAGAATGGCTGATAATACCACGAAATTTGTGCAATTAATTGAAAATCACTAGTGTTTGTACAATAATACCTTACAGGAAAGGATACAACAGAAAAAGCTTGGGCAGAAATATCAAGAGCCATGGATGGACAGGTCATCAACACTTGGTTAAATAAAAATCTAAATAAAATTTCCATGGGTCCATTGCCAAGGTAAAGCAATATGTGGCATTAAAAAATAATTAGCCAGGTAGTGGCGTAATTTCTTCCTGAGATGACAATGTTTCATCTGTGGATATAGGGATTCAGCCAGAATCTTCTATTTTCTCTTTATTTCTACGCTCCCTGTACATCTTTATAGTCGTATAGGAATCTTCAGTGCAAGACGAACCTTCTAAGCCCCTATGACGAGAAGCTCCATGTGCAGTCAGCCTAAGTCGTCATGAACAGTTCTGTATAAAAGACTAGTGAGTAGGACAAAAACGGATACGGTATACCGCATCTAATACGTGTCTATGACGATACCTTCCGTGTGCGGAAGGCCTAATAGCCATTTTGAACTTGTGAAATAGATAAACTATTGTAATTATTTCTACCGGTATTTATGAAAAGTTTTGCGGTCGATGCAGCAGTTTTTTTAAATCGTAATTCTCTTAAATTCGTTTTTCTCTTATGAACTAATTTAATTTCTCTCCTAACATGGAGTCAAATTTATAACTATGTAAAATTACTTAAATTACGTTTATATATGTCTATAAAAGAAAAATATTATTAAACCCATATTTCAATATAAAGTTTGCACAAAGTATAGTATGTATACAAAATACATTTTCTTAATAAAATTGAGTTAAGAATCACCAGACCGATATTGAAAACGAACTTATTATGAATTTAAGTTTGAGTGTATATTTCTCTGGTACATCACTTTCCAAACTCAATATTTTCCTATGTCAGCTTGACTGTCAAAGTTTATCCATACTTTTAGTTATCTACCAGAGCAGACAGATTTCCTTGTAACTTCTCGACGTTTAACTGGAATATCACAGCATAACTCCGCTGGAGCGAAATGTTTCTCAAATATTCAACGAGGCGCGCTCAAGTTTCAAATCCCAAGGGTTTACAATTTAAAACCGCCCAACAACAGTTTATCCATTTCATGGATATCTAAATTGTTTAATAAAATATTCAGGCCAGAGATATTTCCCGGAATTCTTCGTATTAGAGCCAAGGGAGTTGACAGCTTCCTTTGTACACATTCTGGTAGTTCGTTCAATTGTTATTCGCTAACTACAATCGCAGATCGAACGAAAACGTTTTATATAAAGTTTATTAGAAGATTCTTTGTGTTTGCTTTTATGGCAAGATTTTGGCTTCAACTGAAACGATGAAAAGCGTTTCAGGAGTTTGCATTTATTCAAAAGATCAGTCGAAACTTTGGACGTTAACTTTATATGAGTTTGAAAACTATTTAAAATATATACTGTTTAAGTGTGTGTGACCCCCAATGTTACCCAGAGGGCTAATTTTTATGTCAGTATTAAGGGTAAGCAAAGAATTTATCGGGCGATTCTAACAAAAATAATAAAAATAAAAAATATTGAAATTATTACTGTTGCACCTGAAATTTGCGTTACCATTTGATTACCATTCCATTTGTTTCATTTTTACGCCTTTATATCGAAATCTGTCTCGAAATTTTATTCAGTATAACAAATAGTACAACAATTGATTTTAGAGAATCGCAATTCGAAGCGGCAAAAGCAAGAATAGACTAAGATTGTGGAAATGAGTTGCTTTGCGGGTTATAAACTGGCCCACAAACTGATCCGACATTAGGCCTATAAAACGCTTATGTTATTGCAGTAGGAGACAGGCTTAACGTCTCACGAAAAACAACCAACTTGAGTAAACTGTGCACAATCTGATGAGAGATTATGATATCCCATGTAAGAGTCAACTAACTATTAAAAATGGACTTTTTAATGCGCAATGAATAGGGACATCTTGGAGTTTCGCGCTCAACTATTGTGTTATATTGTTTATACAGAATGCATATATCACTATTCGAGATTCCAATCAGTTAAGGGAAGTTCAACTGTTGAAAGTTAGTGACTAGAAACAGTATATTATCTTGCGTTCAGCGTATTATATATATATATATATATATATATATATATATATATATAATATATATATATATTAATTTTATATATATATATATATATATATATATATATATATATATATATATGTGTGTGTGTGTGTGTATGTATGTGTGTGTTCGGTGGTTTCCGAGAATTCAACCGCGTAGTTGATAACTGATCCCTGCCCGGATAGATGGTAAAATGACGACGTTTCGGCAGAGTCAGATCTGCCCTCTTCAGGTCGGTTTAAAATAAGCTCTGAGACAAAACGGATTTACAGACCGAAATATACAAAGAGCCCTAAACTCAAAACTGAGACAAACAGACGAGGAGCATGAGACACCAATAACCAAGGCTTATTTACCGTATGTCAAGGGTACCACGGACAGTATTGCAAGAATTCTAGGGAGACACAATATCGATACTATTTTAATACAACTCAACCGGAAAAAACCAATCGGCAAGCGGTAGGCGTGGCCACTGAGCGCCAAGAGCCAATCAAACGCAGCCGTTCACAGTGCCAACCGATAGGCGCCGAGCCGCGACTATGTAACAGGGCCCGCGCTCCTGAAAATCTTAGTATTCTAGTAACGGGAAGCGAAAGCAGAAGGCTACGAGAATTATGCTAACCGACCTGAAGAGGGCAGGTGTGACTCTTCCGAAACGTCCTCATTTTACCATCGATCCCGGCTTGAATCAATTATCAACGGTTGAATTCCTGGAAACCACCGAACACATTTGGTGCCCGCGAAAACTTAAAAACATATATATATATATATATATATATATATATATATATATATGGGCTTGCATTTTAAAACTAGGTACTCAAAACAACTTTTAAAATATAAATATCTTTAAAACAAAAAGTTTAAAAAACAAGTTAATTTATATTTACGGGTTGGACACATTTCACACGTATCGTTCACCCTGCAGTCTCAACCCCTAAGCGGGGGTGACTATCACTTCTAAAAGTTTAAATCAATATTTTGATACATCATTTTCTTTAAATCAGATTATTTTTTACAGAGTAATCTCATTTTAAACTTTCACAATAAAATAATTATTATTTAAATTGTTTTTACATTCCGACTTGACCATACAATGTATGGTATCACACTTCCTCTAAGGCACGCTATGAGTGCCTTTAGGGGAAAATTCACTAAACCCCAGATATCCTAGATATCAAAAGGGTTTAGCTCCTTGCCAGGTTTTCAGGCCCGTGGTTGGAGTCCTAACAGGACGGCTTTTTGCATTTGTTTGTAAAGATGTTCGTCCAGACCGAAATATTTTAAATTGTTTAATAGATGTTTTGGGACTAGTCCTGTCGTTGACATAACAATTGGTACAGTTCGTGTGTTGTTCATGTCCCACTGAGTCTTTATTTGAAATTCCAAATCTCTATATTTGGTTATTTTCTCAGCTTGCTTGATATTTATATTATTGTTGTTAGGAATTGCTATGTCAATTAAAATTGTTTTCCGAGAGACTTTATCTACCAAAACTATATCTGGTCTATTGTGAGCAACTGTCCGATCGGTCAATATCGTGCGATACCTGTACAGCTTGTAGTTGTTATTTTCTAAAACAGATTCTGGTTTGTATTTATAGTATGGTAATCTTATCGACTGTGATAATTCAAGTTTCAGTGCTAGTTCCTGGTGAAGTATTTTTGCCACAGCATCGTGTCGTTCTTTGTATTCAGTTGCAGCAAACGCTTGACAACCTCCTGTGATATGCTGGATAGATTCTGATGTTTGGCAACCGTACCTGCATCTGTCATTGTTAATAGAAGGATCTTTAACGATGTACTTTAGGTAGTTCTTAGTTGGAATTACTTGATCTTGGATTGAAAATAAAAAGCCTTCCGTTTCAGGAAACATATGACCAGCGATCAACCAGTAGTTCGACGCTGTACTCTCGACATAATCTTGGTTGACGTCATTTATATGTCTTCCATGAAGGAGCTTCTCTTTCCATTTCAGCAGTTTCTGATCTGTGGTCTGGTGGTGTAATTGGACATGTTGTTGTGTCAGTCGCAGTGGTGTTGAGTCATCAACCAGGTACATGACTCTGTGTAGATCAGAAAATTCTGCGAGTTTCTGGAAATGACTACGCAAAATGGAAATTTGTTGATCTAATAGTTTGCTTAGATCTGTCAATCCTCTTCCTCCTTCATACCGTGGCAAAGTTGTACGTTCGACAGAGCTCTTTGGGTGGAGATTTGGAGCTTTTGTTAGTAAAACTCGAACTTTTCGTTGTAATTGTTCAATATCAGTCTTGCCCCAATTAACTATACCGAAAGAGTAACTGAGCACTGAACACGCATATGTGTTAATAGCCTGAAACAGATTTTTACTGTTTAATTTAGTTTTCAACAGTCGTCTTACCCTTCTATAAAACTCTGCTGTTAGGTCCTTTTTCATAGTCATGTGATCAATACGTTGAGCCTGCTTTATTCCAAGGTATTTATAAGTATGACCTTCCCCCATAGATTCAATTGCTGCTGCTGTATTATGCCTTTAACTATATTAATAATTCGGCATTTGTCTAAGCCAAATTTCATATGGATGTCACTAGAGAACCCTTCTACTAATTTAAGCATATCATGCAGCTGTTGTTTCGTAGCTGCCATCAACTTTAAGTCGTCCATGTATAAAAAATGGTTTATCTTTAATGCTTGTACGTTGTTGTGTTTGAGACTGAACCCAAAATTAGTCGAGTTCAGTTTGTTTGAGAGAGGGTTCATGGCAAGGCAGAACCACAGCGGGCTAAGAGAGTCTCCCTGGAATATACCCCTTTTGATTGGAATGGGGTCAGTTTATATCGAACAGTTGACTTCATTCAGTGAGATTTTGGTTTGCCAGGTGGACATGGCATATTCTAAAAAGTTAATAATATAATTATTCACTTTATAGAGTTTCAGTACCTTAATGAGCCAATCATGTGGAACTGAATCAAAGGCCTTTTTGTAGTCCACATCCCATGTAGAGATTTCGACGTTTGGCGTGGGCTTGTTTGCAGACAACGGAATCAATTATCAGTTGTTCTTTGCAGCCCATCGAATTTTTCGCGCATCCCTTTTGTTGTTGAGTAATTATGTCGTCAGTTCACAATGTTTGAAAATGCACGATGTTATGAGTTTGTATAAGGTTGGAAGGCAAGTGATTGGTCGGTACTTTGCTGGGTCCTGTGCACATAGGTTATCCTTTGGTAAGAGGTATGTAGCACCATGTGTAAGGAAACTAGGCATCTTGTGTGGGTGGCTAATTCCGTCATTTATAAGGGCTGTTAGTGTTTCGTGGGTTGCGTACAGTTTCTTTATTCAGTAATGTTTTACACCATCTGGTCCTGGTGCTTTCCAGTCATGGAGGTGCTCCATTATGTTGGATGTGTCTTCCGTTGTAAATGATTGGTGTTGCATGGCATCACAGTTCTGAAATGCAGCCTCCTCCTCCAGCTGGCTCTGGAGTTATAGGAGATTGTTGTGGAAAGCTGTGTTTTCCAGAATTCCTCGATTTCTGTTTTACTGGGTTTACGAGGGACTTCATTATTATTGGTGTTGGTAAGTTTTCTATAAAACCCCTTTTCTGATTGTCGGAAAAGTGTGTTGTCTAGTTTCCGTTGGTTACTGGTTTTGTACCTTCTCAATCGTCTTGTGTAGACGGATAGCTTTGGTCGTAGACTGTCCAGGCACTGCTGAGATGTGATGTTTTCTCCATCCCACTGGGAGTGTATTCGGTTATTGTCCATGATAGTATTGACAAGCCTTTCTATTCTGTTGTTCCTGACTCCTCGTTGGTATTCGGTCAGTCTTCCAATGTCTTTCCGAAGAGAATTGATTTTTCTTTCAAGTCGTCTTTGCCAAGGTGGTATTCGAGGTGTTTGTCTAAATTGGGGAGGGTCTTGCTTTGGTCTTACTGCGACCCCAGTTGTTCTGCAGATGGAAGTTCCAGCACAGTAGATAATTGTGTGTAGCGACTCTAACGTATTAGCACCTAAAACATAGTTTGCCAAGATAAATTTGTTCATAGCCTGCAAGACGATACCCAATTTCTTAGATCTTAATTTGGGAAGAGCTGGTCTAGTCAGTGGATTTGTTCCAGTATACTCTATAAGAGCTCCTTCCATTTCTGCTTGGATCTTCTCAAGCAGGTCAGCGTTGGTTGGCTGCTCTTGTTGTAGTTCTTGAGTCTCGTTCGCTCTTTGTGCCAAAATTGTTTCAAGTTCTGGATCGATTGTATTTCGACCAAATAGTTCGCGCTCCACTTCGCTCTTTATTCTGTCCAGTTGTTCAGGCGAAATAAGGCCATTTCTCAAGATGACACGGTATTGATCTGCGACTCTCTGTTCAGTAACTTGAAGCTCTGTATACTCACGACAGAACTCTTGATGAAGTATTTGGCGATATCCAGTCTTGTCCTGGCCAAGGTTCGTAATTCTGTAAAACGTGCGCATTATAAATTCATTCATGGCGCCGGTCCATTTCATGCGCTGTCTTTTCAGTCCCGCTTGAGTGAGCGCTGGCTGTTGCTCCTGTGCAACATTTTCAGCGGGTGTAGTTCTCGTTCTCATTTGACTCCGTTGGGGATGGTCACGTTGTTGTTGTGACTGTATTGGTTGTGGTTCTTCTGGTTCTTCGGCTGTAGCTCTTTGGCCGGCAGGAGTCCGCCTCCTCAGCACCCTGCCACCGACGTCCCGCATACTGTAATGTCAAGCGCCGGCTCCAGACATGCCCTGGCGATCCCCAGGCAGCGGCGCTTTTCCTAGGCATCTATTCCTTAGCTCCATTTTCATGGGTGGTGTCACAAATTGACCCTGGTGACCCAGGTAACTCGGACCCGTGGGGTTGTCACTTCCCAGATGAAATGATTTAAACCAACCCGTGTGGGTTGTGGAGAAGGAAGGAAAGCTAGGTAGTAGGTCAGCGGGCAGCTGACCCTTTAGTCGCCTCATACGACAGGCGGTGGATACCGTGGTGTTATTCTAACCCGACCACCACACGGGTAAATATCGGTATTGACAATGTTGGAGGAAGAGAACATTCTATTATTATTATTTTAATTTTCGAATTTAGACGTGCAACTGATATAATAAAATTATATTTGTCATATTCCCTTAACTTTGTGCATGCAAAGGGATATAAAGCGCAATAGATTGTATAAAGTCTTACAGATTATTAACAAGTAATATTAGGGCCTAAGTCATGAGGTATTATGATATAACAAGATGAATATGACAATTCACTAAAGGTAAAAAAATAAAGTACAACATCTGGAAAATAAATAATTTTTCCGTTAAACATTTTTCATACACATTTTTTGTACTTCAAGCAACATCTAACAAATATTTGTTATTAAAGGATGTTTAAACTACATCTTTGCACTCTATATCCATTTTAAGATATATTAATAGTTCATTCTTTATTAAATTTATGGATGCCCTGTTTCTTTCATCCCGTTACTTAGCCTTCTCCAGAGAAACAACTATAACTGTAGATGGTGTTGACACTTTGATTAAGAACTGTACATTTTTAATTTAATATTTAATTTTACATTATTAATATTGTATTAGCGTTAGAATTACCTTGTATGACAATGGTAACGTCGCACCTAGAATTCCTCCCGCACTTTTTGGAGAGTCTCTGGTGTAATCCGCTCATACTCCTCCACTATTCTACGACTAAGTTCAGGAATATGGCGAGGTTGAGTTTTATGCACTACAGTTTTTAGAAGTCCCCATCAAAAAAGTCAACGGGCCTTATGTCGGGTGATCTTGCGGGCCATTCTATAGCGTCCCTTCTTCCAATCCATTTATCTGGAAATATCTCATTAAAGCCATAGCCTTGTTGTTGTTATATTGTGATTCTTATCATTCAGTATTTCTTGGAGCCGCTTGGTTGTTAGCGATTATGTGGTATTCAACTTTATTTAATTCGGTATTAATCAAATCGTTAGGACAACTGTTCGCCATTAAATTATTGACATCAGAAGAGATGCTGTTTGCTGTATCATATAACGATTTGACGATATCCTTTTTTACTGAATTTGAATGATTAGGGTTACAGTTTAGATTGTTAGTATCACTGGGTTTTCTGTAAACTTCTCTTACAACTGACGAATGTACTGTTGTTACTAAAATTTCTAAAACCGTAAGATGGTATTCTGTTCAATTGAGCAATTGTGAATTGAATTGCTGATTATGTGTTACTGATGTCGTTAAATAATTCTTTAAGATCGTATTTCCAAATAGTGAATTTGTCGTTCACATTACGCCAACATACTAGAAATTTATTCTCTTTTAAAAAAAATTCAGTGTTCTTCAGACTCTTCATATAAATATTGCTTAAGGCATGAACATGCCAAAGTCTTGTTGGGAAAAGTCTTCGTTTAGTTGAAAATGTGTTCAAGTATAAAATATTAGAAGTACGATTATGGTGTCACTGAATAATTCCCTACGTTTATTAAGTAAAGAATCGTGAGCACAGTTCATTCACTATATCAAGTTTTTTGGCCACAGGAACATTATTGGAAATTTACATATTTATCTGGTACAAAACATGGGTGAGGAGAGAAATACCCAATGAATTACTTGTAGTTGACATTGAATTTACGTTAATCTAAGGAATCGCTTCGCCAGCGTGAATATATCGAATTATAAAAGTTTGCATCCTCAATTTTAAGTAGTACCTGCTGTCATGTGCCTACATTGCTTTTCTCTTTATGTCATGGACTATTTCCAACATCATGTTAACAATATATATCATTCCAATTCATATTGGTTCTTCAAAATTCCTCAACGCTAAACATTTTCACATAGTCATCGCATCGTATTAATTAAATAATAGGATTATTTGTCATTTTATATATCTTTATAGCAAATCTCGCAAATGTGCACCTCGTTAATTATATCGCAAAACTATTTTTAAACCTGTGTTGAAATGGATGAAATATTCAGTACATTAAAATTTATGGTAATAGTCGATGACACTAATGTGAAATGGCAACACGCATCTCCTGAACTGAAATCGGTGTTATAATAGGTACATTATTTAACACCTATGGGAAAAGGCAATTCAATTTACAATGATTGTATAGCGAGCGGTGAAAGCAGCTCATGATAAAGATCCGAAGCTCGCACCAGAGAAAATGAATTAATATTAAGCGAACATGATTTGTGAGAGAAGGGAAAAACGTAAGTGACTGTCAGTGTTTCTAGATTTACTGGGCGATAGAAAAAAATGTATAACCAGGAATCGATTTCGTGACTGTATTTTTCTTCCCCCAATCTTATGTTTATTAGATTTAGTTTCGGAACTGATATTCAAAAATGTTCTCAAAGTTAATATTAAATCAAAAGTTTGCTTAAATATAAACTAGATATATTAATGTATTAAATTATTAAGCCATGTATCCTCTATTTATTGATCCAATCAATTAGGTTAGGTTCCCAATTCTTGCTTGAGTGTATTTTTCTCTTGTCGGAGTGCTGCTATCATTATGAGATGTAATATGCAGTAGCTCATTAAATTGAAATAAAACTTCCAACTAAATGTTTTCAGTTACTAAGAGAGTTGTTTTGAAATAATTGCTTGTTACGTATTCAAGTATTTTATTACACAAACGATGTTTAAAAGTTTGAAAAAATGTTGAAGTTGATGGGAAATTGCAAATGATGAACGTTTGCTCAAAACGGTACCAAGAAGTACTCACATGCGAGGAAAACAAAAATAGAAAAAAAGATTCATCATCATGGAACGAGTCACAGAAAATTCTAAACTGATTGGAAAACTCAGCACATATGACGAAATGTGAATTTTATATCCTGACACAAAGCGTCTATTCATGCATTGAAAGACCTCCACACAAGGGCGAAAAGAAGCTCTATAGAGCTCGTTGTAACTGAAGGACATGTTGATCATTTATTTTCGACATGATTAAATGGGTACTTCAGGGCCAAATGATAAACCAAAAGTTTTACAATAAGATTCAGACAAAATTTAGAGCCAGGTTTGTAGAACCACAACGTGTGGTTTCTATTCCATTACACCACGCTGTGTTCTAGCATCCACCATAATTACCATATCTCGCTTCGCGTGATTTGTACCTGTTCTCAAAAGTGAAAAGGGCCTGAAGGGCACATTTTCTGTCCGCAGCGAAAGCCAATAAGGCAGACTAACTGAAAAAGATAACAGTTGAGGATCTATATGCAGTAGTGGATAGATAGAGATGAGTATGTTGAATGAGTTTGCAAATTATTTGCAGGTTTTAAATAAAGTATATTTTTAACAATTATTAATTTTTCCGTCTAATATTATATCGGAGTTGTGTAAATAAAATTGGCCAATTAGCAGAAAAAACTATATTTTAGAGAGAAAGGAGAAAACCAACTTGTGTGAAAGAATGTATGCTAATTTGCCAAGAAGAGCCCCAGAAAAGAACTAAAATATCAAAAGTACCAAAATAAATTTACAATGTTTGTAAGGAAAGATTATTCCAATAAAGATAAAAACGTAATGCGAACCCTAATATAATTTTATATATTAATAAGCATACTATCTTCTGGAGATTTTTCGATCAGCTGAAGGCAATGCAATATATTGTTTCCAGTCGAGAACATTTATCAATTGCACTCCTCTCAACAGATTAAATTTTTTATTATTATTTGAGAATTAAGTACATATAACAAAATTTCAAATTTTTTATCGTAAAATGAATTTTAATATCTAGGATAACTTAATGCGCTAATAGAGCTTGTCTGAAATCAAACATAATTGTCGTAAATAGAACAAAAATTAAACAATTAGTGAAGTGAACACAATGATTATTCAATGGCAAGATCGATATTATACAGTCCAAAGAATACCAAATCACTAACACGATGGAGCAACTGCAAAGAGATATTATTACATCAGAGGCAAAAACTCTCAATGCTCTAGTAGGGAGCAAAGAATATCTAGAATCCAACAGATTTGATGTAAGTTTTAAAATGAGCATAAAATGAAATAGCGAGCTTCCTACAGACAAAATTTCTTTGCCCACAAAACCAACATAGTATGTATGAAGCTAAAATACGAGTAACTGAGGGTGTTTCGACTCCTACTACATTATATAAAAAATAAGTATCAAACACAATACTGCTCAAAGGCGTAATAACAAATCAAATGATAGCAAAGAAGAAATGAATAAAATTCAACGTTCAAAAAATATAACTCCTACGGAGGTATTTACCTGATAGAAAAACGAACAATGTTGACGAACGAATAAATATTAACCTTTGCTATAAAGAATCGTAGACTATCAGCAATTCAAACTTCGGAGAAAAAGACGAAAATGAAAATGAAGTTAGATAAACTGCCACTTGAACACACAAAAAGAAGAGACATCACTCACTAGTCTAAAGTAAATCACACTTTTAATTAAGTTCTATCGAGAACCAGCGATAACAAAGAAACTATATAAATTAATCCAATGAATATGGAACATAATAAAATTCTGCATCAGTCCTCAGAAAAGGAGATCAAAGGGTTTCTAGATTCACAAATAATAATTAGACTAAGAACACAATTGATAACTGATAAATTGTTTATACTACTAACTTCAGAAGAAGTACAAGAGAGCAAGAGAGTTGAATTCAGTATTTTCAGCATTGGTATATGCTAAATATGTTTAAAAAATCTTTTCTGCAACAGAAACTTGATACCGTTTTCTGCAGTACTACCTTTAAGTTTTCCATTTTTATGTTGATTTCTACTTAACCTATTACGATATTATTATTATTTATTTTTCTAAAAATAGTTTCATAATTTTAGGCTTTTTAAAATGCTAAATAAGTTAGTTTTGAAGGATTTTGAACTAACTTCACTCAGGCTTTAAAGTTTCCAATTATCATTACTTAATCTTGTATGGCCTTTTCATTTAGCAGTCGCATAAAACAGAAGAGTATGATTTTATTTCTGTTATTCGTGTATACATAGACATCAAATTTTGTTCGACACCAAATGCTTTTATTTACGCTCTATCCATTCGCTTCAATAATTAATTTATTATTTTTCAACTCCGTTGGTTATATGTAGTTAGTTCATTTATATGGCGGGCCTCCACCCTTAGTTTCGTTAATACTTCTGATCTTCATGATTATTTTGTCTCTTCATTAGGGTTTTCTCTCCTACGTTTTTTCTGCAATTTCAAATTGTAAATGGAGAACTAATTGTAGTAAGGCTATATCGAAAAATTGCCCGGGTTACTGCTCTCCGTACAGAATTTCCTTCTCACAGTTCTGATAGAAATGATTGATCTCACAAAGTTCCAATAGCTTTGGTTCTGCTATCGTCATCAGGTGAATGATGGAAAATTTAGATTAACCGTCTTCTTGTATATTCTGTGATATTATTTGTGGTTAGAGACGTTTCAACCCCAACTCTGGAGTCGTTGTCAATCGCTGTGTATTGTGGTTCGTGATTTATTCACAATTATTCGCTTTGATAATAATTTTCTTATTTGTCGAAAATGTTGATTGCTGGATAATACCTACATGTTTGGCCAAATTTTGTTTGTCCACATGTGTTCTGAAAATGTATTGGTGTTCCATTTTCCTTGATTCTAAAGCTCTTGAGGTTTCACCCGAATATGTACGGCCATAGTCACATAAAAAACTGTACACACATTTCTGAGCTGCGTTAAATGGTTTGGTATGTGTGAGAATAGAGCCCAATGTATTATGTTTTAAAAGCAGTTTTTACATCATATTTATTTTCCAACAGCTTAATTTTCCGATACACCCAGAATCAATGGAATTATCTATATATAAATAGGCAAAGACAATACGGTTAGGTACCATTTTCTCCTCTATCTCTCAACCGATTTTCTTCATTTTTGTTTTGTTCAGTAGCTATAGACGACCTTCAGTGCAGAATGCTAAAATTAATTTATAATATTGTTTCAATAATTAAATAACAAAATAATAAAAAAATCATTATTTACATGCATCCTGTCAATGCCAAACAGTGCCGCCAGATTGCTTGGAGAGAAAATCATAAGATCGGTTGACTCCAATGTGAAAGACAAACTAAATTAACGTAAAACTAAAAGTTTTGGCTCTTCGCTAAAGATATCCTACATAGTCATATTATTGAATAGAACCAACGGAAAATTATAATACATAATAATCGCCATTTATTGGGCGCCTGAAAGTTTGCAGTTTGCAACTTTCATTGCATTTTAAATATAGTTTGTCAACTAAAATCTGAATTATGTTGCACCTCATCAAGTTATTTCTGATTTCTTCTTTATTTTAACCTTAGAGTTTTAATTTAGAGTCATTTTATTTTTGTCGGGTAACTTTCAAATAAGTTTAACTAAGATTACAGAAAATTGTGAAATTATCCACAAATTCACGATAAATAGGTAGATCTGACAACACTGAATGCTTAGACATCTGCCGGAAATTTCAATTCAGTAAGAGAAGATTTCAAATTATTTTCAAGGTTTTCAATTTCAATTCACAGAAAAAATATTCTCAAAAAATAGGTGTACTATTAATTAACAGTATGTGGTACCTATTTCTTTATATTTTCCACATAAAACAGAAATCGTCATGGGTTAATACATTGGTAAGTAAATTTTTTGTATTGAAAATCATTCTGAAAATTAATGTTTTCTGACAATGTATCTTATAGTTAATAAATTTTACATTACATGGTCTCATTGCTGCAAAGTTCTGAGTGTTAAAAACATTTTAAAGATTTGTTTGAATATTTTGGGTTAAGTTAGGTACATTTATTCTAGAGTAAAATATATATTTTTATATATATTACCTTTCAAATCGTACACTGCTGGCTTTAAAGTTTACAATCTAAATGTTCAAAAAATTAAAATCCAAAACGCTCTAAATGACAACAGACACCACTGCGTAATTATATATGCTAGGTTGGTTTTCAAATGATAAACACGGCAGTGGCGGTGTAACACTCTTTCAGACCAAGTGATGACCATCTTTTACTATCTTTGAAGTTGCCTATAGTTCAATAGGAAAATATTTAGTGTTGTAAATTATAGATCAGTATTGATTGACAAGTAGTACTAACTGTCGTAGAAAATAACATTTGTAATTTTTTTGTTGTGATTATAATTCTGTCATTAATATAATATAATTTTTACAATAGTCCGAATGTGTTGTGCAACAAATCATGAATCAGCGGATAATGGTAATGTCATTAAATATTAGAGTTTTCATTAGGTTGTTTCTCATCTCTATTTTTAAAATCGGTTGTGTGTAAATGACGGACACTTTTAGGTTACAAAAAAAATCCGCCGATGTTGCATAGACATATTTAGGTAAAAATAATCCTACAATTATATACATAAATAAAAAAATTTTTCGTGAATTATTTCTATAAATGTACTTTAAATGAAGTAATATGGATAGCAAAGGCCTGGCCTACTTCTCTAATTTCGCCTCAACTCTATATTTTATACAAACAAAATAACGTCAACAATGTTCAACTCATAATTTTCATGCATTAGGGTCGAATTTCGACCACGGGGCGACCGCTAGTATTCATAATTTTGCTTTCTGTTTGTGAGTGGTTGGTATTACTGGGGTGTAATTGTGATTATGTTAAATATATTTTTTTAACAAGGGTGTCTTTAATCCCCCAAATTACACTTTCCTATTTAAAATATTCTCTGCATACCTTGAGTTTTGCCACTCTGTTCCTTGTCAGAATTATGAGTGATTTAAAATTCCTCTGTGCAAGGTACTATTCTATATTACAGTTTAAAAACCAATGTTTCTTTAAATTAATTGATCGTCTCAATACGATTTATGGTAAAGATTCAACTATTTACATCAGTACACAAGTTCTCGAGAAAATATTAACTTCAACTTCTGATACCCTTATTAGTAAACATGACTGACCACTAACCCTCAAAATACATCACGTAATGCTAGGTCATCAATGCTCGGGGAATAACAGTGATGCCAGAACTGCAGTTTTGAATTTCGTACTCTGGAATGAGCATTGATTATGCACAAGAAATGTAACTGAAATGCTAATGCGTTTTCTATGAGTGTAAATCTTCTCCGCTTGGATTACATAGTTTGCAGTATTGAAATAAATTTCGCTCGCACAATCCGGCTTTGAACGCTAATGCATTTCGAATGAACGAATTTATCAAATCTAGTTGTTTGTATTTAGAACGGAAACTCGAATTAGTGGACCGTTGCAAATGTTTTCTTTGTTTGCTCTCTGGATTTTAGTCCGGTATTAAATCGGAGGCTCGAAGATGAAATGCAATAGTTTAAAACGTAAACAGAATGTGATTGCAATATGAATACACATGACAATATGCTCCTTATTGGTTTTGCAATGATATCAATTAGAAATTCAGTTACAAGATTTACAATTTTACCGTACATGGGACAACTGTAAAAATGAACATAATAGAAAAAAAATTGATAGGTTATTAAACTACGAAAATATAAACAGTAATATGCTTTTTTGGTACAATTTTTATTAAATACGAATTTAAAGACAAATTGTCATTGTTACATCATTGATTTTATATAGCTTTCTATATAGCAAAAACAAACTCTGTTACATTTAATTTACCGGCAAAGTAATGTTACCGTGAAGCAAGTAACAAATTTTGAAAATTTGTTAAAAAACCCACCCACCATATATATAGTTTTTTCCGATGCAAATTTCGGAAAACGGGATGCTTAGAGGGAGTTTCCTAGGCTACCGGACACGATATCGGAAATGGAAATGTAATTTGGCCTTACCTGAAAACGCATTTGCATTCCGAGTTCCCAAAGTCATAAAAAATATTTGCTGGTTGTATATCCGTTCTACTTTTTATAGGCTACGATTTCATTAAATCTTGCTGATGTCCAAAGGAGCTCAAAATAAGGAAGTCCGGCGTAAATCGGGATCATTTACTGAAAACAATTTTTGTACTCTCATTGACTCATGCGAAATAGATTATGTATAATCATAGTTCACGCTAGCCTATCGGAATCCTAGTAGTGACTAATTGAACCCCTGTAAAATCAACTGAGCCAAGAAAATTTTCCAAAATTACACCTAGATTTTAATGGATTTATTTTGAATTAAATAAATCAACTTATTTCTTAATGCAATAGCATAACTAGTACAGAAATACACATGGAATTATATACTACACCTTCAATCTTACGTTCACGAAAGCGAAAATCGAAGTACAGTAAAAATGGTGAATCTAATTGTACAGAATTTTTTTATATTTAGAGTAGTTCACAGCAAAAGCATATTGGCTTAGATTTATACTATTTGCAGTCTTTATTGTGCGAAATAATACTTTCAGATTTGATTATGATTTGGGCTAGGTAACCGTAAGGTTGCCCATGACGCGAATCCTCTACTTACTGACTTCAGAAAAGGAGGATCATCTAGTTGTAGGAAATATTCTTATAGAATTTTTTCTAACAGTATATAACTTAGAAGGCAATCTTCGAATCTATTTCAGATGACTTAATACAATGTTGGAGATAAAGGTGGCACCTTAATTCTGGACCTGCATCAGTGGAGCAGGTATGCAAATATGAATTCTGACCACAAATATGTTTGAACATAACAGGTCCAGAAATGAGTATGGAGAACCAACTGTAATTTATATGAAAACCATAATGGAATAGTTCAAAAGTGTGAACGGAACAGCTCCAGAAATTTGTACGAAATACCTATGAATGAATACTAGTAACTAGTAAGTAATTCTCATAGGTAACAGATACGAAATACGAGTACAGTAAACTAGTATGGATTTACAAGCGTACGATGTATTACAGGATCTGGTATTTATGTATCTCCAAATGCCTATGCAAAATGGCCAAATGGCTAATAGTTGACCTTAACATATTTGTATTTTTTTGGTCGATTGGTGGAGTCTATTAGTAATATGAACATCAAAACGAACAAATCGAAATAAAATATGGTGTTCCTTATGAATGAAATTACAAGATAAAAATTTAATTTGGAAACATACCTTGTTAGTTGACGTTGACAACCACAATAGTTGGAAATGAACTAACGAATACGCAATTCAAAATGGAACCAACAAATCTACAGTGAAGAGTATAATCTTGAAATATCCAAATCTTTTGAACGTGTGTAAATCACTGAAATTGTCTTAAAGACTGTATTGATTTTTTCGTGTATTCAAGTCCCTGAATGTTTTATACTCACAACTGAACCAGGTAGGCGGCGCTGCTATTAGGTTCCAGGAAAATTTGTTTGACTTGCTCCTAAACGGTAGGGCCGATTAAAAAAAACTGTGTTTGAATCGGTACCTGGATGTTTGAAATTTACAATTGCATCTACGATTGGGTTATAGGAAAGTTTTTTGAACTCATCCTAAAATGGTTGGGTCGATTTTGAGGAAACTTTTTTGTATATGTTTGAGTGTGCCTCTGGATGGCTTTGATTTACTATTTAACCCCATATTTAACGCTGCAATAGAGTTGTAGGATTTTTTTTTAAATTCCTCCTAAATGATTGGATCTATTCTGGTGAAAATTTTAGTGATGTTTGAGTGGGAATTTACATGGTATAGATTCATGTGTTCTAGCATTTTGGCTAACTTAATAGATAAAGCGGTACATTTATAATTCGCATAATAATGAAGTTAAAATTATAGTGTGTTTTTTTTCTAGTGAAAGTATCATATATGGCTGTGATGGTTTGTAATGCGCAATTGATACCCATTTCTAAATCCAAAAATGTCTATAAACAACGAAAGAGAAATGGAAAATGACATATGTATTATGATACTTACTTATCGAGATTTTTCTTTAACAGGATTTAGTAAACGTAACTTTTTTGTGTGATTTCTATCCTAGAAATCACAGAGAAATGGCGCTACACACAGTACGACTCCCGATTTGGAGTTTCTGTGTGCTAGATTTTCCTGAACCTCCTGGATGTCGAAATTCATTTCGCGATAAAATAATTATATGTATTATATCAGATAACAACTTCTTTTCCTCTGTTGTCTCTAGCAGCTGATAGATTGCGACAAGTAAATCATGATCGGCAAACTGCATTACAAACCGTAGATTCGCAGACTGAAACAAATTTAACCATTAAAGTTAATATCTCAATTTTCTTATTTAATATCAAAATTTCTCACTCTGTTATGGCGTAGTTCATTTCGTAAGCCAAACTATAGAAAAACTGAAAAAAAGATTATATATATATATATATATATATATAAATATATATATCAGAGATCTCTCATCATAATACATGAGGATGAACAAAGGCGACTGAACATCCATTTCTAAATTAAAATTTAATTAAACTAGGTAAATCTTACGAAAATCAATTCCTTGGAGTGTGTAGCTACGCACCCTACGGATTCAAACTATAATTAAAGTTGATGAACAAATAGATCTCGAAAACAATGTACATAGAACGTAGTTTCCACTTCGCTGTTATCCCAAAGACATAAAGTTCTTCTACTAGCTGATGAAAACTTAGTGACATTCAATAAACGTAATTTGAATGTATGAAAAAGAGGCACCACTTGAATTAATACTGATATTTTAAGGTAGGCATGCGTTATAATTTTCTTATTTTCGCAAGTATTACGATGTATGGGAATATTAAGTTAAGATGCCTACAAAATCATTCCGACTTATGCAGAAACACGTACTAGTTCACATACGTTTATACATCTAGATCGAATTCGGCGCCTCAATCTGCCTACTCCCCAAGAGTCACTAGGTAACTAAACTGAATTTGAATCTGCTATGCTTCTTTTATTTATATTTATCGGTCGGTTAGAAGGGGATGTCAGGTGATGAAGGGGCTATATTGTAATTGGTTAGGTGGTAGTGAGCGTGTCTGCTTTGTTTAATCTGGCAATTACGGAAGTACACGCTGTAGGAAGACGAGAGCTGTCATCGCGTCGGTTTGGACAGGGGGGTCTTTTCTATATTTCTATGGCTTCGCGAATAGGAGAATCAGGCATGATAAGACCTCCGACGGAAACATATAAAATAAACAACTCAGGCAGATCACCTCTCAGTTCACCGTAACTACGGATTAAGAATGCCAACCTTGGCGAAACGACTGCAGGATTCATAGATCAATCAATATAACGAACGGATGTATTCCAGGATAAATATTTCTTCACATTGTTAATTTTTTTTGTAATTGTGTAATAATTGTTATCATAGTTTTTGGATATCCGATGCTAGTATGTTTAATATGCTTTGATAGAGAGAGTCTCTTAATATACATACATATGTAATACTCAAAATGAAATTACATAATTTATCAGTGACTGATTTTTATGTTCAAAGAGTTTTTTGAGATCTTATTATCTGCCCCACGTAGAGAAACGTTGTAGGTACATCATCTCCCTCTAACTTTATGGATTAATAGTTTCTTGGTTGGTTTTTGCATTCCCGAATATGTGGTATTCGACAAGAATACTCAATAAAACCTGTATTTCACCCCAATGTTTTTGACTCAAAGCCATTCAGTACTTTAGACTTGTGATAATTTATCAAGACGCGAGATGTAAAGACCGACATCTAACCTAACCAGAAACAATATATATATATATATATATATATATATATATATATATATATATATATATATTGTCTTGCGTACAAACGAATGGCACCTCGAAGAGAGTATTCAGTATCTCTGACAGGTGCAGTTAACCTGAAAATTTCATCGTGACATTCTAACCTAGGAGTTACGGGTAACAGCAATTACATGGAACAGCTCCAGATTCGGAACCTCTATGTGCTAGTTTCCCCGAAAATCCTAAATGTCGGTTTTACATCTCGCGTTTTCAAATTAAACGATATGTATCAAATACATAAAGATGTGCTCGAGAGGACATTCAATTGTGAGAAGCGCAACTGATGAAAGTTCCCTAACCGGTAACAATATATAATATATATGTTGTCTTGCGTACAAAAAATGACACCTCGAAGAGAGTCTAATCTATCAAGTTGGGAACCTATAATAATCTTGATGAGCCGCGTTTGACCCATCCTCATCCATTTTCTAAATGAAATATATACTGTTTAAATTTTTATTTAATTTCAGGTGTCCCGGTATCTTTAATCAAATCTTACAAGTGAACTGTAGATCACTTATCGACGTCCAATTAATCTGAAGTTTTGCGTACAATTTTAGTTTAGATGGCAATGCATTGTTATCTAAGATTCTATTCTAAATTCAATATGGCAGACTCCTACAGATAGACGACCAATTCCAAAGCCCCTTAGAATAAAATTGTAAACATTTATTTTTGGACGCTGAAACCGAATCCCAGGTCAAAAAAATTCGTACACGTTAAAAATTTTGCTAGAGTCAAAAAACCCGGCAAAATGGCTGAAATGGAGAGTATTATCGCAGCTAAGTTGTTGAAACATAATAAATCTCATTTAAATGAATTATCAAGTAGTTTCTTACTATTAGATTGGGGTAGTTTTTAGGCTAATCCTAAATATAAACTATATTTTTCTCTCAAACTCAAACAGATTAAATTTTTCAAGTTATAACACCTGCCACTACAGCCAAATTGGAGCTATATATTGAATGGGATATTTTTCACCCCTACACACCCAATGTAGGTTTCAACAAAGTTGATATTACTTCAAAATACACATAAGACTACGCCATATTTAAACCAAAGCATGAATATAAAATGATTAATTATTTTTTGTATAGCAGTTCTATGAAATTTAAATTTAGGGTTAGTTTCCCTCCCCCACAAGTGTTGTTTGCTAGTGCTAGAAGTAACTTACTGAAGTTTTTTGCGACTTCCACTAAATAAGACATATACCTTTTTCTGGTAATTGAAGCTATTTTTTATTACGTTTCTTGGGGTTGTTGCCACCCCCAAATGAGAGCGCGATTCAAATCATTACACTTGAAGATTTATGTAAATGGTAGACTTCCCAAGATAGCAGACAATTGTTCCTTCTTTACCCCAATGATATGGGAATTAATAAATGGTAGTGTTCAATTCATATGACGGATACCTTAGTATAATAGACAAACTTTTCTTATGATAAGAGTATCAGAAGGAGTTTGCTGAGGACAATTCGGAAAATACAATGACCTCACTCTAAGTTTAATATGGTGGACGCCCGAAGGTGGCGAACAAAATTTTCTTAGCTACCCCCACGTTGTGGGTATCAAATGGGAGAATGCTGGGAAGAATACGAAAAATGCAATAAGGTCTTATAAGGTCTTTCTAAATTTAATATGGCGGCCGATCTAAAATGTCAAACAAAATTTTATTATTCACTCCTATGTGTAGGTTCCAAATGCTGAGTTGCTGAGACAAATACCATAAACGTAAAATAATAGTAGAATAATAAATAACCATCAAAGCAATGTTTGAAATAACCTTTTATATTAACAACGAACTAAAAAGTTTAAAACAATCAAATATACTATTTAATCCACTATAAAGAAATCAACGAAAGGGTTGAATATAATTGCTCTATATAAGTGTAAGTATAGATAAATAAACACATTCCATCTACCATCAGTATAATTATATATATAACGACTCGATAGTAAAGAAAGTTTAAAAAAATTCTAGGGAGTTTAGTACATGTAAAGGATCTATCTATATAACACCGACACTGTTGAAGGTATTATCAGTTAAATTACTGTTTATTTGCTTGTACATAATATAAAATATATGGTTATCTATAAAAGAAAGGATTGAGGTGCAACTGGTTTTGGGGAAAAGATGCAAACTCAACATAAGGTACATGCAATGTTTAACAATAAATATTCAAAATGATATACAATTCAGTCCATAGTACGCAAAAGTTTAGGGAGTTTGGTATGTAATGGATCTACCTAAACTAGGTCGCCCAACTATCTCTGCGTTTAGTAGATTAAATGTCTATGGGTGAGAATCCACACAACAGAGTTCGGTAACTCAGTCGTGATCATGATGTTCCTTTAGCATTTGTTCATAAAATGTTATTTTATGAACTTTTGGATTTTGATTTTAATAACAAGACCTCATTAGGCAGTCAATGTCAAAGTATCTTAATCAAGTTTTTTCTCTAGAAGATCTATAGAAAACATTAAGAAAATTCAGCAAGTATTTATTGATTTGCTAGTATACTCTCAAGTAGTAGACAGGCAGTTAGAACACTATTGTAGCGTATTATTTGGCAATTTAGTGTTTACTGTTGTGGTATAGTTGTTGTTTTCATTTTATTCAAGTTCTTCAAAAATTGATTTTGAAATTATTGTGCCTTCAACAATTTAAATTATCTAATACCAGTATGACATATTTTTGGAATTGTCTTGAAACGTACAATCAAAAGAAATACGTAAAGCATTTAACACAATTCTCCATGAAGTTGTTACTGATAGATGTTTTACACTGAACATTTCACTATAATGTAATACAATAAATTATAATTAAAAATTTTACCTGTCTCAGGATTTTAACTAGTGATCTGAGAAATCGATTATCAACCATCGATTAATCGATTACTGAAATAATCAACTGCAATACATTATAATTTCAATAATCGATAATAATGGATTATAAAAAAACTACAATATTGTTTTTTTTTTTGTTGATGGTGGTTTAGCATGGCAAACCTGTCACTGTAAAACACGGAATCCCTCGATATTATCTATGAAAAGCAGCTATATCAAGTCTTCCAGATCGTCGGTTTAAGAAGCTGGGTTTTGGATTAAATTCCAATGATGCAATCCCCGAACTGCGTTGTTCAGAAGAACTTACCTTGATGAGATGGATCTATCCGATAACTATGAATTTTTAACGCCAACATTTTAAAAAGAAATGATTAAATCAACGTTAATATGGAATAATTTTGAAAGGAAAAGGGCTTCTTATGTAGCTTCATCGACATGTACGGAGAGAATATCATAACTTTAATGCAGTTCTTAGAATTACGATTGCTTGGCTGATAGAGCAATACTATTTGAAAATCATGAAAACTATTAACCCATATTTCTATGAAGTGGATTTAAATTACTGATGTACTCAGTACCTTCCGAAACAGTCTTTTCTAAAACTGGTATTATGACTAATTTAAGAAGGAACCGACTACTCCCAAAACCCTTAGATTCCATAATATATATTATTAAAATTGAGCACTGCTTAAAAACGTGCTTGAAAAAGTGCCGGAATTAATAAATGCAATTTTTGACTTTGTTACATTTGTTATAATAAATCTCAATTTCATGATTTTTTATTTTTAAAAAGAACTGTTTAAACTTCAATAGTTTTATTTAGTGAAAGTCGTTTTATAGTTTTTTAGAAATATCTTGGCATTTTGCATCAAAATTAGGAAGAGTATTAATCGATTATAGATCGATGATTGTTATACGCATATTTGATTAATCGATTAATTCAGTCATTAATCGAATCAGCACGTCACTAATTTTTACAGACAATTGTTTGCTTAGCTGTAATATAATTTATTGCATGCTCAGGTACACAGTGTATAATATTAATGAGAACCTGTTTACAAGAATGTCAATAATTAATCTCCTCTGTTTCTGCGTTTCTTTCTTTCTGTTGAGCGCTTTTGACGCCTTTCGTTTACGTTAGCCTTTTATTTATTTCCCCATTACTTTTCTTTCCTTTTTTTACTATCCGTTCATTTATTGAGATGCACTTCCTGCGATTCTGGTTTTATATTGTTTTCCACCACAATACATTAATATGAAACTTATATTTTCTGCAGGTTCCAGGATACTCTCTCTTCTTTTTACCAACTTTTTCTTAACACAGTATTAACTTTAAAATTGTTTTTTCACATTTTTATCCTTCTTATATAGTAACTGTCAGGCACTTCTGCCCACGGCTCTATTTGCAATTTTCATTGTTTAACTTCAGAACTTAGGAATCCAACAGTTCACATACAAATATATATGAGTTACTATTAATAAAGTTTTTTCAAAATTTATTTACATATTTTTATGTTTGTTATAAAATAAAAACAACTTTGCGAAAAACCCTAATACATCAGGTTATTGCAGGGGAAGACACTACAAAAAATCGTAATTATTATGGAGCATTCGAACAGAATTGCGACTACGAAAAGCAATTTTTCTGCTTCCTTTCCGAAATACTTCATTACCAAAACAAAAGAACGCAAATTGTTTGTGACACGGGATTTTCTCCTATAGAATATTTTCTTCCGACGACCGACGTGAAGATTCTCTATAATGAAATGTGCTTACGAAGATTGACTGGTTTTTTGTATACTCTAATGGAGCCATTTTTCACTCCGAAAGATTAGTGTCTGTGATTAAAAGAGGGACGATCCAGTCGAAACGGAAAGTTCCAGACTTATGGCCCATTACGTTTTATTGATAAAAGCACCTAGAGTTAGGATATGGAGCTTGTGAAAAATGCCTAAGTTTTTAGATAAATATTTCCAGCTGTGGCTAAGCTTTTATGATATGCAAAATGTATATAATTTAGAACAATTAATTTTATTTTATTGCTTTCGACTGTAAACATAAATTTAGATTTGGCGGAACAAAAAACTATAAAAGGTTTGTTTATATATCTTTACTGCAAACAGGTGTCAATAACCATTTACAGTGTATTGTTACTTATTTATCTCTGATTGATGAATGTAATTTGATATACTAATAAATACTGAAAACGATAGCTCCTAATTTCTACAAAAAAAATTTAATTAATATACAATATAACATTAATAATTAGTTATTATAAGATATAACATGTAAATGTAAATAATTGGGAATTCAACTCCCTATATTACAGATGGCTAACCTTTTGATATTCCCCTCTCAAATTTTGTTTATCTAACTTTGTCGTGCCGAAACAATCTAATTACGAAATAGTCAAAAATGTATCAACTTGAACTTAGAAGTTAGTTTAAAAATTTACTAAGTTCTAGTTATTACTCTTTAATTAATGATATTTTTGTTGAACTTTGGTTGCCTATTGCTCTATAAGAGGTTCATATATGTAAGTTATTTTTACTAACTTTTTTTTTTCATAAAATAACCACTGACCACCGGAACTAATGTTACGTTATATTTTTGCCGTAGTTACTCAGTAGAAATAAACGCGTTTAAAACCGGTCAAAATATTGCTTTTATTCGTCCGTCCCGTTAGCGATCGATAACCTACCGTTTGCGGGCTGATTTTGCTTTATTATTATGTTGGGTTCTGATTTATTTTTGAAGGATGTTTGAATTTGACCTGTTGAGACGAATTGTTTTATCGAATATTTTTGATTGGCATTGTGTGTTTCTTGACAGTTGTCATTGTCTTCGACAAGGCGGGAAGGATGTGCGTGTAGAAAATTGTGTGAGGTTAACTGGAGAAGTCGTGCAGTTGTTTTTTAAAGGATTTTCCACCAGTATAATGGCTTTTGATAAGCCATCCGAGTTCGGGAGTTATATGGAAATCCCTACATTGTGTTCCAGCATATTGTAGTTGCTGGGATACTTCTCTCATTGAGGATTTCAAAACTTCTGTTGTTGCGTAATTCTTCAGAGTGATCATGGTATTTGGGGCCACCCTCACAATGAAACCTTTGGTATAAGAACCCCTTGGTTGATAGGGTAAGTGATTTTTGTTTGTTCACTAGCCGATTTCTCGAATTGTCAGATATTGATAGATATTTTCTTTTTTAGGGTTCTTTCTTCTTGTTCTACTTCTTTTTCTACTGTTGTATTTCTTCCATTTGTTTTTGTTTCTACGTGCGGCGTTCCTGTTTTTGTTCTCCATCCAGTGAGATTGGGGTTATATTTTGTTGTTCTATTACGACACTGGAACACAGACCTGGTTTGGCATTATGGTATCATGCCGATCATGGACATAGCATGCAGATGAATTAGTTGATGGTGCATATACGGACACCGTATTTCTGGTATTTCTATCATCAGAGTTCCAGTGGTGGAGTGAGCACAAGGGACTCTAACTTCAGCTTCAGCTGTGGTTTCAGAGAAGTGACAATTTGTGTATCTGGTTACTGTTTCATTATCAGTTATTTTTACAATAATAATATAAACCTTAGTATTTGATTTGAAATTAATAAAATAGAATTTTTTAACCGAAAGTAAAGACCATTAGCCTACTATCGGGTTTATTATTATTATTCTGATTGATTGCACTTACCCTCGAGCTCGAGTGTAGTATAGATGAGACACCAACGTCGGAATTCTGAATTTTATTTAATTATAAATATCAGGTAATTTATTATCGGTTCCCATTAATGTATTGTTTGATATTGACAATTTATTTAAATATTCTATGGATTAGAATTATTGTATTAGAGGAATATTTAAATATTTGTATCCAGGTTATTCAGGATCTCACATGTTTATATGTACAGTTTGAATCTCGGTCCATAAGTGTATATTTGTTTCATTTCATTTTTTTCTTTAGGTATATTTAACTTAAACATTCTAAGACTGTTTTGCATTAATAGAGTGCCCTATGACATATTTTAGCGCCTTGTACTAGATTGTTCGCGCGAATTAAACTTACATTTTGAAACTGTTGTATGCTTATTATTCCTTTTGATTACAACATTTATTTATTCATATTTAGAAATTTAGCGCCCCCAAATTAGCAAAAATTACTACAGCAGATATTTTAGGAGGGGTAGGTGTCCTGATTATGTGTATTTAGAAGGTATAGGGGAATCTACCTGGCGCCCTTATTTTCTCTTTATTTATATTTATCCGCCAAGTAAAATCTGGCATATACCTTCAAATAAAACGAACCCCCCCGTCTTCACTGAGAATACCGGACATACCTTCTTCTGCCCTTAGCATAACTAGGTATGGTAGAAATTTGGCGTCACGTAACATTTTGGGAGTACCAATTTAGCACCAACGTGTGGCGTGGCACTAATAATAAATAAATATTACAACAGTTAGTTGTTTTTTAAACAATTAAATTTTTGGGTATGTTGTCAAAGTTTCAGTCTAACAACTGATAAATTTCAATGGCTTCCAAATCGTTCTTAAAATGACAAATCTGAAATCCGGAAACCCAGAAGAAAATCCATTGCTTATCGAGTGAATTATTGTGTAGAAGCCAGTAGATTGTTATACCTAGCTAAAGCTGAATAAAATAGTTTGAGCCACCAGAACTAATGAATAAAAATTCGAGCATTTTATCAAATAACGTATAGATATCCGAAACATCGGTTTCGCGTTCTACGTAGACATACATTATTTGTGAGAATTTCCTTTCTTTAACAATAAAGTATCCTTCCAAGCAGTGTTGGGCAAAATTAAATTGTTGGAAAATTAAAAATTAACAATTAATTAATTGTTAATCATGCCCATTACAATTAACAATTAAGTAATTGTAATTGTGAAAACTGCGATTAACAATTAATTAATTGTTAGTCATGAATTTCCACAATTAACGATTAATCAATTGTCAATCTTTTTAATGTTTTTGATTAACAACTAACAATTAAAATTTATCTTATTATATAATGCAAGTAATCTATGTTTATTTGTATTTGTATATGTATATATGTAATTTGGTTCCGGAAAACTTTTGATGTAATTTATGAATTAGAAGACATCGATGTCTTTGGGAATAATCGTATTATTGAAAGAAATGAAATATTAAAAAATTCAGTGGCAGATTGTGACACTTATGTGTAGAAACAACAAGTATTTTACAGTTGTACAGGATGATTCAGGACACGTAACCCAGAAGTAGTTGTATATGCATATATACTTAAATTTGTTAAAATATAAGGCGCCGTGATTCAAAATATGTCGGATACTAAATGTTTTATTATGTTGAAATATAGCGTAGTGGAATTATAGGTAGGGTAGTTAAAAAATGGATTGGATAGCCATAAGCAAACGCATGTATAGGGTGGTTCAAATATATGGTGGGGTAGAAATACAAATACAGAGTGATTCCAAAAATGAACAAAATTTGGTAGCCCATAAACAGTTGTATATATAAAATGGTTGTTATATAAGGGGGAGTGGAATTATTCTAATACAGGGTGGTTAAAAAAATCTTAGAAAAATAATGTTTGGTTGGAATATCGGACGGAGTAAGATAATAGTTCCAGGGGGTGGTTGATAAATTTTAGAAACAAAAAGTGTTTATAGGTTGGTTCATAAGCAGTCACACATGCAGGATGATTGAAATATGGAGTGGAGTAGAATTGTGGTTATACAGGGTGATCCAAGTAAAAAAAATTCAGACAGGGGGGCATGATGAGATCTGATTTTTTACTTTTTGTCAATTTTCTATTTAATTATATAACATATGTTCCTAATTAGAATTACTTATGGAAGACTGATTACCAAAGATGATTACTGAAATAAAAAAGATAATATATACACAAAAATGGGAGTTTTATTGATATTCAAACGTTAATTACCCCCTCTTACCCCCCTCCCCTATTGAATACCCTCTTCGAGGTGTTATTCTTTTGTACGCAGGACAATATATATAATATATATTGTTATTGATTAAGGAACCTTCATCAGTTGCGCTTCCCACAATTGAATGTCCTCTCGAACACTCCTTTATATATTTAATACAGATGATTAAATTTGAAGACCCGAAATGTAAAGACCGACATCTAGTATTCAATATCTCTGACTGGTGAAGTTCCCTAATGAGAAACAATATATATTATATATATATTGTCTTGCGTACAAAAGAATGACACCTCGAAGAGAGTATTAAATATCTCTGACAGGTGAAGTTAACCTGAAAATTTCATCGTGACATTCTAACCTCGGAATTACGGGTAACAGCAATTAGATGGAACAGCTCCCGATTCGGAATCTCTATGTGCTAGTTTCCCCGAAAATTCTAGATATCGGTCTTTACATCTCGCATTTTCAAATTTAACGACATGTATCAAATACATAAAGAAGTGTTCGAGAGGACATTTAATTGTGGGAAGCGCAACTGATGAAGGTTCCCTAACCAGAAACAATATATATTATATATATTGTCTACAAAAGAATTACACCTCGAAGGGGGTACATAGTTATATATCCTTTCTAGGTTATATTATTTAAATAATTACAATATTTCATTGAAAATCTTTCTTGACAATCACCAACAATTTTTGTGTCATCTCAAATGTTTTCTATCTCCGCACAAAAAATTTCCTTTTTCTATTCTAACCGCTTGCTATAAAAATCTTAAATTTAAGAGTTGATGCACATTATAGTGCAGGTCACAGTTCGTTCCCGGTCCTTTCAAGGTCTGGTAAAATATTATCAAATAAGAAACAATGGGTGCAATCACACTTATATGCCTGTCAAGGTACACTCCACTACCGATCAGTAGATTCAAACATAGTGCCGGTGACAATTCGTTCTCTCGGTCTGTTCCAGGTCTGGTAAAATATTCTCAAATGAGAAACAATGCTTGTATTCACTCTTCCATGCCAGTCAAGATCCGGTCGAATCTCGCTCCGGTAAAAATATATTTCAAAGATATTTTGAACAAATCTAGATTGAACAACAGGGCCGGAACTGGGATTTTTTGAAGATGGGGTACAAAATGAAAACTGAAATAAAAAACTGTTACCAAGAGCAAATTTAACAAATTGAAAATATGATATTTATTATGCTAATATCTCAGTTTTTGTATTCCAGAACAGAAATTCCAGAAATGTTATTAAACTAATTTTCCCTTGTATGAAAAGAAATATATTTATTTCCTTGATTTACTGAACTTTATGAAGGGATATCTATATATCTATACTATTATAAAATTATAGTCTGTCTGTTTGTTTGTTCGCGTAAGAACTACACAACTGTTTTTACTGAATCTTTTTTTATTGTGAAGCTTATAGTCTGACTTAAAATCTGGTATACATTTTATTTCCCCTACACTGATAAAAAAGGTAGATATAGCGGAAAAACTACTACTGTATTCGGTAACACATAATTAGTCAGTTTCTTCCACAAAAAGCACCAAATGTTAGATACTTGCATCAGCTTAGCTTTTATTCAAAATTGCCAATGTAACATGTTTAGATTTTAAACAAATTCAATAGAGATATCAAGTGTAATTTACAGGGTGTTCCATATATAGGATAGATGAAAGTAAGACCGGAGTAGAATTACATGGATTTAAAAAAATCTTGAATAAAGTATATTAGGTGGCCCGTAAGCATCTGCATATATGTGGTTGAAATAAGGGGGACGTAATACGGGGTGGTTCAAAGTTGCAAATGAAGCGTGCTTTAAATAAAGTGTGGAGAGAAATTATGCTTTATAATGTGTTTAAAAAAATATGAGGATAGTTGAAATATAGGGAGGAGAAGTGTGATAGTTAAGTATTTAGAAATGTTATATTGGTTGACCAATAAGCAGCAGCCTATACAGGGTAGTTGTAATACATACAAGGTGCTTCAAAAAAAATGTTGAACAAAATTGTTATGTGGGGTGCCTCAAAAACCGTTGCAGTTATGGTGAAATATTTTGTGCATTGATGGATTTATAGTTATTCAGGGAGGTAAAAAATTTTATACTGGGTGGCCGATAAGTAGTTGCATATATAAGGTGGTTGAAGTAGAGGGTGGAGTAGAATTATCGTTAAACGGTGTGGATAAAAAGCTGTTCCATATATGTAATTTGTGAAACTTGGATCGAAGTAAAATTATAGTTATACAGTGGGATTAAAACAATATTAAAAAAAGGTGCATATACGGGTGGTTCAAATATAAGGTGGAGACAAATTATACTTTACAGGGTGGTTTAAAAGTGGTTATATAGTAGTCTATAATCAGTTGCGTAGATAAGATACTGAGTGAAGCAGAATTATAGTAAAGTGTTTAAAAAATGTTAAATGAAGATGGAAATAGAGTTATAGTAGTACAAGACGGTTCAAAAAAACTTTGATTAAAATTTTTATATAGGGTGGCCAAAAACAGTTTGGGTGAGTGTTTACATTTGTGACACACCAGGGATTCCACAGGCATTTTCATTAGGGTGGATCGAAAAGTTGTTATATAGGGCATGGACATATGCATTCTACTATATGGAATACTTGAAAAATGAGGCGCAGCAAGATTATAGGTCTAGAGTGTGATTAACACAATGTTAGACTAAGTTGCATTAAATTGTATTTTAGAAGGTGGCTCAAAAAATATCAGAAATAGTTGTTATATAGCGTAGACCATAACCGTTTAACAGCTGATGCAATGAGATGATACAATCCATCATGGCGGTAAAAAATTCAATATGATGGAATTATTTTCCAAAAATCTACTAGTTTGGACCAAATTAGGTACATGAGTGTTTTTGGTGTCGCTGGCCTCGAATCCGAAGTCGGGTTTACATAATTCAAAATGGCAGATCCAAGAAGGCTGTAAAAAAATTTTCACAATTCAACCGATTTAACGCAAATTTAGTATTTTTGGTGTTGTTGGTTATGAACTCATGATCCAGTTGAATAAAGATTATGTTACACAACTGGAGGAAAACATTAGCAAATCTCCGAAACAGTTTTGGTCGTATGTGTCTAATAAACGAAAAAGTGCATAATGCCCTTGATAATGAATTATAAGGATAGGGAATACACAGGATCTGTAGAAATATGTTCAGCTTTTTCTGAATATTGTTGATAACAATAATCCCTCATTAATTCATCATGTTAATTGCAATGTTAATTTTGATATTAGTTCAATTTCTAGAACTCAGATTATTAATGCAATAAAATCTTTAGATATTAACAAGGGTCCAGGACTTGACGGAATTCCAGCTGTATTTATTAAAAACTGTACTATGAGCACCTTTGTGGATTATCTTTAACAAGTCACTGGCAAGCGGCTGTTTTCCAAGTAAGTGTAAAATGGCCCAAGTTGTCCCCATATTTAAGTCTGGTGTTAAGAATATTGTTAATAACTATGGGCCAGTATCTCTATTAATTTAATGGGTAAAATTTTTGAAAAACTTCTGACTCAGGAGCTGTTCTTTCTGGTTAAAGATCGTCTTACCATATTTCAGCACAGATTTTTTAAGAAAAGATCAGTACCTACTAATTGAGTACCTTTCATTCAATATATTTATAATCTATGGATAACGGTTAGTCAGTATGTGCTGAAATTCTCAAATCAAGCGACGTAAAACAAATATCGTTTTTCTGTATTTTTTATTGTAATTTTTAGTCTTTTGGATTAGCAATAAATATTAAATGTTTTCTACTTATTTTGTATTCTCATTTTTATATATTTTAAGTACACAATCTATTCATTAAACAGAATAACAATGAACAACAAATTGTGAGTGTTTGACAACTTGTTTTGACGTTAGTGTGCAATAATCTAACGTTTTATATGTATTGTGTCAGAAACTCCTATCTTAAATAACTGCGTTTTACTGTCTAATATTCTGGATAAAGTTAATAATCGCATTTGTAGATTAGTTCTTGAACTTGACGAATAGTATCAGGAGGTGACATTTACATTAAGAAATCACATAGTAGCATATATTAACAATAGGTCCTAATAACTTTAAGGGTAATGGCATTTCTGAAAAGCTAAGGTTTTATCGCTCTTTTTTAAAGTTTCCGTTTTCAGTTTTCTCTTCTTTTCTGGTAGATCGAAACATCAAACAAACTTTTCAATATGCACAGCTGTTTCCAATCTAACAGTCCAAATTTCAATTCCTGCAGTAAAATCAAATACAGAAAGTGCTCCTTTCTGAATTCCGATATATTTACTTAATATTATGAAACGAAAATTCCCATTCCCGTTCCCATTCTGTCAATATTATGCAGCATTTGATATTTGCTTTTCGATACAACATCCATTTCCCTCCAAGAAATGCTAACGTATGGAAAACGAAGAGTTTGTTATAGCGAGTTTTGTATATTGATGCAAACTGTATTCGTAAGTTTTTTGATGCTTCACTGTTACTAACTACATATTTACCTGATCGATAGGAAAAAGTAATTATTGTAGATATTTACCGTTCGAAAACTAAATCAAACTAACGGATTTGTAAGTACCATAAAATATACATACATTTGTATTGTGTGGTTTTTAAATGCAGGATCTTGTCGCAATATTTGTAGCCCAACTACAAGCCGTCGTTTAGACTTTAGTAACCAGACTACAAAGACTAACTGACAACGGTAACATCAAACAGCAAATGGACAGTTTAAAAACAACTCTGAGACAAAACGGATTTACAGATATACAAAGAGCCCTAAATTCAAAACCGAGACAAATAGACGAGGAGCATAAAACAAGGTTTATTTACCGTATGTCAAGGGTACCACGGACAGTACTGCGAGAACTCTACAAAGATATCATAAAACCTATGTGGGCCAAACTAACAGAAGATTTCAAGCTAGACGTGATGAAGACCAGAATGCCATAAGAAAACACGAAGAAAAAACATGCATCACATCACTACGACGTCACAACGAATAGACTTTGAGTAATACCAGAGTATTGGCAAATATAGAACACTTGAAATCGAGACTCGTAAGAGAGGCAATTGAAATCGCGAATAGGTCTCACAGTCTAAACGCACGGAACAAAATACAGAATTTATGGAATTTTTCGAAAATTCCATTAAACACCGGGCCGGGCCCTTCCTATAACAACTCAACCGGAAATAACCAACCAGCAAGAGAGAGGCATGGCCACTGAGCGCCAGGAGCCAATCGCACGCGTTAATGCTTTACCTGCTAATCCTCTTGGGTTATGAACGCCAGTTTTATGGTGGGAACCTTCCAGGTTTTTGACACGTTAGAGCGTCGAGATGATTTCCCACGTTAGCGATTTCCTTGCACGTTTTATTTGGTGTATTGAGTTCGTGTTTTAATAAGGCCGATGTAGTCTGTTTATTCTTGTTGCTTACTTTATGCTCTTACGGAAATGTGTCGGTTAGTACTTCTCACGTATGGCTTTTGAAAGTCTCTCAATGCGGATATTGTTTGTTTGTTCAGCATTGTCCAAACACGAACACGAAACCGGCCACAAGATTGATTTTAGCAGCTGCAAAGAATTGGCAAACATGAACAAATACAAAATCCGAATGATTAGAGAAGCCATCGAAATCGAAAGCCGAGGTTCAGTAAATAAACGAGATGAAGGCCTAAAATTATCTCCCATGTGGAAGACTATCATCCCAAATCCAGACAAACTGGAAATTAAAAATCCATTAAACTGGGATAATCGGATTAGCATAATAGCATACGATAAGGACAAACACCTTAATGATCCTGTAAATGACCTGCGACCACCCCAGGCGGATAAATACTTAATCCACATAGAGGTGCAATTACCCAACAATAAAATATTAAACTATAGGAGGAACGTATAAATTAAGAAACATAAATAACTTCAGTTATATATATATATATATATATATATATATATATATATATATATGTTACTTCAGATGTTTTCATCAATCTCGGGATTCTCCTGTGTATCTCCTGTGCCTTAGAAAAGACAGTTTGACGTTTCGATGAGATCTCACTAATCTTCTTCAGAATATCCGATGTAGATACTCACTAAGTGTAGAGAGAACTCTCGTTGTAGCCTTGTCACCAACATCACAGATCTTATTTTCCTGTGCGGTTTCTGTGATCTGGAGGATGGCAGGCATGACAGCGAGGTTTGTTTGTTTACCGGGGGCAAGCTGATCAGAGGCGCTCTCTCACATTGTACTGAAAGTTTTATCAATAGTGATATTATTCCCAATGCATCCATAAATCATTTAAAATATTTAAAATTATTCCGCTATTTTGAAATTATCTAAGATTTAAGTATAATTTCGTCTTATTAGTATCCATGCTTTCTTTTCATGGGAACGAATAGAAAATATTTAACTTAATAATTACATTTTTATTTGCAGACTCACATTGGTTGTTAAAAATTGTTCTTAGATGTCGACATTAGCTACCTGTAATCAAATATCAATAAAAATAAATCTCAAAATCATCAATCAACATTATCAGTTTCCTTCCAGTTCACTTTTATACGATCCAGCGGATGCTTGAAACGAAATTGCCTCATTTCTGGCAATACGGAAGCACCGAGCCGAAGTTGTGTAACTGCAGCAACGTTCAATTGTTTCTTCAATTGTTTCAAAGTCGCCCGTTGAATTCCTCGATGTGCTATTTCCAGCCTGGCATTAGCCAAGCTGGATTCTGAATAACTGCCTTCCCGCGTTTTGTTTTTAGTTCATGTAATTGTTTAATTTAAAGTCGGAATATTTAGTAGAAGTTGTTAAATTCGACAGAAATGTTTGAGCCCTGTGAAATTTATATTAAAATGTAATTTTTAGAATGACTGATTACATGTCCTCTTGTAGAAATTTGTTCCCAGGTTGTATTCGCTACCTTCCGGAGTAACAAGAACTACGTAGACATATTTCGATTTTTAAGAAAATCCGAACATTCAGTTAAAGATAACCAAGTGCAATAGGTTTTCTATACTATTCAGAACAAAGTTGTCAGAAATTTCTAATGTTTGTACACTTTTTCATTTTACTTTAATACTGTTTATTGCATTGCAGTTTATTCAGTTTAAGCCAATATCTCGTAACAATTTGTTGTTAATGTATTAAACCATTATGCCTAGACATCGTTTACGGAAAAGCTAGTCATTTAAATTAAGGGAGTACCAGCCGGTTTTACAACATGATAAATTTTTACAGCAACAAGACACCTTACTTTTTCCTCATCTTCGTACCGTAAGGGTTACTACGTTACTACAATGAAATTACATGAAATTGACCTGAATTCAGAAGTTAATATCTGCGGATTATGATTGGCATTTACTCTTTGACCAAAAAACCTAGTTGAATATGTTACAGAATGTAAAATTAATACTGATCAACTATTACTTAGTGGGTCATTTAGGATTATTTAAATTGTTAATTAATATAACAATTAGTAGTTATATAATTAAAGGTATTTTACATTCGAGATGAATTTATCAGATTTTTTTGCATTTCCATATTCTCCCCAGCAATACTACAAAACAAAGTAATTACTTTGGATAACTTTGGGTAAATCGCCTATTGCCTTGTGCTCGGTTTCCTATTTGTATACACGTCTATACGCATTCAATTTTTATTCAAAAACCTTGCAGCTGAGAAAAGTATTGAAAACAGGCAAAGCGAGGACTGACAATTGTTGTTCGATCATTTACATTCAGGAATTCAGTTGATATTTGATCCCTTGTTGTTATGCTTGTTCGAGTAACTAGGACCGTAAGCAGAAGGCTACGAGAATTATGCGAACCGACCTGAAGAGTGCAGAGCGGATTCTGCCAAAACGTCGTTATTTTTCCATCGAACATTTCAATTCTCTGCGATTTTTTATATTTCAGTCTATTGTATAGTGATTATATGTTTGTGATTTAATAATGACTCTATGCGAAACTAAGATATTTAAAAAAACAACGACAGTTAGGTCATAGTCTGAATTAATATGGCAGATCAAATTTTTTTTGGGTGTTCAATACAGTATTCGAGTGAAAAGTCACATAATTCAAGATATTTCGGTTATTTGTTTTTTGTGACAGCCTTACATTTTATTGTCAATTCATTTATTGCTGTCCTCTCTTACAATGCAATCAAGTATAATTAACAAATAAAAGGCTACTTTTTTATTGTTGGCAACTATAAATTCCCTAGACTAGTTTATGAGTTGGGTAAATTAAGCAGAGAATTTATGTTTTCTTATTTTTTTGCCCTAATTAAATGCTGCTAACGGGCTATTTGCTTAATGGTCTTATAGCTATTATGGAAATTTGTGAGACAGTTAGCTAGAAAATCAGCGAACAAAGTAATTTCTTTATGCGGAAATTTTCTCAAGTTTTATTTCCTGAAAAAGGATTTTATATGTATGAAAATATTAAAATTTCAGGAGAAACGTTGGCATGACTATTCATTTGGTTAATGAGTGGAAGAAATTACTAATTTTGGAAATTTGTTATTCAAATATCGTTTTTGACTAGTACTCGCGAAGTTTAAACGCAAAATGTTAATGGCTTTAACTGATAGAAAATTATGATAAAGTTAACAATGTAATATCCTACTTGAAAATTTTGAAAAAGTAAGAATAATCAAATTGTAGTGTTAAAAACTAAAAGAAACAGCTTTCTCACCTCAATTTATGTTTCGTAGGATCGATATATAACTAAAGAAAATATAATTTAATTATCAGACTTCAAATAAATAAAATAACTCAATTATCATCAACAATTGTTTTTTGATATAACTTGACATTTTATATTTGCTAAAAAAGCTTGTTGAACACTAAGCGGACTTTTATGATTCCTGCATTTTATTTTTTGATTTTCTGAAAAAAATGGTATAACTTATGTTATAGAAAAGTATCTGACACCATCTTGGGATCTAGGTTAATAGAATAAAGATTACACTATCCAAATCAATTAAGCACTTTGGGCGAGATCAATGGAGATTTATTGGTTGCCAATTACAATAACGGTTTTTTTAGATATTCTCAAAACGGCTGGTCTAACTTTACATACAACTTCAGGTCAGCATATTCTTAAATTGGATACAATTTAAATTATACAAATCGATTAAGATGTTTTATTTCTCCATCTAACTTAAAAATGGCTTTTATATTGGGTATTCTACAGACTTTATAAGTGGTAGTGAATTTATCCCTTTTAATGATTTTGTTTTTTCGTTATTCGTGAAACATATCTGAAGATGATCGGTCAATTTCTGCCTGTAGGTGTTCCATCTCACATGTATACATTGATCTTCCTGATGGAGTTTTCTCAGTCCCCGAGGATGCCCTGGTAGTTCGTTAGTTAGTTTATTCAGGTATCGGCCGGTTTGTGCGGGTTTTTGGGTTCACTTAATACCTTAATTTCCCATCCTCTTTCTTTTTTACTGACTCAACCAAAAGAGAAAGTGTTGGTTTTTTACTAGTCTCCATTGTGACTTGGGTTTATTGAACTGTTTCAGAGACCTTTCATGACCCCATACCATGAAAAGTCATCCACGTGTCAATGTCAATATTTTTACATGATTTTTTACATGAGTTTCTGCGTGAGGTTGTGGGCTATAACCATACTGAGAGAAGTACCCATGGCTACCCTGTCTCTTTGTTTTTAAGAAATGTTGTTCGGTTTAACATATGTGAGAGTAGAACATTATGGGAATAAGGCGATGATATTTTCAGGGAAATCATGGCTCATAACTTCCACAGATTCAATAACTGGCGCCTTGCAAAAAGATACACGATATCGAAACCGACCAAAATGTCACATGAAACTAGGGGAAAAGTCCTGGACGAAATGTGCCGAATACTTGAGACAACTCGTTGTTTTACCTACAAGTGATTGAAGAAGAGTAGTAAGAAACTTAGCATTTTCAGGATATTTCATCATTGCAAACCCTTTCTCTTGAATCATTTTCTCTATTTGTGAAAACTGTATGAAAAAAAAATCCGATCTATAAATCTTGAGTTTATCGCGTTCAGACAGACAGGCTGGTAGACACAGCCGGCGAACTCTGTCTTATAATCTTTATAATGATAAGACCTATATTTATATACGTTCTTAGAACTTACCAATTTACTTGTTTCGGAGTCTATGTCAGACCTAGTTGTCAATGGCAAAGAACTATGAAACAAGGCACAATTCTCAAAATTGAAAATTAAAATGTTTTACAATATTATTTGACTTACTTTTGCCATTGAAAACAGGGTCTTACCCAGACCCCAAAACGTTTGAAAATATACAGTTTTTTCATGGGGTTTGGTGCCCTAACACCATACCATAATTTGCTCCCCTCAATAGTGCTTCAATGACGAAGGTGCCATCTTCATGATACTAATAGCTTGGCTGTTGCCAAGGTTACAAAATTTTTCTGTTTATAAATCTGTGACATACCAAAGTTCACCATGCATTTATAAATATTATGAAACAATTATCTTTTAAAAATATTCTGAAAATTCATACCAGACAGAAACGTTTTTATCTATAAACAAAATATCAAATTGCTCAAGGTTTCAGTAAAATACATATCATATTTGTAACAATATGTACCAATAAAACAATGATTTAATTTTAAGTTAAAATAATAAACTATATCTTTCAATTTACTTAACAGTATTTGTACTGACTTATCTCCCAAGTTAAATAACTACTGATACACCCAAATAGAACTTTTTGTTGAATCAAGATTCTGTTTTTACTTTCAAACATTTTAAACATTCTAAAAATAAATAATCAACTTTACTTACCTCTATGTACACAACACACTTATTAAACAAATGGTATAAACAAAAGTTTGATTCAAATAAAGATTGGGGTATTTTCTCCATTCTCAAATTTATTGCTGTCAGATCCCTAATTAAAACATATAATTTCATAATGGTCCTTGTGTTGGAGGTGATTTCACATTGTAAGCCATAGATATTCGATTTACATAAAGTAATATCAACTAAATATGAAAGGTCAATTAAAAAACCTTAAAAATATAATTACATATAATATTTTTCAATATCTATAATTAAATTCATTAACTATTTTTCTATTGCAGGTATGTACTTAACACACCTTGTGGTCCACAAAGCAGTTGAACGTAAGTTGAACTAATAAATTAATTTTAAAGATTATATAAAAAAAGCCCGCTCGACTATGAATTGTTAATAATTTCAGTGACACGCAAACCAATATTTCATATTATGTTATTCAGTCGAATAAAGAGTAACCGAAATTATTAAGAAATAAAAATTATTAAGAAAGATCTTACTGCCATCCTGAAATATCACTAAATCCCGAGCTCTGTACTATAACGTATGTGATGCATTATACTAGTTTAATATTCCATCTGGAAAATTTGTTAAGTATCCGATACAGGATTGCGACAATTTCAAACTAGAGTTTTCCACAATATAATTAAATCAAAGGAATGAGCAAATTCATGAAGCTTCAGTAATCGTTTTGAAGATTTGACTTGTAAAACTAACATATATAGGGTTTGTAAATTTGAGAATAATGAAATTAGTCTCAATAGGATCTAACGAAATTACTGCAGTATTTTACAAAGCAGTATTGATAACTTAAATTCAGAATAAAGTGCATATACACGTACATACCTTCAATGTAAATGCCCAGGAATGCAGCACAAATAATATCTTTGCTGAAAACTCAGAGGTGCTTATCTGTGAGAACTACTTATATGTAAATTGCAAATAGAAAAAAGTATTTGAAATTATTGGACGTCAGAGCTTTAATAATGAAATTTCATAGTTACTATAACAGGCAGTATGAAAGAGTAAATTTATTCATTATTTTGCCTGTTCATTACGAAATTATATCCTAATTTTTGCCTTGTAACAGATAAGGGTGCAATTTATAAATGGTGAATAAATTGTAGTAACGCAATTTTAAAAAATTGTATGGATTGCTAGTTGTCTGTACTGAAATTCTTCATCTCAGATATTCTGAGTGAGAGATTTGTAGGTATAATCTGATTAACCAGTACTCCTATATTAAATCTTTTGTATACTGTGTGATGCCAATCTGTTTTTGGAGACATTTCAACATCAAATCTGGAATCGTTATCAATCTCGGTTTGTTTTCCTGGAAGTTTGCTCGTAATTTTATGCTTTCATACATTTTTTGATGTGTATTGAAACTTACGAGTAAACCTCCGGGAAAAACACACAAGAATTGATGACGACTCTTGATTTGGTGTTGAAATGGCTCTAAAAATAGATTGGTATCACACAAAATATAGAACATTTATATACATGAATACTGGTTGATCATTTTGTTCTCTCAGAATTTCTGTGAGGCAAAATTTCTATATAGACAACCGGTAATATGAACAATTACTCGGGATGGCCTTCCTACGCTTTTTCCCTCATCTACAAATTTAAAAAGACTTTTTTGTTGCAGAAAATAAAACTTTATGTAGGTGTAATGTACAAATACAAAAACTTCAATGGTAAATTACTGCAGCACTACCAACTGCTCAGTTCGCGAATGTGACAGTTCAGTAACATATACTATAAACTTATGTTTTAGTGCAATTCAAATATAATTTGATCAAAAATGCAAATCGAAATTTGTCCACCAACTCCAACGTCAGAATCAGTTGGTGGTACTAGCTGACCAATTTTCGGCGGTGTTACTGATTACCATTTATAATTTTCCTTTTTTTCATTTCATAATCAAGATTAAAATATCCTAATAAAATATTTTAAGCAAAACCGTTTTGTTTTCATTAGTGGATATACAAAAAATCGTTTTTTCTAAATAGAAGGAAATAATATTTGAAGTTTAAGATCATTTTTGTTTATCTGTACGCACAGATGTGGCAACCACAAAATTTTCATCAATTAATGGATAAAAGTCTATGCTACAGCAATTCATTTCGATGTCGATCTTTATTGAATTAAAAATATGGATTGTGTTGCAATTGACTTTTAACATTTATTTATTTGGCTTTTTACATTTATTTATTTATTTGGTCAGATTTTGTGGATTACTAGATACATACATAATAGACACTATAGATTATTAACATAATATGTACTTTAGTACCTACTTAAGAATATTTAATCTTTAATATTTTTCTACAAACATATACCCATTCAGACAAAAAATATTATTTATAGAACTTCTAATAGGACCTCTTGATCGAAATACGTGAATAGTTTCAGCTAAATAGCAATAATATTCCATTCATTGTTAGCAAATGTCAAGAAAATATATAAGATTATGAGTTAAAATATGGTGGTTTAATTTTTAAATTTATTCATTGGCATGCTATTTCGCAATTTTAGGTGTTAAAACTATTTAAATAAATTAATAAGTTAATACTTCACATTTCGGTGAACAAGCTGAATTTTGAGATTTTTCCTTGAGAATAGACCATAACAATGATGAGAACCCGTAAAATTAGAAACCTATTGGTACACCATTTTTTCATGTCTATATACACATTTTTGTCACTTGAGATAGAGGACCATAATGCACTTTCAGATCTTTAATTCTATTAGACTGCTTTTAAAGGATATTAGTAATTGTATATGCATTCAGATACATGTGATTATAATCACATGTAATATCTAAACATATATTAAACTTGTAACTATCATTCAGCTTCTGTAATCTACTGACGATGTAAAATACGATGAATATTAAAAAAACAATGCCTTGAGTCGCAAGCAGCAAAAAAAATTGTACATATAATGTCGTCAGTACATATTGTTACGAAATTTACCAAAGCCGACCTTGTTTCATTTCAGTACAACAACTATCGCTGGGATATAAAAAAAGCTAGAAGGTTCGGACGGGAGAAAAACTTATCTCGAACATAACTCGACAACTGTAAAATTGACACTGGATTATACTAGAGAATTGGACGGTGATTTTAAAAGGAGGACCCATCCTCGCAGCAGTGAGTTATACCGCGACGACTAGTGTATTCGTATGTTATTGTGAATCAGTTGTTCTGTATAATTTGATGTAAATAAAGTTCTAGAAAAGTGAAAGTGAATATTGGTTTTATAATTTTAACTTGAACTCACGGACTATATTGCAATTTGGTGACCAGAAGTGAAGGATTAAGTGCAGTTAAAATCGTAATTTGATTTATGGAAACTTGTAGCACGAAAAAGGTGGACGAAACTACCAAAAAAATAGTCAAGCAGGTTACGGAGAGGCCAGACGAAAAAATTGCACAGATTCTAGAAAAACGTGAAAAGAAGGAGAAACAATATCAAGAATAAATTCAACAAAGGTTAGTAAAATCTTTTGATGAAAAACGTAAAATAGGATTAGAAAATCTTGTCACTGCCATGGAAGACAAATTTAATGGAAGGATTATTCTGGAAATTTGTAGAAAAACAAGATCAACTTGAATTAAAACGACAAAATGAATTTAAATTATTAGATGAACATAGACAAAATGAATAAAAACGACAAAATGATTTTATAGTAACTGAAGAGAAAAGACAACTGCAATTTGAACAATTAATGCAAATAGTAGCACAAGTTAATGAAACAGTTAATGAGAGAATGCAAATAGTTGAGTCAGACATAAAAGAGATAAACTACGACATAAAGATCCTAAAAAGTAATGTGGAGACTCTTGAAATCAAAGTAGATGACATCGATTCCGATTTGAAATCAGTTCCATTAAAAACACGGTACAAAGTGAAGTAAGTGAAGTACAAGATAAAATCAGTGCCATCCAAAACAAGGTAGAAACAGAAATCAATAAAATGCAACAGGACTTACTGCGAAGAAGAGTACCAGACGTCGGTGAAGGAGACAGGGCCCAGTAAAGAGTTCCTACAAAAGTTTGCTGACCATTTGACACACCTGACGCCAGAGAACCAGAAGAAAGCCAAGCAATTTATCACAAAGCACTGGCAAATTTTTAACAGTCAAGATGGAACCACCGGTCGCACCAACATCATCCAGCATCGAACAGATACCGGAAAGGCTCAACCCATCAGAATACCACCTAGACGACTACCATTGGGGCAACAACAGGCAGTCGAGGAAAACATCGAGTCCATGTTACAAAATGGAGTTATTGAGCCATCCATCAGCCGATGGTCTGCTCCCGTCGTGCTAGTTAAAAAGAAGGATGGGACCACCCGATTTTGTGTGGATTACACAAAGCTGAATGACGTCACGAAGAAAGACAGCTATCCACTACCCCGAATCGATGAAACTTTGACCACACTAGCAGGCTCCCGTTGGTTCTCCACACTAGACCTAAAAAGGAGGATATTGACAGGTTGGTCTACACGCAAACGACAGAGAGAAGACAGCGTTCTCCACCAGTAAAGGGCTGTTTCAGTTCACGCTCATGCCCTTTGGGTTATGTAATGCACCCGCTACATTTGAGAGGCTAATGGAGTATGTACTGAGCGGGTTAATATGGAGGACGTGCTTAGTATACCCCGACGACATTCTAGTCATGGGTCAGACATTCGACGACCATCTGAAGAACCTGGGCGAAGTATTTTCCAGAATTAATAAGGCCAACCTGAGACTCAACCTGAAGAAGTGTTCCTTGTTCCAAAAAGAAGTAGAGTTTTTGGGCCACGTCGTTTCCGAGTCGGGAATCCGCACCAACGAGGACAAGATAGAAGCGATCCGTGATTGGCCAGTCCCGAGAGACAAGCATGAAATGCGATTTGTTGAGGGATTTGCCACCATTACCGCGCCTCTACATCGGCAGACCACTGAGAAAGAGACCTTCCGTTGGAATCAGGATTGCAAAACATCATTCAGGCGACTGAAGGCAGCACTATGTTCCAGCCCAATCCTAGCCTTTCCTACACAGTCCGGCAAGTTCATCTTAGACACCGACGCCAGCAACACCGATTTGGGGGCCGTCCTATCCCAGGTGCAAGGTGGTAAAGAGAGGGTGATCGAGTACTACAGCCGTGGATTCTCGAAACCAGAAAGAAATTATTGCGTCACCAGGAAAGAACTTCTTGCAATAATAAGGGCTGTAGACCATTTCCACAAATACCTCTGTGGTCGTCATTTCTTAATCCGAACAGATCATGCCGCACTCAAATGGCTGCTGGACATGAAGACACCGGAAGGACAACTGGCCAGATGGATGGAGAAATTACAGCAATACGACTTCAAGGTGGAACACCGTGCCGGTACAATAATGCCGATGCCCCATCCAGAAGACCATGTAGAGCGGAATGCGGACATTGTCTGAAGCCGGAACAGCGAGAGGGTATCTCCATCAGGCAGATCCGAGTGCAGGCCAATGAAGACTGGACAACGGAACAGTGCATCCAGGACCAAATGGCTGATCCAGACATCGAACCAATCTTGTTACTCAAAACGAGAGGGGTACCCAGGCCACGATGGGACGAGATAGTTAGATACTCAGGCGTGCTGAAATCGTTATGGGCTCAATGGGATTCTCTAAGAGTAGACAATGGAATGCTCAAGCGAGTTTGGGAAAGCGCTGATGGACGAGAAACCAAGTCCCAACTGGTAGTTCCGAAGAGAAAGGTACTAGCCATCCTGACCGAAGTACATGATGGGATTACCGGTGGCCACCTGGGCATGAATAAAACCCTAGACAAAGTTCGCCAGCGGTACTACTGGGTGAATTACTTCGAAGACGTCAGAGTTTGGTGCCGCAAATGTGCCACCTGTGCAGCCAGTAAGGGCCCGAAGACCCGAACCAAGGGCAGAATGCAGCAGTACAGTGTGTCTGAGAGGCGGAACAACTACATTCTGGTCGCAATGGATTACTTCAGCAAATGGCCTGAGGCATATGCGATACCCAACGAAAAGGCAACCACGGTAGCGACGGTGCTAGTAGAACAACTACTCAGCAGGTTTGGCGTCCCGATGGAATTACATTCAGACCATGGGCGTAACTTTGAATCGAATGTATTCCAGAAGGTCTGCACGATGTTGGGGATCAGGAAAACGAGAACAACATCGTTACTCCCACAGTCAGACAGAATGGTGGAAATATTCAACAGGACCTTGGAACAACACCTATCTAAGGGCGTCAGCAATAACCAGCGTGATTGGGATGAGCATATTCTCCTATTCCTGTTGGCATATCACTCTGCCGTACATAATAGTACAGGCCTGACCCCAGCCAGGGTCCTATTCGGAAAGGAGCTGCGATTACCCTGCGATTTGGCATTTGGCTTCCCCGAAGAACCTCCCCAAGACATCGACGATTATGAAGACCAGATCCGACATAACATGCTGGCAATACACGAATTAGCCCGAATGTAGATGTTGGCCACCAGTGACCGGATGAAGACGCGATACGACCTCAAGTCCAATTCAGTCGGGTTCCAGGAGAGGGACAAAGTCTGGCTGTACAACCCCTAACGGAGCAAGGGTAAATTCCCAAAGCTTACACCCGCCTGGGATGGCCCATACGAGGTGGTCAAGAGGCTTAATGACGTCTACCGGATCCGTCAAAACCCCAAGGCTAAGTTGAAGGTGGTCCATTTAGATCGACTTGCTCCCTACCATGGAGAGGATGTTACTGATCGGGGCAATCAGAATTAAAGGGGGGGCAGTGTTACGAAATTTACCAAAGCCGACCCTGTTTCATTTCAGTACGACAACTATTGCTGGGATATAAAAAAAAGCTAGAAGGTTTGGACGGGAGAAAAATTTATCTCGATCATAACTCGACAACTGTAAAGATGACACTGGATTATACTAGAGAATTCGACGCTGATTTTAAAAGGAGGACCCATCCTCGCAGCAGTGAGTTATATCGCGACGACTAGCGTATTCGTGATGTTATTGTAAATCAGCTGTTCTGTATAATTTAATGTAAATAAAGTTCTAGAAAAGTTAAAGTGAATATTAGTTTTATAATTTTAAATTGAACCCACGGACTATATTGCAATATGGCAGGTTGAATAACTTATGATAACTTTACCTTTATTAATTTACTATCATTTAGTTATAAAGATCTTTTCAGTAATTCCACGAGACACAAACAAATGTTCGTTCTTAATTCAGAAAAAGGTGCTTCGTGTTATGCAGTTTCATGGAGCTGGACAACATACGATCAAAACGCTTAATCTAATTGAACTTAAGGATTTTTGCTTACTCATTAACTTTTGGAGATTCGGAAATTTTCTAAGGAATTTGAAAATGTCATTTTACTCAAATATATCAAGATATTAGATTCTACTTACCCTCAATTTTGCACCTGTATAAGACTGAATATTGAGCATATGTATAAGTTTGATATGATTCCGAAAAACGGCACATTAAATCGCTTTGTTAACAAATAACACGTTTTATGTAAGCGCGTCAGAATAAGTGAAAATATCTCAGCTATTTACCATAGTATCAACAGAAGATTTGTTTGCAATCGCAAAGATCACGTTAATTTATCTTTTTCGAGAATATTTAAAACACTAATAAAATATACACTTAACTTGAAGTTCGCTTAACATGTCGAATTATGCTATAAAGTAATTTAATTGGGAAATTGCCTAATAAATTATTAGTATCATCAGCAACGAAAATCACCTTAACCTCGTTTTAAGACCATAAATTAAAACTATACCCAAAGCAATAAGTCGAATTTTCTGTTGAAATCACTTAACTGACCAAAGGGAGTGAAAGGATCTTCTATAAATCTTTACGTAAGATGCAGAGAGACACTAAACGCCTTTAGGGTATTTCTAGAGCTTTCCGAAGGGACTTTAATCCCTTGTATCATTATATCCTTCGACCAAGCGTCAAATCCTCCCCGGTTATATTACTCGTAGTGTCTCTGAAGTATTAGTATACCTTTTCAAGTGCAAATCCTTTAATTTAAAACCTAAAACTGTCGCATTACTGACCTAAGCTAAATTATATCTGTGCCCTCTGAAAATCTGTGCGCCTATAAAACAGGTTTATTATTCTAATAGTTTGTAGAATTTTTACATAATTACAAATAAACCATTTATAAGCTAACACAGCAAGAAAACTAAAAGTAGGTTATACATTAAGTAATTTTAAAAAATGTGTGTGCGAATGACAAAATGACAACGTGAGAGAACTAAAGTAACTTATTCTCACAATTTATATACAGGGTGGAACAGCCACACGGACTAAATTCTATAACGAATAAAGGAGCGCTTGTTGGGAAAAACACTTGGACACGTCGCATACAGGTGAAATTTACATAATTTATGGCCAAAATTGCTAAAAATAAAGTAACTCTGATTAAAATGTAGAAATCTAAATTAGCAACAAGACATATGGCGACACTTATTAATCAGCACTAACAAGTTTGACACTTGTTATTTCATTACCCACACAATTGAATAATCAGTGATTTTATATGAACCATTTTATTACAATTTTGAACAAATTTTTAAATCACTTTTGTTATTTTATTTGGTGATAATTAGAATTAAATCATTATGAATTCCATACCTTGAGGTAAATTTCAGTTTTACTAAATAACTAGAATGTTTACATTACATACAATTATAAAGATTCATAGTTCTAAACAAAAGGTTATACTTTGCAGGTTTACTTTTTTTCAGGGTGAAAAAGGTTATACTCAACCGTACTGTTTTAAAACATATTTGAACGACACTGTATGCGCCCCCTAAAGAAAATGTTACGATGTTAACTTGACGTCGCATAGAATTTCATTTAGCCAAAAGAAACTATTTCAGGTACCACGGGGTCCATATATTACGGAAATAACAAAATGTGAAGATTAATTTCTTATATCACACAAAAGTTGTTTAATTTTATATACTCATGCTCTACCGGAATGTAAGGAGTTATTTGAAAATGCTATATAGGGTGTCACAAAACTTTTTATTTTAAGTGCAAGCCCCTATTTTTTTAGATTTATTACAAAAATTAACATTAAAAACACACTATATAAAAAGCGAATTATACTATTCTAATAATATAAAAAAAAAACAAAAAATCATTAATGTCATTAGGAAATGCCATATTTCAAGAAATGTCAACCTTGTATATATAATCGCAAGTAAGTCTTATGTGCCACCCAATAGGCCAATACGGTCTGTTACACAACGCATTTTGCCAAGCGAGACCTTGGCAACGTCTGCAAGATTCCCTGAACGAATATATATATATATATATATATATATATATATAATATATATATATATGAACTAAATTCCAGAATCCCTTAACTATATTTACTATGTATTATTTCCCCTGAAATGTTTGGTTTTAAACTATAGTTCATATTTTATTATATATTATTATAATATTATTATATATTAACTATATGGTATATAACAATTATTTCTGATAATTGTATATATAATTTCAATCAGAAAACTTTTTCTAGTTTTAAACTTATAAATATAATTTTGTTCGTCCCATATTTCAGATCATAACAATCCTTTGTAATATTTTTTAAATTTTTTAATCCACCTGTAAAACTATAATTCTACTAAGCTCTAATTATACACTGCTCAATGATATTTCAACCGCAACTCAACCCTATAATTTAATACTCTTCTTCATCTATATTTATACCACCTTGTATCTACTGGTTAGTCATTCTTTTGTACGCAAGCTGTATATGCATCTGCTTAGGGGCCACCAAATATACATAATATATAACTTCATCCACTCTATATTTCAACTTTCTTATCTATGTTTCTAAATAACCATTTTTGTTTTTAACCATCCTGGGAACCTTATATGGAACATCAGTTGCGCTTCAATGGCACTTAATTGAATTTTTTATCCACAATTTTTAACTATAATTTTACTGTCCTCAACTCTTAGAACACATGTATAAATATAGATCTTTATAAATTTCACCAAAAATGTATTTAATACATATCTCTCCACACTACATTTAAACCATCCTTCATTTGTTAAATTTGAAGACGCGAGGTATCCATATATGTAAATATAACAAAACTTTTCTATTTTTTTACCCACACTATATAATTATTATTCTACTCCATTCCATATTTCAACAACCTTGTATATGCAAGTACTTATGACAATCTAACACCCTGTATACTTAGAATTCTAGTCCCCCTATAGTTCATCTATCAGGTATATGAAAAAGCTTGTAGATCATAACAATCCTTTGTAATATTTTTTAAATCCACCTGTATAGCTGTAATTATACACTGCTCTGATATTTCAACCGTCCTATAATTTAATACTCTCTTCAGGGTGTCATTCTTTTGTACGCAAGACAATATACATAATATATATTGTTTCTGTTTAGGTAACCTTCAAACGATAAAATTTTATGTATTTAATACATATCGTTAAATTTGAAGGCAGAGATGTAAAGCCGACATCTAGGATTTTCGATGAAATTAGCACATAGAAGTTCCGAATCTGGAGTCGTTCCATGTAATTGCTGTTACCCTTAATTCCTAGGTTAGAATGTCTCGATGAAATTTTCAGGTTAAGTTTACCTGTCAGAGATATTTAATACTCTCTTCGAGGTGTCATTCTTTTGTACGCAAGACAATATATAATATAATATTGTTTCTGGTTAGGGAACCTTCATCAGTTGCGCTTCCCACAATTGAATATCCTCTCGACCACTTCTTTATGTATTTGATACATATCGCTAAATTTGAATACGCGAGATGTAAAGACCGACATCTAGGATTTTCGGGGAAAATGCAATTGCTGTTACCCGTAATTCCTAGGTTAGAATGTCACGATAAAATTTTCAGGTTAACTGCACCGGTCAGAGATATTTAATACTCCCCTCGAGGTGTCATTCTTTTGTACGCAAGACAATATATATAATATACATTGTTTTTTGGTTAGTGAACCTTCATCAGTTGCGCTCCCACAATTGAATGTCGTCTCGAACACTACATATCATAACATTGTTAGTCGTCAGGTTTTAATTCTATATGAAAATTTTCAATGTATTATGTGAAAAATTTAAATTTCAGTACACTTACAAAAATTGTCAACATAAAATGTATTATTTAACATAAATTAACAACAGGTGCATTATATTTCTTTATATTTTTGATATAATAGTTATTTAGTGTAGGGAAGTTAGCATTATTTTAATACCATTTTTGCAAAAAAATTCCACAGGTGTTTGAATGGTTTTTCTAGAAGAAGGTACGCTGCGTAACACAAAAAATGTTTTCTTAACAAATTTTTACTTCTTAGTTAATTATACTAGTTGTTTAAAATAGCAAAAACCCAAATTTCGGCAGTTTTTGTGACTTCTCAGCAACAGAGTAGAATTTTAAAGAATTAAAGGTAAGTGTGTTGTATGCGCATTTTTAAAACCTACAAAATGAGAAGTTGGTCGATAAGATTAATTAATTAATAAATGAGTTATTCGCGAAAAATGTGAAAAAATGCGCAATTTTCATTCACTCGTAACTCTTGTCTAAAAAAATTTAGAACGGTAAAACTTAGTAAAAAGTTTCATTTGTCTATCTAAAATAACTGTTCAAAATTATAACTTGATGGCTTTGAAGGTTTTCTCACAAAGGTAATTTTTTATCGAGAGCTCTTTATTTTTGGTGATATGTACAACGCTCCCATTCTGCATCAAATTACTTTTTGATAAATCTGAATGGAACATGTTAATTATCAAATCTTTCGGTGCAACTCATCATATATTAATATTCTTTTGGGTTTGTTCTATTGTCCGTAGATTTAATTCGAAATCCTGCATTTTGGTATTCGCCAACGCATACATATTAGTAGAGGGGGATCCTAATTTCCCCTCACGGTAGAATATAAATAGCATGTCATCGAACTGACATGACGTTTAAATTGCTTTCTCCAAGCAAATTACATTATATACGAGCGTAAATCAAATATAAACGGTAATTTTGCTGTTCTGCTTAGAATGCAGTTTCGAACTAGATTATGTTTTTTGGAGTAGACGTTTGGTTTATGGACACTGGGGAACCAGCCGGGTACGCGTGAATGCTTGGCTTTGTCGTTAATATTGTTACGAGAATTCATCCGACAGCTGGCGCAATCGGCCATCAGCCAATTCGGGGAAGGGACAGTATTCCGATACTTCTGGAAATCTGAAAAAATCTGCCGTTACTGGGAATTCCCTTTAAGCTTCCAGAACACATGAAAGAACTTTCCCGATGATTCGTGGACTTACCAGACAATTCCTAGAGAAATATATAAATACGGACAGCTGGCGATAGGCATTCAGTTTTCGACGGTCGTATACTTAAGTAGATATAAATTGTAAATAGTTTCTGTGAATATAAACTGTGTTAAAGTAGTGGAAATAAATTAGAGTGAGTGGGACTGTGTTTTTAAATAAATCCAAGAACTGAACTGAACGCGAGGGTGAAAATAAAAACATTACAATATCTATTATATGATGTGGGGTCAGTACAGAATACAGCCATGACTAAGCAAGAGTTACATTCGTCTGTTATGCAACAGATTATCATAACGTTTTAAACCAGTAAAAGCGTTAAAGCCTCAGAAACTTTAACTCATTTGAAGGCACAGTTTGGGTATAGTACGGTGTCTCAAAATCGTGTGTATATGTGGGTGAGAAAATTTAAGGGTAGAATGATAGCCATGATAGACGCACTAGGACAAGTCTTACAACTAACAATGCCAATAGTGTTTAACAACTCATTGAACGTGAGCGCCGATTAACTGTGGAGCAATTTCCTCAGAAATGGGTGTCAGCTACCGAAGTGTTCAATCAATTATCATTGATCAACTTGGTTTCAGAAAAATTTGTGCTCGATGGGTTCCGAAGTTTTAGACTGTAAACTAAAGATCGTTGAAAGAAAGGCCTTTTTGAAAGGCATCGTCTAAAGTGGCGAAAAAGAATAAAATTCGAAACTCGCCTCTCATCTGGAAAAGTCCTTGCCATAATTTTTTTGACTCTAAGGAAATATACTGATTGATTTTCTACGTGCCCAACGTACAGTGAATGTGGATTACTACTGCCAGTTGTTACGGTTGGCAAAAGCCGCGTATCTGAAACAAAAAACAAGAAATGGGCTGAGAAGCCACCCACCCTCCGTATAGCCCTGACTTGCGTCTGAAAGAATCGCCAGGAGGAAAACGATTTGGAATATATGAAGAAGTTGAGAAGCACATGCGCAATTGGCTTGCAACTCGCCCTAAAACATTCTATGAACAGAGAATCTGAAACTCCCAACTCTGGGTGGAAAAAGTGTGTAGATCACGCAAGAGTATATTGAAAAATGATAAATCAATCATTTGTGTATAATGTTACTCAATAAATGTATAAACAAATTCTCAGACTTTTGAATCAAAGTTGATCGCAGTATCACAATTAATTTATTCGACAATTTTAAAAGGAAAAAACTTTAGAGGAAATAATGAGTCAGAAAATAGAAAATAAAAGTCAACAATATAGTTATGGCAAATCATTAATATTAATTTATATTTATGAACTATGAAGTTAGTTAACTAATGAATCAATTTAAAACGTTTATAATGAGAATTATCCCTTAAAACACCTTCTATAAAATCGGTATGATGTAATTTTTATTATATTATATCAACAAATAGAAATGTAAAATTTCAATAAACAAATTATGATATGCCACCGTTTCTCGTCCCTGGGCTATCAGCAAACAGTTTGGCATTTGGAATGACATTTGTATTAGGCAAAGGATAAAAGCGATTTGAAATGAATATCAGTTCGAACGCAGTAGTAAAATGAGGGGGAGGTGCTTCTCGCACCAGTACATTTTATTTAATTCCAAATACCAAAATACAGGCTTTCAAACTGAATTTACATACAATAAAATAAACTAAAAAACTAAAAGAAAATTAATTTATGAGGGATGGTACTCAAAGAACTAATAATTAATATGTTCCTTTCAGATGGTTAAAATATTAATTTAGCTCAAAATGGGAGCACTGTAAATTTCAGGTCAAATCAAAAGCCCTGGAAAAAAATTCAGATTTACAAGAAAACCGTCTGAGCAGTAAATTTGAGATTCTTACTAGTTATTTACCTCGTAAAAATGAAAGATATTGCCGAGTTTCAAAATTTCAACGCATCTTATACAATAACTATGTACGATTGGCTATATGAACCTATCATTTAGTCGCTATTGAAATTCCGTATAAAACAAACTTAGTTTCGGCCCTAGAACTTTTCATTCAGTTGTTGGAAAGTTACAAAAACTGCTAAGATTGCGATTTTTGCAAATTTAAACAATCTGTATAATTAATTAAGTAAAAAAAATGTTAACAACAGTTTTTATGTGTTATGCTATATACATTCTTCAAGAAAAGCCAATCAAACACCTTTGGATTTTTTTTGCAATTGAAAATACTAACTTCCCTAGAGTAATTGCTAACTTTGTGTGTTAAATTGAAATTATTGAGAATATTCATAGATTGCAGGTTAAGGTGTACTAATATGTAAGTACTTGTGTATCGCAGTTATTTATACAGTATCTTAATAGTTATTTATGATAGGTTTCTTGCATTTTCTTCATAGAAATTGAAATCGTAATTGTGAAATACCTGAATAACCGTAAAGCATTTTGGAAAATCTAAAGTTTAAAAATATTAATTTAATATTAATTTATTATTTTATAAAGCATTCCTGCACAATCCTTCTTAACACAGGGTGAAAGACTTTTACCTAAAAGTAACATATTTTAAATACGTGTATTTTATTAAAAATCTGTATATAAATGCTCAAATGCAAAAGAGTTCGGTATCATTTCCTTCTGTTTGCGTACCAGTTTTCTTGAGTTCTTTAATTGCCTTTAGTGTTATTAATAAGACTTGGATCAAACGGTCAAAGTTTTCCGTTTATAACGTTTATAATAGTTATTGCCCCTTCTATTCCATATTAGCTGAATTAGCGCCATTAAACTTTCCACAACTACAGGACAAAATTATTCATACTAGTAGTCGCCCAGTATATGTCTATCAGAAATACAGTTTAGGAGAAACCGGAGAAGAAGAATATAAAAAAAATATTTAAAAAATTAGTTAATACCTACATTTTTCAAAAACATTTTTTGATTTGGGCCTGAAAAATGTCAATAGTCTTAAAGTAAGAAATAAAACGAAATAAAAACCTTCATTCTTGCGTTTCACAGATAAAGATTTCAGTTCGTAAGCAGAAAATGAAATCATCTCAAAAGTTAGTATGAAGGTGTTATTTCTACTATTACATTCCAAATCCAAAATCTTAAGATTCAATATAATTTCATTAACTTAAATTAAACACGTAGTAAGCAGTGACGATTCCTGTTTTTTTTATGGAAAATATAATGAAATATTAGCACCTGCTGTTAAATAATGATAAATAAGTAATACTTACACACATTTGTTAAAAAGTTTTCGCAGTGAAGGAAGATGAAATCTTGAAGTTTACCCACTGAATTTACAACTTATCTTTACCATCGTGCAATAATCTTAAACCAAAAAATATTCTAAAATGTCAAAATGCAAATCAAGGCCACATCAAAGATTGTCATGAGTTCAGGGCTGCCAGATCTAACTATTTGTGTTGTGCCTTAATTCACATTTTTTATACTCCTATTCCAATTATATGAAATTTATAGAGTAAATTAAAAAATCTTTAAATGAACGTATGATATCGTAATAAATAAAATATTATCAGAAATAAAGTTATCAATTGCAACATAATTCTTATTTTAGTGGACAAACCATATTTATAAAGCAATGGAAGTTGCCACTTCGCGAGAGCCCAATGAATGGCCATTATTATGTAATATAAATTTTCCTGGGATCTATTTCAATAGCATGAGGATGTAGAATAACTTTAGGAACCAGTCAAAATTTGTTACTTTTTAATTTAATTTAATTTAATTCGTTTTTCACATTCGAGTCATTCATTCATACGATTTTCTCTCCAAGCAATCTGGCGACACTGTTACTGTTATCTGTTTGGCATTGACAGTATGTACATATAAATGTTTTTTTTTTAATTAAATTTTATTTAATGAATGAACCAATATTATAAATAAATTTTAGCATTCTGCAGTGAACGTCGTCAATTGCTACTAAAAAAATAAAGAAAATCGGTTGACAGACAGAGGAGAAAATGGTACCTAACTGTTCTGTCTGCCTATTTATATATAGATATTTTCTAATATTTCAAATCAATGATTTTATAAATTCTTGATTTTTATTGACGTATTGAATTATCGGAGTAAATTTATATTTTTACTTTATTCAATAATGGTATGATGGCATGGAATTGTTTATATTATTTTTTATTTAGAAACAGAACGTTATTTGATTTTGTTTATTGAATATGCCTTAGTGTCGTACATGTACGTTAACTGGAACCAAATATGAAATTTTTATCCTTTGGTTAATAAGTTGTTACTTAATTATAGTGGTAGAAAACTATTTTGTATACACAAAAAAGTGTATAGTAGATCAAAATGTTGGAAATATACAAATTCATATAGGTATATTATCTTCAAATTTTTGACAATGATTTTGGTCCAATTTCGACGATTGTAAGACTGTTTTTAATGTACGTATTGATCCATACAATTTTAACTATTTTTACTCTATTCGCACTAATTAACCCACATGCGATTGATACAGGCTGGAAACAAAATTGATCAAGAATTCGTGTTCATTGATCAAGAATACATCACAAACCATTTATCCCCTGCATGGGTCTGATTATTTTTATGTGGGGTGGGATAAAATCAGTAAATGCTTTATAATTTCGCTCTCATGACTGTTACTTGAGTAATTCATTTCAGTAATACTATTGCTACAGAATGTGTAAACGTCAGGTGACAGGGTGAGTTTCCTTCATAGCCTCACAAAATGTGCTTGAAGGAATATCATGTCAAAAACAATATTTTACCTCTCCAGTTTTTTTGGATTACGCGCCAAGCAGACATAGTGTCCTGTATTCCCTTCAAAAGAATAGACGCTGTTCCGAATGACTGTATTCTAAATCATGCCTTTGGTTTTTAGCATGGCAAGCAACAATACAGCACAACAACAGATATAATCAACCCAGGCAAGGAAAACAAACAGTACCTACTACACAGCAGCTTTCATATATTCATACATGTAAGCCTAGCATTTGGCAAAGTATGTCATCCAGGGCAACTATACAAAGTCAAAAAACGTCTGCCTGTTAAATATAATATAAATTCATAATATTAGCAATAAATAAAAATAATATATTGAAATCTTACCTTGAGCAGTGTTCGAAAACAAAGTAAACTGGAACATCTAATTAATGTCTCACTTATTCAGGAAGTTAGAAGTATCACAGTCCAGTATTTGGATACCTCTCTTCTACGTGCTTTACAAATCAGGCAAACCCATTCTAAGAACTTTCGCGGATAAAATAGCAATTTTCGCAAACGTGAAAATCCAATATCTGCTTCACCCAATCTTCAAAGACATCCATATCAAATTGGTAGATGGCTAAAAATGGAAGACAATGGAAAACTAATCAAAATCAATAGAGATAATTATCTCTCTCCCGAAATGCAACTGTCCAGTGGTTAACCTAAATAAAATTGGTCTTTACCTTGATTCTAATTTAACTATAATTATCATATTCTGAATGAAACATCAAATATAACTGGTTGCAATGGAACATAGTTGGTCAAAAGGCCACAAATTAAATTTATCAAAATATTAATTTACAAGAAACTCGTTAAACCCACAAAAATATGGAAGCATCTTTCAAATCAAACACTATTTGAAGATCTGAACATTTCACACGTCACTGAGTACTCAGTCGAGATATATTTCATAAACCCCTCTAATAGGGACTGAGGAGTAAACCAAAATCAAGTAAACCATGATGATGACAACTTCGCTGTTGAAGTTGAGTGAGTAAATAAATGCTTGGCGTTACGTACAAAACTTAGTATTTATAGAATTATTCTCTTTGTAACGAAAAAACAGAAACATAGCGAAAATATAATGACAAGCTCTAACGAGATGATGAACCGGAAAACCTTCTTATAGTAAACTTAACAGCCAGTCCAAACATGAAAATAGCATAAGTAGAGAAAGCTACCTCAATAATAAAAAAAAGCTTTAGGCCCCACTGACATCAACGGAGAGTTTCTGGAGTTATTTGATAAATATTGGCACACAAAAATATTTAACTCTATAAATCAGGTAAAATACCCAGTTCGTGCAGAAAGTCCACCTTCATAACCTTGTCCAAAGAGTCATGTGCGAAAGTCGGTAAATCTTATGAGTGACTCAAAATTATATATTAAGGTATATATAACTACCGTTACCGCTGTTTCACCCCCGTATAGAATGCACAATTCTCTGCAAAAATGAATAGCTTATGAAACATCTGGGCTAACCTATATAACAATTTTTTGAACAACCCGACATCACTATAAATTCACCAATCCCGAATATATTTCACCCAAACTGATAGTGCTTGTGGACTATCCTATATAATAGTCAACGTAAAAATTTCTGTTAACTTTGCCTTTCTAAAATTGTGAAACATTTTAGATTTAGATGTTATTTACTTTTTCAGTGATAAGAGAGCCTGACCAAGACCTTGAAATCTTTGGTAACTACTAGGGTGTTTTCTAGAAGGTGCCAAAGATGGAGGGCAGATAGGCCGACTCATGTAGCCCATATCACATCTAGATAGCTTACGGTTTTTGTTTTTTTAATATTTTTTTTAATTCTTAGATTTTTACCTTTAAACTATTGTAACTCTTTATTTTTCACAGTATCTTCAGCGAATAAACTTAAATCGAATCCATGATGTTTATTTGTTCTTCTGCATTCGATATTTGACACAAATGATTGGATGAAAAATTTATATGTATCCACAAATGGCAAGGTTTTATAAAAAAGTAATTAAGTTGAACACTTTATCACGTTACAAACAACAATAAGAATCACATCGAGAACTTCGAATACGTACAAAAACTTCTCTACTTCAACACGTTACTAGCTATATGTCGCACGTATTATAAAGTAATCACTATCATAATAAAATTTAAGATTGTAACATACAAAGTGAAAACTACAAAAAATAATACATACACCAAATTGCAAAATTTTTTTATAAATTTTGTTCAAACCGGCTTCTACCGTTACGGATGCAATCGTGACTTTTTCTGACTCCTAGTCGCGTCTTATTCCATATTATTTCAAAGCAACATTTCATTCTTGCTCTTAACTGCTCCTTGGATTTTATTTCTCTCTCATAAACGAGTTGCTTGGCCCGTCTCCAAACAAAAAATCAAAGCGAGTCAGCTCTGACGACCTTGGAAGCCAGAGTATGGGGCCAGTTCTCTCAATCCACGCGTTTGGGAATAAATTGTCCAGGAGCTCTCTGACAGTTTGCCTATAATGTGCTGGACAGCCATCTTTTCTGAATATTTTTGGTCTGTCTTTCAATAGGACTTCAACTAATAAGATCGATAAATCATTCATTAAAAAGTCAAGTAATTTACGAGGTAGAAATAGAAACAAAGGAGCAGTTAAGGGAAAGAATCAATGTTGCATTCCAAAAAATGCGAGATGATCGATCTTATAAGATGAAATCCCATTGGAGCAGACCAATAATATTCAAAAAAGATGACTGTCCAGCACATTATAGGCGAAATATCATAGAGATCCTTGACAATTCATTCCCAAACGCGTGGATTGAAAGAACTGGCCCTATACTCTGGCCTCCAAGCTCGTCAGACCTGACTCCCTTTGATTTTTTTGTATGGGGACGGGGCCAAGGAACTTGTTTATGAGAGAGAAATAAAAACCAAGGAGCAGTTAAGAGCAAGAATAAATGTTGCTTTTGAAATAATATGGGAAGAGATGCGACTAGAGGCTACCACTGTAGGAGTCAGAAAAAGTTGTCGAGGTTGCATCCGTAGCGGTAGAAGCCGGTTTGAACAAAATTTATAACAAATTATTGCTATTTGGTGTATTTTTATTTTTTGTAGGTTTCACCTTGTAAGTTACAATCTCAAATTTTATTATGATACTGATTACTTTATCATTGGAAAGGTGTTGAAGTGGAGAAGTTTTTGTAAGTGTTCGAAGTTCTCCATGTGGTTCTTATTTTTTTTTGTAACATGATAAAGTGTTTAACTTAATTATTTGTGGAACCTCGCCATTTGCGGAGTCATAAAAAATTTTCAACCAATCATTTGTGTCAAATATCGAATGCAGAAGAGCAAACACACATCATAGACTTGATTTAATTTTATTCGTAGAATATACTGTGAAAAATAAAGTTACAATAGTTCAAAGGTAAAAATCTGAGAATTAAAAAAAATAGTGAAAAAACAAAAACCGTAAGCTATCTAGATGTTATATGGGCTACATAATATAGCACATGAGGCCACCTATCTGCCCTGCAGGTTTGGCGAACCTTCTACAAAACACCCTGTATATAATTCCCAAAAAAAATCATTCTTCTTCATCTGCGTGTTCGTTTATTGTAGGGTGATACCTTGTGTCTTTCTTCACGCTTCGAATTTTTGTCATAGTGTATCTTCTTCTGAAGATAACCAAAAATCCGTTATATCTCAAATAAAATCAATATATTATCTCCATACTTAATTGTGAATTTGTTAGTCCTATCAGATAATTATTGTTTATAATGCACAACAGCAACAACTGAAGCTTCATAGTAAAGATTTCCGAATTAGACTGCATTTGCACGTATCTATAGTAATTATTATGGTTTAAGTTTCAACTTATGCTATACTTAAACGTCTCAGCTTCGGCAAACTTCAGCTCTCGTCATTTGCATTAAACCTTCTTAAGGTGTTAGTCACAGATGTGTAAGTTATTAGGACTAAACCACAATGCAAATTATTAATGACAATACGTTCGTCTTGTTGAACGTAGTTTACCACATTAACATCGTAGTGAAATATCGTTTAAATTATTAAAGGAGATTGTAACACCTACGCACTGACTTGCAATATTACGGGTTTTGTGTGGAAACGCTATTATGCAAAACTTTAATTTGTTTAACGTTTAACTAATCAAAGATGTAGGTGTTATCAAATTTAGTTTTTTCATCTATATATAGAATACATAGAAAGCAGTTGCTAAGAAGTGAAAAATTTTATTCTTAGTTTTACCCTAAAAAATGTAACAAATTCCAAAATAACATGTAAAGGGAAACTATAAGAAGCTGTTAACAATAGAAAATAAAAATTTATCAAACAGTTGTAAACCAATATTTAATTTTATTCATTGAGAATAATCACAGGATTGTTGTGACCATTACCATATGTAATTCCTGTACCCGCAATAATATATGCTTAGAAATTAGCAAAATATTAAATTGATTTAATGGTGAATTACAGTTATTAACATTTTAGAAATATTTGTATATAGAAACTATTAATACCCTAGAATATATTGCAATGAAAACTAACAATTATTTATAAAATATTGAATACGGGTGGATGTCACTGGATAATATTTCGTTTTTCGGACTGTTTCCCGTCGTCTAGTCGAATTTCTTCCCAACGTTTCATCCGCACTTAGGCAGACATCTTCAGCAGCGTGGGCGTATATAATACCTGGAGGATGCTTAAGAAAAAACTGAGCAAGCGCGGCGAGTCCTGATTGGTCGGTGCGCGGAGTCTACGACACGTACAAACGGCTTTGGTATTACACCGTGGAGAGCGGGATGTTACTTTTGTTAAAATTAAGACATTCTTCTTTTCTGTTGAAAATTTTGGGATGTTTACAAATTTAAATACTTTGTCGCTGGAGGCGAGAATGATATTGGGCAGTGGTTGACAGTACTTCGGTGGTTGATACTGTATAAGGTGTTCACCTGCCAGTAGTGCACATTCTCCGATGGCCAAATTTTCAGTATTTAATAATCGACAATTGCGCCCATGATCTGCAACACGAGTGTTAACACTACGGTCGGTTGGAAAATAGTTCGAACTTGGTGTTTCTTGAGTAGCCTACCGATGCAATCTGTTGCGTTCTTTTTGTATAACTAATAGATTGTCCCGACATATGGACTGATGTTCGTTGGCATAACTTTGTATCAGTCTTGATTTAACTGATCTACTTATTTCATAGGCCGAGTAACCATATGCCTGGAATACACGGTCTAAATAGCTTACTTCCTCGTTTAGATGCCGTGGCTCGCAGATTCTGGATCTCGAATCACGGTTTTAAGTACGGTCCTCTACTGTCCTGGACAGTTGTAAATTAATCGAAACATCAATTAAGGCTCGAAGAGTGTTCGGTGCTGGCTATGGATATGACATTTGTGGTCACTCCTAAGCGAATTCGCAACCTACCATCTGATGTTGCAAAGAAAACCCGCAGAGAGTCTTAAAGGAGTTTGCAAAGATATTATCCAGCTTACAGTAACATCACAATTAGAGGTGGGGATTGAGTAATTTCAAAAGAAACAATGTTATAGTCCAGTCGGCCGACAAGAGAAATGCCACCACCATCTTGGATCCAGAAGACTATTGTAACACTGACCTGGTACTTATAAAAATTTAACATATAACCTACCTTAGCCTGCTCACAATTTCTAGACGGCTGCTTTTTATCGAGTAACAATAAATGTTCCTTCTGAATGAACTGTTTTGTTTTCTCAGAAAATATAATATCTGTGTTAAAAGTTTTCACTAGAGCTCAGGCTTTAACAAATCGATAAAAAATATGCAAAGTGTAAGCAGAGGAGAGAAAATGCACAAAAATATGGTGTACAAAAAATTATCAAAAGAAATGCAACACTCTTTATAATGATTAAATTTTGAAAATCTATTATATCTGTAATAGTGAAATTTTGATATATTTATTAATGTTACAAAAGTGAAATAGAAAACAAAATCTGCTCAACTATGCTTCTAAAATCATAATAATCTGTTCAAGAAAACATTCTGGTATAAACTGTAACAGATTTACCTTACCTTCATCATCTTGATCAAAAAATTCATATTACAATAAATGAATACCCTGAGGTTGACTGTTAAATAGCCATTTGATGAACAGCTAAACTTTCCAAAAATTCAATAGGTAAACGGCAAAAATGTAAATTTCACAGGTCCTGTCGTGACATAATATTAAAAAACAGCTCCGAATTAAAACAAATTCCTCCATAAACCTACCAGTTAAACTCCAAATGGGACCAACGCCAATAGAAGAACGCTCCAACCAACATACCCCGTTCCATCGTAGGGTAACAAGTCCAGTATAAAGGCAAAATCCCAACGTAAAACGTAAAAGAAAGATCCCAGCGCGAACGAAACATCTCCATGTTGAAGATTCCAACGTTGAAACAGGATCTCATGAGAAAAGAAGGTTCTTAAACCCCCAATATTGCACATGATACTTTATTTCGACACAAAATGGCCATGCTTACCTTCTTGAAAGGGGTAGACATTTAATATTAAAATTCTTGAACCATTGAGCTTCCAAATTACTTTAAACGCCATGGAATATATAGCTCAACAATCGTTTTCTTTCAAAATATTGCACGGCAGCTTCTCTCTAGCAGAAAGCCACTATTACCAAAAAATTCGCGCACCGCGTTAAGGTAAAGACGTTTGCTTAATGACATCAAAATAAGAACAGATTACCACCATGACTTCCGTTAAAGAAACTAAGGCGGCTGACAGGTGCGGCTTTAATTTTTTTCTACACGTTACACTATAATTAGAAGATTCATGATTTACTTGTTTCGGTCACATACTGCAAGTTGTAAAAGGATTTGACCCCGAATATCAATACTAAAAAGAACAAATGCGCTCATCATTCCATTTCTATTGAACATCAGAAGACAATTAAGAAATCAGAAGCCGTACCACCAGGATTATACAATTTAACCAAAATTATTATAGCTTATTGGCTGTGCAATCTGCAACCATGAAAATACCTGACAACCATTAAAACCAAATGTTGGAACCGCTCATTCATACCTTAGAGGCTCCGGTTAAAAAACTAAAGATACATACAGCCTGGCGAAATAGTGGTGAGTTTCGATGTAATTGCTCTATTCACCATTGTTTCGGTGAATGAATGGATCCAGCACCAACAGACCATATTTTCAAATGACATCTCTGAGCTCCTTGAACATGTGCTAAGTACTACCTACTTCCATTGGAATCAAGAGTTTTATGATAAAGTTGATCTAGCCATGGGAGGTCATTTGAGTCTGGTTATAGCTAATTTTTATAAGGAGATCTTTGAAGCGAAAACTTCAAGCACAGCTTCCATATAACCCTTATGTTGGTTCCGTTACGACAACGGCACTTTTGTGGTTTGGAGCCATCGGGAATACCCACTCACTCAACTTTTCGATACAATGTATACCAGGAAATCACCAAATACAGGCCGCTACCTACATAAACCTTCCAACCATCATTAGGAAAGAAGATGACTGTACTTAAAACTTGCGTCGACCGAGCTTCCTGAATTTGCTAACCCTATTGAGAGCGTGCACTCCCGGCAAATGGTTACTCGGCTCATGAAATAAGTAACCAAACGTGATCATGCCAAAGAACAACAATAAGTAAACTTAGGGACAACCTATTTGTCCTACATAAAAACAAAACAGATTGGTAGGCTACTTAAAAAATACTAGGGCAGAACTCTTTTCCAACTCACCCATCAAATTCGCCGCATACTCACATCTTCCAATGATTCCAGTGACCTTTTACCAACATAAGGAGTTTACAATATGCCATGCTCATGCGATTCTGTATATATCGGTTGCACTCAGCGTAGTGTCAACACTCGTGATGCAGGACATTAACGCAAATGCCGGTTATTACAACCCGAAAAAATCGGTTATTCACTTATATACTTGTGAAACTTGCTGATTTTTCAAAAACTGAAAAGTTTAATTGTGGAATATGGGGCCAAGAAAGTTTACCCAAACCTAAAATCTGTAGAGATGTGATATATTTTTAAAAGCGTGGGCTTTATTTTGAGTGTCATTACACACATCATGTTTTTAAGGTAACATACAAACGTAGTATAAGTAAAACTCAACGTAATATCAATTTCAAAACTTTAGCGCTATGGTAACTAGAAACCAATATCATACCAGGGAAATATTAAGAAATTTACTTCGTAGGTCATAAGTTGGGTGTAAACACTAAAACATAATTTCAAAGGAATAATCTGTTAAATCGAATGGAATATTCCTTTGTTTATTATCCTAGATGTTATTACTTTCTTAATAGCTTTGGTGATTCACATGTTTTAAAGATTCACATGAGGGTCGATAGAGATAATCTGATGTAACTTTACAGTTCTCAGTGAGTATAAAATATACATCAAACGCACAGGTTAGAAATCATGTTGCTTTTTATGGAATGAAAGGTAATAAAGCTTTTAAAACGAAAGCTTTGTAGTATCCTAATGCTTATCTATTTTTCGTTCAATAGTTATAAATGTTCGTTATACCAGATAACTGAAAAATGGAAGTTACAACATACTTAAAATGTTTTCTTCACATGAAAATTATAGTAACCTTGTACGACTTGAATATTATTATCGAAAATATACATATCAGTTGTGCGTCCTATAAATTTAATTGAAAATTACCCACTAAAATCAATTGTTACTGTTTTTTAAAAATACAGGTATTAAATCGTATAACAAATTAGTTATTAAAATTGTTGTACATTATCTCTTTGCTACCCTTAGTAATATTAACATTCACTTCAGCGCGTATAACACAGTTTAGAAGAAAATAAATAATTAACTAGTTATTTAGTTATTTATTTATCAGTATGAATGGGTAACAAGTGCCTTGTATGAGTATCATAATAAACTCGCAAACGGGTCAAGGACTTTGGACCGTATATACTGGATCCTGTTCCGCGGGATCGTGAAGCGGTCCCATATTGTTCTCAATAACATAGCTTGTACCGTTTCTTAGAAAATGGGGATTAGTACCGACTTTCTTATAGAGTAAGTTTTGGTGGAGTCGCTGGTATTAAAAATATGGAACTTTTTATATTCGGAGCATGGGATAAATTGAAAAGAAATTGAAAGTGGTCTCATATTTTTTTCAATTCCTAGCTTGTACCGATTCTTAGAAAATCGGGGAAAACTTTTTTAGCGACTTTCTTATACAGTAAACTTTGGTGGAATCGCTGACATTAAAAATATGAAAATAAATTCTGTTCAGAACATGGAATATAATAAATTAAAAATAAATTGGAATAGTTCCGGGGGATCCCGAAATGGTCCCATATTTTCTGTATATACAGTGTGTATTCAGAATTTAAACGATTTCTTTTTATTAATAATTTTAAGAAAAAAAGATATTCTTCATAAATAGATCTGCATGATGTAAAACGTACACTGTAATCATTCCGTGTCACTTTTTTAACTGCGAGGTTTGTCATCAAATAGGAATTTTGATTAAAAGTGAATTGTCTTTATTTTTTATATTAATATCTAAAATTGTTATCAACTAGTAGTAATTAGAATTAAAAACTGCATCTACTTATCCCATTGCACTAATAATTGTAAATACATCACTTTTCCAACTATATACTAGGTTTCAAAAACTATATCAATTTTGTCTTTATTTTTTATATCTCAAATTGTAATCAAACAAACTTTATTAAGTATTGAAAACTGTATCCAATTGTGCTGTATTATTGAAAATTGTCATAAATTGAAAGTTGATTATAAATAAATCGAAGTAAATTTCAGTTAATTAACTTCAAGATGGCGGTTCTCACTTGGTTTCTATATACAATGTGTCTTCATAAGTAGGATTTAAACGGAAAACGTTTGTATGAATATTATTTAAAGAAAAAGTAATTCTTCATACAAATATTTGCATGGTCAGAAACGTATACTGCAATGATTGCATGTCACTTTTTGAACTCTATACGAGTTTGTCAGCAAATATGAATTTTGCTTAAAATCAAAATACCTCTATTTTCCATAATAGATAAAATTCTTATCAAACAGGAGTAATGAGAATTATAAAATTGATCTAATATTGCCACATCACTAAAAAATGTATAATAAAGCTTCATATCACTTTTCCAAATTGTGTGCTAGGTTTGATAAAGACATTAAATTTTGTTTGATATATATACCTTTATTTTTAATAATGACTCGAATTGTTATCAGACTAAGTTTAGTAGAATTGAAAACTTCGTCCTATTATGCTATATCAGTGAAAACTGTAAATGATTTATTATAAGATTGCTTGAAGACGAGACTATTAAATGAATGCCAGAATAATTAACAGACATAAAGAATGATTTTACTCAGATCGTCTACAATATGGTGGATCCACCTAAGTTAGAATCATATGCTAAATTTTCTTAATACATATACATATTTAGAAAACAAGTTATTTTATTTAAAAGTAAACAGTGTTGATTCAACTAAAAAATGATACTTATAAGTAAAATACCTTAATTTAGGCAATATCGAAAAATTTAATTAGTTAACTGCATACAATTAAGCTCTTACATCACTAAAAAGTGTGAAAATATTTTATAAAAACAAAAAGACTTCAAAAAAATAGATTTACTTAAAAGTAAAACAATTTTTTGCTACAAGAGTTTAATACTTTTTCTAAAGTCTGTGCCAATGTGAACAGCAAAGTTACGAATTACTACTTATTAATGTACTTCCCAAAATATTTTCCCTTTAGCTTGGCACCGACTTAATAAAAAGTGTTTTATTGCTGTAGCAATAAATTATTTCATGCTTTTTAGTTAAGTAATATTTTTTAAATATATTTATTATCACCTCTCTTTACAGTTGCTGCATTCTGCAACGGTGATCGAACTATAATGAACCCACCACCACTTTTTACAAACCATATCAATACAATACGTATTAACTGATTGTTGACCAACTTGCTCTTTCTTTATTGTCCCGTATCAGAATACCGATGAAGAAATGTCACCAATCAAGGTATTAAATTTTGTTGAAAGCAAACTTGTTATAAAACTTCATTTGAAATGCCAAATCGGAGTTCTAGGTTTAGATGTTTAGACTAAACCAATCGAAAATCATAGACGTCGGTCTTACATCTCTCGTCTTCAAATTGAAACCAATTATATATATATATATATATATATATATATATATATGTGTGTGTGTGTGTGTGTGTGTGTGTGTGTTTTTTTTTTTTTTTTTTTTTTTTTTTTTTTTTTTTTTTATCCGCAGACTGTCATTCCGTACTTAGCTAACCTATGTGGGGCAAACTCCCGGTGCAATAGAAGAATTCAAGCTAGAGTAAATCGTGATGAACACCAGAACGCTGTAAGAAAGCAGGAAAAACCTCTTTCTCCTACAACATCCATTGCGGAACACGCCACCACGATGTTACACCGAAGGGTACACTTTGAGATCTGCTCTTACCAGAGTATTGGCAAATATAGAACACAATCAAGACTCGTAAGAGCGGAGGCAAGTCTAAACGCACGCAATGAAATTCAGGCTTGGGGGCCCTTCAACTTACCGAATTGTTGGAAAATTAGTCTAGAATTCTCCACTTCAACGTTGACCGAACCGGCCCGGCCAATAACAACTCAACCGGTCCTCTAAATAACAAATCAGTGTGGGCGGGATGCCCTCCTGAGCCGTGCAGGTATGCCACTGAGGGCCATGGGCCAATCACACGCAGCTGTCGCCATTCCCTACTCATGGTCTTTCATCGTCAACCTGCGATAAAGCCGTCCCCTTTCTGCAGCCAGGATGTCGAGGTAGGGTAGAGGCAATCACACTCACCGCCGTAAGACACAGTGCGGTAGCCGCTGAGAGCCGACTATATAAGCTCGAGCGATTTCTCCCATACCGGTGCCCCGTAGCGCGTAGCTCTTATCTGCTAGGGCCTCACATTCGAATTCTAATAATGCCCCCTTAGTGTTCTTGCTGGCCGCGATTATGTGCTCTTTGAGTTGAGCCGTGCGTCCAACACCCCAAATAGAAGGGCTGCGACTGTATGTAGGTGTCGCCTATTTTGAGGGTTAGGTTTCCCTTGCCTTCCGAGAAGGTGTTTCTCTTTTGCTCTGCTACTCAAGAGATCCATTATGCGAACCCTCTATGTGCTTGCGCACTATGATCAATGCCACATCATCGAAGAGGGCAGATGTGACTCTTCCATAAGAGGGGGCCGAAAGAGCGTCGTCATTTTACCATCGATCACGGCAGATACGCAAGAGCCTCCAAAATGCGGAGCGGGCCGAGTTAAAGGCGTTCTTGATATCCAGGGTGGCTATTAGACAGTATTTTTTCCCCTCTTCTCCATCTCTTTCCCGGTAGCCTCTCTGGCGATGTTGGTAACGAGTGTCACCTATGGTTGATCTCCCCTTTCTGAACATTTTGGTGGAGTGCCAGCGATCTGCTATTATTCTTTCAAGGAGTTTTCCGCAAGTCCAACTACAGAGGGGACGATAAACGGTTCGTCTGGAGGTTTCACAGTAAACTGGTGGGCGGCTGTTGTTCTGCCGTCTCCTTGGCATGGATATACAACGCTTGTCATTACCTCTTTGACAGTGGAATGGTTCTCTACGGGGAGAAAGCATTTTTGTTCCAACCGACTGGCTGTGATACGACTGACACACAATCTTCGTTTGGGAGTGGTGTTGATTTCCCATTTAGCTTGGTGGTCATTTGACCCGCCACTGTAAAACATTTTGGCTGTGCCTTTGCGAATGTGCTTACGGCTCCTGTGTTGAATTACGCGCGAAGCTCGTCCTCTCGCGCTCGTTTCCCGGCAAGAAGCTGTGCAAACTTTTGTGTTGGAACGAAGTTTACCGCAAGCCCATATCGCTGCTCTGTCCGTTGTGTCATTTACCCAGGACTACATTTTTTAGAACGATCGCCTGTTGGTAGATGCCGCGATGAAGGAGTTTGTTGACAAGCCGAGGCATTGTGACCAGCGCCTTCCGACGCCTGGGCGTTGTGCCCAAAGTGCCAGCATTTGAAACATGACGGTAAAGTTCTTTCTTGGCCTGGACCTCTGGGAGACAAACAACTGCTGTTTGTGTTGATCTATATGGAAGAACAGGCCGTCGATATTATCTTTGAGCAGAAAAACACAGAACAGTGGCCCCGCTTGGGAGCTTATTCTTGATCTTAAATAGCCCTCCATCTCCTGAGCGTCTGCCTTGGCGAATAACAAAAGGAAGCTGTTCGTCGGATCTTATTGCTTTCCTGCCTATATCCTGTTGTACCTCGCAAGATATCTGCATGGGAGCCTACAGCGTTGTGGCGCTGGTTTTTGCTTAGGTCCTCGAACTTGCCATACGTGGTTTGCATGTCAAACTTGAAGTTTCTCTCCGCTTCTGAGACCACCCTTTGGATGTTCTTAATATTAAACTCCTAGATATCAGAGGCACTTTTATTGCCGCCTGCTTTGGGGCCGCCGGTGTTGATGCAGCCGGTACAGGCTTTTGGGACCTCCTTTTGCTGTAAGCAATACACTCCACCAGATATGGGATAAATCCGATAAAGTTAGCGAATTTGGGGCCGAAACGAATGCAGAGTTGACAACAATACAACAACAGGCAAAATTTAACAAATTGAAGCTCCAACAGAAGCCCAAAAACGAATATTTCTCGGAAAATAGCGGTCACAGTCTAACCTCACGGCAATTGGAAACGAATAAAACCATTTATAACTTATCTTCGGTCAATTGAACTCTACCTTGATTGGCGCGCTGGCTAAGGGATTCAATTACGCTATTGCTCCCTCTCACATACCAACAGAGACCATAATATGTGGGGTGGAAACAGCAGTTTCAAAATTAGATGCGAACACCGCTGAAATAATTAGACAAGATGTGTCACATGTTCTAAGAAAGTCTAAACCACCCAAAAAGAACCTATCTATGGAAGAAAATAAGCCCTTGAAACAACTTCGCCTCAACAAGGACATTGTCATTCTACCCACTGATAAAGGAAATGCAGTAATTTTTGCAGTTTTAGATCCAGCATATAAACAAATTACTACTGAGCCAACAACTTATCTGGAGAAAATAACCAAAGCCAAAATCCAAGCAAGTAGGATCGACAAAAATCTCCAACTGCAACTCATTCCGCGTCAAAAAAGTCATCGAGATGTCCGAAATTCTATGGGTTGCCAAAAGTACATTAAGAAGGTGCACCTTTGAGGCCAATAGTAAGCTCAATTGGATCCCCAACATAACAACTAGCCAAATACCTAGCCCAACAAATTCAAACGTTTGCAGAGGGGGCAGACTCATATGTGAAAAATTCGACACATTTCATCGAAATACTTCGAAAAACGGTCTTACAACCAGAGTGTCTTCTTGTAAGTTTTGACGTAGTGTCCCTTTTCACCAACATCCCTAATTTGTTTACGAGAACAACGATACAAACAACCAGGAGCTCCAATGGGATTGCCACTCTCACCAGTTATAGCGAACCCTTTTATGGAGAACCTTGAGGAGTTGGCACTAAGAACAACAACTCTGAAATCGAGTTTATGGTTGCGATATGTGGAAAATACATTTGTGATTTGGCCTCATGGGAGGGAACACCTCATTACTTTTTTAGACCACCTTAATGGCATCCACCACAATATAAAATTTACCATGGAGGTTGAAGCCAACAATAAACTGCCATTCCTTAATGTTCTCATAAATAGGAAGGAAGATAGAACCCTTGGCCATGCAGTATATAGGAAAGCAACTCACACCAACAGATACCTTCATGCTAATTCTCATCACCACCCAGCGCAACTACAAGCCGTCGTCAAGACTTTAGTAACCAGATCACAAGGACAAGCTGACCAGGATAACATCAAACAGGAAATGGACAGTTTAAAAACGGCTCTGAGACAAAACGGATTTACAGACCGAAATATACAAAAAGCCCTAAAGTCAAAACCGACACAAACAGACGCGGAGCATGAGACACCAATAAACAAGGCATATTTACCGTATGTCAAGGGGACCACGGACAGTATTGCAAGAATTCTACGGAGACACAATATCGATACTATTTTCAATACAGACAAAAAAATAAGCACGGTGCTGAGGACTCCGAAGACGAGGATCCCGTTAGAACAACAGGGAGTGTACGACATTTTATGTGCAGACTGACATAAAACCTATGTATGGGAAACTAATAGAAGAATTCAAGCTAGACGTGATGAACACCAGAACGCGGTAAGAAAGCAGGAAAAAACAACATCCATTGCCGAACACGCCACCACGATGTCACACCGAATAGACTTTGAGAACACCAGAGTACTGGCAAATATAGAACACCCGAAATCAAGACTCGTAAGAGAGGCAATTGAAATAGCGAAGTGGCCTCACAGTTTTAAACGCACGCAATAAAATTCAGAACTTATCCAATTGTTGGAAAATTCTATTAAACACCGAACCGGCCCGGACCCGTCCAATAACAACTCAACCGGAAATAACAAATCAGCAGGCCTGAGACGTGCCCAAAGAGCGCCAAGGGCCAATCACATGCAGTCGTTAACGGTGCCAACCGATAGGTGCCGAGGCGCGACAATATAACAGCGGGCGCGCTTCTGAGAATCTTAGTATTCGAGTAACTTGAAGCGAAAGCAGAAGGCTACGAGAATTATGCGAACCGGCCTGAAGAGGGCAGATGTGACTCTGCCCCGGCAGGGATCAGTTATCAACTACGCGGATGAATTCCCGGAAACCACCTAAAACATTTACTGCCCGCGAAAACTTAAAAACAAATATATATATATATATATATATATATATATATATATATATGTTCTGAGAGGCTTCCGCGGTCATTAATATGAACAAGACTAGGTTCCGGGTAAGAATCACAACACAGCCCCTTCATCACGTGACATCCCCTTCTAACCCACCGCTAATATAAATAAAAGAAGCAGAGCAGACTCAAATTCAGTTAAGTTACCTAGTGACTCTTGGGGAGTAGGGAGATTGAGGCATCGAGGTCGATATATATATATATATATATATATATATATATGAGTACTGATTCATTTTATAGTTAAAAAAATTTTAATGAGGGCAAACTCTTTCCGAAAGAGTTAAAGCAGTAAGGTATATTCCGAACTACAATTTGAGTTGCATCAACAAATTATTTTAATAGCCTGACTTTTCTTTAGTTTTATTCACTTATTGTGATCAGAAATGAGGTCAGTAGAAGAAGTCACTAATTATCTGAATTAGTTGCACAAATAACAAACATTGAAGGGTTAAACATATTTAGACAACTGCTAACATTGAATTGAATTCCAGTAGAAGACATTCATTACATAAAAATTTATTGACAGATGTTCCATGCTCAGTCAGACATCAGTTGAGTATATCACTTCTATGCTAGACTGATGGTAAGCTGATTGAGTGACGCACATTGTAATTTTAAGCAACTTTTTTCCCCGAAAGGTGCATTTACACTGATTTTTAATTAAATGTTAAAGTCAACTAACTGCATGGGAAACGAAAGGATAAATTATAAAGAAAACATGACTGACTTGGATATTGGGCATAGAAACTAATAAATACATTAACAATTTTCCAAGATTCTGTTATTTTTTTCAAGTCAAACTCACTAGAAATTACTAATTTATATCCAAGTGGTAATACGAATTTGCAAAATAATCATTTCAGTTATATAAATCTTTATAAATACCTCTTTGAATTCAATTTCACATTTCCCAGAATAAGACAAAAATTCCGTCAATTGTCAACGATCTTCCCAAACCTTCGAAATAAAAATTGAATACCAAAAAGAAATTGGATATATTGTTAAATGTTGGGGAAAGCCAACAGAAACGTACCAGAGAAGTAGCTGGTGATGACATAAGTAAAACATCTGTGTTGAGAATTTTGAAAAAGGAGGAATACTGTCCATATAAAATTAAACTGGTTCAACAACTAAATGACGATAATCCTGATCATAGATTATAAATTGGTTACGAATAAATGCCAAGAGAATCCGTTCTTTCCCCAAAAAAAGCAAAATTGTCGGTTTTGGAGTATGGAAAATCCTCAACGGCAAAGGAAGGTCATTATATCGGGCCTAGATATACAAATAATTCTATGTATTAGTGTTAAGTTTATGATGTTTTTTTTAAATGAAAATTACATCCAGAAAGGAAACTCTTGTCGGAATCTTTGATGTTTTAGGCTGAAGATTTCGTGACCTTGGATCAAAATTTAGCAGTACTTCAGGGTGCTAAAGTTAATTACCATATAAATGTTAAATAGATAAAAATGCAGATGTACCAGCAGTAGGTGCACTTCTTATGATCCTACGGTTTGCTTCTCTTGTATTTGGAACAAGCACAATATTATATTAATTGTTGATGGACCGTTATTTCTGGGGGTATGGTATTTACTGCCATTTCTTATCATCGGGCTCATTATGAAATGTAATTATATAAAGTGTAATGTAACTATCTAATTCCTGACAGTTACTATCCCGGATGAGTTTGCATTTTTGTGGGAGCAATTGGTATAAGCTCTTTTTGTATGATATCCGTCCTTTAAATGAACGTTTGAGCTAGCATAATAAATAACAGAATAATTTGACAGCATTTTTTGAGGGAGCATTAACCAGGGCAAGTTACTTGGATTTTTTACAAAATGTTTAAATTCCTTTAACTTTTTCCATATACCTCCACAGATTAGAGGTCCGGTTGTATAAATAGATGATCGCCAGTTCATCCTCTAACTGCAGATCAAAACTAATTTTGTGGTGTATAAACGTTGAACGTGAGTCAATTAGTAGTTTAAGATAATGTTGCATTTTGACAGATCAACGATTTGAAAAGAGTTGTTTTAAAATTTGACAGACGCTACTTAACACGAAGCAGATTTTTCATTATGCGCTTATACCCATTATCGATACCTTACTATAAGTTGAAAAATGGCCAATTTGAGTGAGGTTCTAACATACGACGAAGATTTTTTGGGTCTGGTTAATGCAGTTTTACATGCCAGAATACCGCGTGATTTTCCTGAACTGTTAATTCATTTCGATATTTGGGACGAAATCAAACTTGCCTGACCTAAGATATTGTACGACATATTATTAAAACCATTCCTCTGGAAATAAAATATAAAATGTAATGCTGTTTATTATTTTGTTTATTCAAACATTTAAACAATTTATAAATTATAAACACAAAAATCTAGTGTTTTTCAGCTGCATTTTCTGCAAGACCAGAATTTGCAGTTTCAATTCTGCTTCCTGTGTAATTTTCTTTGTTGTGACTCATGTCTAGCAATTTCTAGACCCGGCTCATGCCGTCTAATTCTACTTTTTTTCAGTAGACCTCCCCAATACCTGTTACATACATTTTTCCATCTGCACACTTTTGAAGTGATTTTAATATTTTCAAGTTTATTATTTAAGATTTTAGCTGTATGAAAGGCTATCACTATTAAACTGGTTTGCCAATTCTATCCACGCTTGGATTAATTCATTGTTTGTGCCATTTGTTTTCCCATATTTTAGTCCGTCCTTGTATTTGTCGACCAGGCCTATTAAAATTTGCTGGTTGTTTTTTTACTTCCTGATGCACTCATTTCTATTACTTATGTCCTTTTTTAGAAATTTGAAAGCACTGTAAATGGATTAACCCCAACAATGGTAGATTATTACAAATAACATGTCGGCGGAAACTAACGTAACAGCGAAAAAATAAATATTCCCAACAATCGATTCTACCACCATAATCAAAACGATGTTAACCTAAACCACCATATAGACTCATTTATACAACAGAAAATTATTTGACTGTGGTTCATGATTTAAACGGCATTCAGTTGAGCTGCGGATCAACTGATTTTTATACAACTTGGCCTAATAGAAACATATGGTCAGTTGCCAAAAAAGTTCACAATTAACCAGAGGCGAACTGTGTAATCTTATTTAATTAAATGTTAAATATTAATTTTCGTAAACAAAATTAATATGGCTTTTGAGGCTATTACGAATTTTAAACTAACACAAAACAATTAGGTGAGTGCTTATGAAACACTTTTGAAAAAATTCAAGCGAACTCGTTTAATCGCGGAGTCTCATTGGTCAGCTTTAGAACCATTCCCCCAACTAACTTCAGATAGCCCATCAGAGGTTCGGAAGTTATTGGATGACTTCAGTGATAATTTGGAAGCACTGAAGAATTTGGGTTTACCAGTAAATTAGTGGGATTTTTGTATCGTTCAAATGATGTTGAAACGAATTCCAAAGAATTTAGCCGCTAAGTTTGAACTTTACCATGGTACTGTGACCGCTCAAAATGACTTTCCGATCCGCTCCGAAGTTGTTGATTTTTTGTTCAAACATTGCGATGCCTTTGAACATGTTGAATTATCCCGCAAGGCAAAGCGAAGTGTTGACAAAAAGTTACCATTGAATTCAAAGCAACATTCTTCCCGTTTCACTACATCGTTGTTTGTCACTAAGAATAGAAATTGTTTAGTTTGTAAATCCGATCATTCGATTTACAAATGTTCTGAATTCTTGAATAAATCAGTATCCGCGCGGTTTAAGTTTGTTAAAGATTTTAGACTTTGTTTTAATTGCTTAGGCGATTCTCACCAGTCGAATCGTTGTAAATCTTTATCCACTTGCCGCAACTGCAAACAACGCCATCACACATTGCTTCATTTTGTAAATCATGGTGATTCAGGCATTCGGTCTGAATCTAGTGCTCCCCCGGCAAACCTGGCTTCCACATCTGGTGGATCCAGTACCATTAATACTGTTGAAAGTCCCGAAACTTCTCTACCGCAGACTTCTTGTCATAGTTCACTTTTGTCATACAATTCAAATGTGATGTTATCTACTGCTTTAGTTGAGGTATTAGATAAGCACGTTTCTTATCAAACTTTGCGATGTCTGCTAGATTCTGGTAGCATGACATCATTCATTGAGAGCAAGGCTGTGAAACGCCTTGGCTTCCGTCCTATGCCCGCTTCGATTCAACTCAACGGGCTAGGTTCTATGCAGAGTACTTCTGCTGAGGGCTCTCTTACCCTTTCTCTTCGCTCTGTAGTAAAGCGTGAGTGCAACTTTGTTGTTGATAGTAATATTTTACCCCGCATTTGCAATGATGTGCCTGTTGCGCCCATTACCATGGCTAATATGGCATATCTAACCAATTTGAAACTTGCTGATCCTGGTTTCAATAGCCCAGGCGCTATTGACCTTTTGTTAGGTGCCGATATATTCTCTCAAATTTTGTTGGATGGACGCCTTCTGAGAACGGAAGGTGTTCCTGATGCTATTAACACTGTGTTTGGTTACATCCTTATGGGTAGAGTGTATTCGAGTTCTGTTAACTCTCCCTCTCAGTCAGTATAAACCCAACTTCGCTTTGTTGTAAAATTAAAGATGTAGTATCATTAGATGATTCACTCCAAAGATTCTGGACAATTGAGGATGTTCCTACCGCACTGGTTCAGTCCCCTGATGATCTTATCTGCGAAAAAATATTTTCCGAGGGATGCAGAAGATTGGATTCAGATAGATTCGTTGTGCCCCTTTCTTTTCGAAATACACTTCCTGCTTTTGATGGAATGTATAATCTCGCCGTACAATGTTTCTACTCTTTAGAAAGACGTCTTCTAGAGCAACCAGATCTCTACAAACACTATTGTGATTTTCTCAAAGAGTATTTAGAGCTTGATCATCTGGTTCCCTATCTATCATCTACTGCTTCTGATTGTTACTACATACCACATCATTGTGTTTTTAAACCTGATAGTAGCATAACCAAACTTCGTGTAGTGTTTAATGCATCCGCTAAGATAACACATCGGTTTTCTTTGAATGTTTATCGGTCCCAAATTGCAGCAAGACATTATCGCTATTGTGTTGACCTTGCAGAATTTAGTTTTGCCTCGCCTGCTTGCTATAGAAAACTATTCTAGTTGTGAACTTCACGCATTTGCTGATGCTTCTGAGAAAGGTTATGCCGCTGTTGTTTATTTTGTGTTCGAAACCGCATCTGGATTTCGTCAAAGTTTTTCTGTGTTGTCTAAATCGAAAGTTGCCCCTTTGAAAACTTTGTCACTTCCCAGATTGGAACTGTGTGCTTCAGTTGTTACCGCTAAGTTGGCTCATTATGTTTATGAGCAATTCAATAGTCGTTTGTTGTTCAAGGTGATTCCTTGTTGGTCAGATTCCACGGTAGTCCTTTCATGGCTTAGTTCTTCCGCGCACCGTTGGACATTTGTCAGTAATCGAGTTGTTTATAATCAGGAAAAATTTCCTTCGTCTCATTGGTTTTACATCTAATCTTGTGATAACCCCAATGACTTGGCTTCTCGCGGCACTTTGCCATCGGAGTTGTTAAGCAATACACTTTGGTGGAAAGGCCCACAATTGTTGTTTACCGCTTGTTTGCCACATGCTTGCTCACACTCAAGCATGTCACCGCTAGTTTTGACTGAAGTCCGTATAGTGGCGCTTCAAGTCACCGCTTCACCAAATTTATTTGGTTCTTTGTTAGAAGAACATTCTTCTATTAATCGCATTACCCGATTATAGTTCATATTTGTCGCTTTGTTCATAACGCTCGCAATCCAGACCGTAGGGGCTCTGGATCATTTTTGGCTGCTGAGTTATATCAGGCTCAGCTTCGCATTGTTCGATATGTTCAAGATCAACATTTTTCTAAAGAGATTTCCCTTCGAGAACAAAAACTTTTATTCAAATCGCTTCGTAAACTTTCGCCGTTTCTTGACGAACAGGGAACTCTTAGAGTTGGTAGTAGATTGGATAATGCTCCATTGCCGTTTGATTCTAAATTTCCCGCACTGATACCAAGTAAAACTCCTTTGACTAATCTAATTGTCGAAGATTGTCATGTCACCAATCTTCACGCAGGAATCCAAACCGCTCAATTTCTTTTGCAGCAACGATTTTGGATTCTATCCGCAAAGAAAGTGATTCGTAGTGTCATTTCTAAATGTGTTTCTTGTTGGAAGCTTAATCCTTCTGCTTACCAACCCTTCATGGGAAATTTGCCCATTTCCCGCGTTTCACAATTGAGACCCTTTCTCATGTTGGAGTAGATTTTGCTGGTCCCTTCACTATAACTATGGCTAAAACTAGAGGGTCGAAAACTTTAAAGGCTTATCTGTGCCTGTTTAAGTGCTTTGCAACGAAAGCTGTTCATCTAGAACTCGTATCAGATTTGTCTACTGATGCGTTCTTGGCAGCTTTGCAACGATTCATTGCACGTCGTGGTCGATGTAGCCATATCTATAGTGATTGTGGTACTAATTTTGTGTGTGCTCACAAGCAGATCTCGAAAGCTTTTAGAGTTACTACTGCACGAGAAACCATTTCTTGGCATTTCAATCCCCCTTCGGCTCCTCACTTTGGAGGACTATGGGAGAGCGGAATTAAATCCGTTAAAGCTCACTTAAGACGTGTCATTGGAGATCAAATCCTAACCTACGAAGAACTTTCTACTGTATTTGCACAGGTCGAAGCAGTTTTAAACTCGCGACCTATAACCCCTTGTAGCAACGATCCTGAAATGTTTCTCACAATGGAACCTTTAACAGCACCTCCTGAATCTCATTTCTTATCTGTCCCATCTAATCGTCTCAACAGATGGCAGTTACTGCGTCAATTGCATCAAGCATTCTGGGAACGTTGGACGCAAAAATATTTACATACTCTTCATCAACGGAGCAAATGAACTGATCCCTCAGAGGTTGTTAAGCCAGGTACTCTTGTTATTTTAAAGCAAGACACTTCCCCTCCTTTGAATTGGCCATTAGTGCGCCTTATTGACATACATCCTGAAGGTGATGGTGTTGTACGCGTTGCTACAGTTAGAACAGCAAGTGGTACTTTGAAGCGACCTCTTGTAAAGCTCTGTCCACTGTCAGTGGACCCTTAGTTTTGATATTAGTAATTCAAGGCTGGCGGAATGGTGCGTTCCCGCAATTTGTTTAGTGTATTGTTTAAATCTGATTGAATTACTTCATTACTACTGCACCTTTTCCAAAACCTTCCGTCGCGCTAATGCTAATTTTAAGTGTTTTTTGCGTGTAATATATAGACAGTATTCGTGATTCGTGTATTGACTTTCAAGCTATTTAGACGCTTTTTTGATTCCGTCGTAAGAAAACACCACCTGCAGAGCTTCGACGTAAAAGTTCAGTGATTAAATTTTATTTTGTGATTCATTTACACGACGATACAATGTTTTATTGATTGTTCCGCTAAAGGTCCTTCGTCAATTACATACTTGCATTGAACCAGCATTGAACTAAAACCGCAACATCTAATTCATACTTTTTTTGATATTATATGTAAAGTGCCATCGAAGACATTATAATAGCCGAGTCGGTTTTGTCAAAATCTTGCCATAAGATCCTATTTAAATGTTTGGTCCACATTCAGTCTGTCACGTCATTTACTACTTTTATGTTAACTATTACCACTTGTAGTGAAATTTATAATTATTTATTTTCACCCTCTTAATTTCATTACTGTAACAGAACAATAACCCTTCAAAAAATACCATTTCGTATCCCTGAAAACAAAAATTACAAATTTAACTAGAATCTAGAACCACTCTAGTAAGATATTCTCCAATTCAAACTATCGATCTGCTTTCCTTTATCTACTATTTCAACGGGAAACGCTTGTCTTCGGTTGCGAAGGACAAAACGAAAGCGAGTGAAGGGACAATCATAAATCAGGACGTTAAAGTGGGCCTAGAAGAGCATTTCTCGAAAGTCTTCGTATGAAGCCAGAAAAACGCCGCGTTACTGCACTATAAAGTCTGTTACGCTATATAATATAAGCCATTTCCGAGATTGACATTTCGTACATCAATTTATACGCTGCTTTACGAAATTTTTTAGCATCGTCTTTTACGACAGCGACACGTTTCACGCTAGCGACTTGATCTGAATTTTTCCTGCCTTCAAATTTGGAATATAAAATTCTCCGCTCATAAGTTGGGAATGTATGCTCTCACTGGGAGTAAACAAGTTAATAAAAGTTCTACTTTTATACATAAGATGCGCAAAACTAGATTCCTCTGATGATAATAATATATGCCAGATATTAAATTTCAAAATCGCACTCACAGCAGCCGTAATACAATACAGTTCAGGAAGTGTCGTCGTTGATCTATTTCTCCCTGATTCTTGTAGTGTTGGAATTGTGATATCTTTTCAATGAGCGCAAATATAAAGCGTGAGGTTTTTCTATTTATAGGATAACCATTTCCAAATGGAGTTTTATCGTGTTATTACTTCGCAAATAATGCATGAAGTTCATACTAAATTCAAGCAGGGAAAGCATTTTCTTTTGAAATTTAGGCCATGAAAAAATATTGAGCATATTACTGACGCATTATAAGAAAATATACTTTGAACATAATTTTAAAAATATAATCTAAAACTAGGCTTTTTGACTACATATATATATATATATATATATATATATATATATATATATATTTAGTCAAAAACAAAACGGTTCAGTACCATTTCCTCTGTCGCTCAAATAAATTTCTTCAATTATGTTTGGTTTAGTAGATACTGACGACCATCTGTGCAGAATGCTAAAATTTCTTTATAATATTGGTTGATTCATCAAATAAGGTTTAATAAAGTGTCAATACTAAACAAATAATAGTAAAAGTGCTGCCAGATTGCTTGGAGAGAAAATCATAATGAGGATTAACGCAGATGTGAAAGACAAACTAAACTAAATTCATGCTAATGAAATATAACCCAGGAAAATTTTTATTACCTAATACTCACCATTTATTAGGCTTTCGCAAGTTTGCGACGTTCATTGCTTTGTAAATCTGGTTTGTCAACTAAAATCAGAAGTATGTTGCAATTGATCAGTTTATTCCTGATAATATTTTATTATTTTTAACAGTATAGTTTTAATTCAGATTCTTTATTTTAATCGAATAAATTTCATATAATTTGACTAAAATTACAGATTTTGTGAATTTATGCACAGATCGTAAGATTCAAAGTAAATAGTTAGATCGGACAGCCCTGATATTCATGATCATATAATTGTAGCGACTTTGATTTGAATTTTGACATTTAATATATTAAATGTCGCTAGATTGTTATAATACAGTGGTAAACGTAAGTTTTACATTTAATGAGTAAAGTTCAAGATTTCAGTTTCATTCACGGAGAAAAGTTTTCAACAAATAGAAGTATTATATATATAGGGAACGTTAAATGTTGCAAGATTAGTTGGCAGTGACAGGTCAATGCTCTTGCAGACCATCATTTGAAGTGTGATAGTTCAGAACCAACTGTTATTTATTGTTCAGTAGAACAATAGTCAATGCAGTAGATCAGTATTGACTTTTCGGACAAATAAGTTTCGTATTAATTTATTCAATGAGAAAATTGGAAAATTAATTATTTTGTTAATATACATAATTATCTGAATCTACCCAAGGTCTTGGTAAAAAATTATTAATGAGCCGACAATATATTAAAGTTTGGAGTTTTCGTAGTGTTATTGGTGATCTCTTTTTTAATAGTTTTGAAATCGTTTGAAGCTGCAAATAATGGAACTTTTAGGTTTAGGTTATATATATATATATATAAGTTATATATATATATATATATATATATATATATATATATATATATATGCAGGACGCACTATGGAGACACTTTTAAAGTTATATATATATATATATATATATATATATATATATACTAATTCCGTCAGAGACAGACAAGCAACACCGGAAAGTCTTTCTTCCTTCCGTACATTGGGCAAAATAGCTCAGATTCCACACTGAAGAACACATAACAAAACGAAATTCAAAATCGGTCGGTATTAATCCTATTAAATGAAAATGAATGTCCGGCTTCTACACCGTAGAAGTCAATCCTGTCTGTTTGCCGCTAATTAAAATGTTCATTTCCATTAGAACAACCTTCAATATTCTGAACAACACTGTATAGGGATAGTTAATGACGTTTCTCTTATAACGTTAGCGGGATCACTGAGACAATAGAATTTTTTCATCGCGTTCTTGGCGAATACATACAATTGTTTCAGGTTACTCTAATAAACAGCTTGATGCATGAACTTTTTTTGTATTTTAATTTACCCTTCATTTTAAATTTATATTTTATTTAATTCATATATTATTTCAACTGACAACTATGAATGACAATATCCAATTGGATTTTAAATGTGCATCCCCTGTTCTTCAATGGTGGTCCTATTTTCTAAAAAAATAAACACATACAAACCCTTCAGTTTTACTTGTACTTAATAGGTTTGGATTCCTGGTTATTTCAATCTTGAGTATTTTGTAAAACCTTTCTTTATGTTCCATTAGTATTATCAACGATCCATCAACTGGTATTTTTAGGATATTTACATAATACAGAATGTACGTCATGTCTGCCGCAAAAAACTGTTCTCCCGAACGTCGGAAGGCCTAAGCAAACATTAAAATTTCGTGTCGCTCAATCTACATAATTCATTTTGTATACTCAAAGCCCTCCTAACAATGGAATAAGTTTTCTCCTCCGTGTCCGACTCCTCATGAACACTCCTGAATTTCAAAGATAATTCACAACAGCAGGTAGTCAGTGCAAGTTGAAAGTCGGTCGGTTAGATTCTGTCAGGGTGTGACCCGCACAATAATTCATAATTCAATAATGGTTTTACGCCCTGCAGGATATTCGTTTGTGCATTCTCCAAGATATATGAAAGTTCCAACTAGTTTCTGGGTCGACTGCCAAGACAACTAGGGAAACATTGTTTGAAGAAGAAATGGTCTCATAACGGTAAAGTATCCCGAACTTCAACTCGTTTCAGGATTGAATATATCAGTACTAAAAAGTTATCCTATAGTCGTTTTAGTTAATCTTACATGATAGTTAAAGTGGAATATGTTTTGCAGACGAATTCGTCTGTTTCCCTTTGGAAAGCAGTTTAAAAGCGTCTCTACTAGTAGTTAAGACCAGTTTAGAAGAATATTCATGTGCACTAAATTGAAAAATACTTATAAGCTTAACGTCAGACTGAAACACGACAAGACTTGTGCTCGATTTTAAGCAGATAATATAACTACTACTTGAAGTTTAAGAGTTTAACTGTACGTACCACCATGTCTTAAGAATATTCAAATATTTGGATAAATTGAACATGTAAAACTCCCAGGCTAAATTGTCAAAATATTCACCTCCTCCAATGAACACTGCTTATCCTTGAAAAACTGACAGAACCGGAGAGTAACTTAAAATTATCCAGGGAATATTCTATATCTTCTTTGAATGCTGCCTCCATAGTTGAGGTTAGAGGTTACCATGTCAAACTCGTCTCTATTCTGTCCGGTCTGGACCCTACATTCCGCAATCAGAACAGAAATTTACATTTAATCGCTCCTTTTTCATCCATGTTGTCATTAATCTCATAGGACATGACCAAGTTATTCCTTATTTTTATTATGTGAAGCAGTTTTCAATCTTCGTGAACTCTTAAAAGTTGTCTCATGAGCCAAATATGGGATTCTTAGAATTCTACAATACATCCACAATTATAAAACATGTATTCTGTTCCTGGCTCTGATCATCAGTGTCCACATTTCAGCCAAACAGGAAAGTGGACCAAATAGAGTGTTTAAAGAGCCTGCATCTTAATGGTTAGATGGGGTGATAGAGTACGTGTTTAAATTATGTGAAACTGCTACTAGCATGTCCCATTCTCTCTTTCATCTTTAATATCGGGGTGAAGTTTGGCTTTCATTGATCCAGCTCCCTAGATATCTGAAGTGTCGCAGTAATGGAGGTAAGCTAGAAAACACAAGGGAATGATTAATTCGTCAGGACTGGATGGAAAATGTAATATCACTCTTAAAAAAGCGATAATCCTTTATTAGGTGCGCTACACTGAGAAAATCAAATCTCGAAAAAGGTGCTTTAAACTGTTATTTATAGAAACGCAAATTGAATAGCAATATGTAGAGTCTAAATTTATAATCATATTTTTGACGCACTTAAATATTTTTCTAGATATAGACATCTTGACCAGTAACCTAATTGGTTTGTTGGTTTAGCACGAATTTATATCATGTGATTACTAAACTAGAAAATTCGTTACGCATAATGCAACTTCTGATTTGGGGTCGATATTGCAATATTGACTTGCGTCACTAAAATTTACGGATATTCATTTCATTTCAGTTAACTGTGTGATTTTTTTCTCAAGACAACAACTCCACAATTCCGACTTGTAAACTCTAATGACGATTCGTGTACCTTTCGCTATATTTATTATCATGTAATGACTTAAAACCACTTGGTTTGGTTAAAAACCAAAACAACCCAAATAATTTAAGGATTTAATAAGTATATGTCAGCCATCGAAAGCTAGTTTTGCTCTAAATACTCAAAGATACAATTTATTAAACCCCGAAGTTACTATAAATACGGGTTCAGTTAGTTATATTATTGTTAAAAGAGCATAATTTATAGTATTATTAATATATAAAAAGAGTGTTTCACTTAAATAAACAGTTTGAACAGTGTGTTCTTTACAAAGAAAACAACTGTTTCTAAAAATAAGTTCACTATTATGTAAGTAAAAATGGAGGTAGCTGTAATGTCTACATTTTATTGAAAATTATCTATCCAGAAACTTAGATAGAAGGGCTAGTGCAAATATCTTGATTCTAAAACATTTGCAGTTAAGTGAATATAAGAAATATTGTTACAAATTAAATTAGTTTCTTAAAAATTATGATTATATTATTAAAATTCTTTATTTGATAAGTCGATGTAGTAAACCATGAAAATTGGCAAACTTAACGTCCTCATTCAATTGTGTATTCATTATCTATACGTAAGTTGGCTGGCACAGATTCGAAGTAGTACATCATTGAACTTGTGGTCAGTTGAGATGTGTAAAACAACAGAAAGTGAAAAATACGTGTTTGCTAACTATGCCACAATAAAATGGGCATGAGACGTACAAAATGATGCATTAATGTTAATGTTGCATCTTAAACACGGACTGGTACCTGAACTTTATAATAAATATCAAAATGTTGATGATACAGAAAAAGTGTATGGACACTTATAAGTATACTAAAAAATTGACGGAAGTCTTTAAAATAGTTATAGTAGTCAATATACTAATTTAGAATAGTATGGCGTTTAAAACAACTAAGTGTAAAGGACGATAATAATAAAGCGAATAAGATGACATTATGAAAATTTAAATGTTTGTAATCAAATAATTTCAAATGAACCACAGTTATAAGCCCTAAAAAATAAGAGAACTTAAACCCAGAAATGGAAACGGTAGGAATAGGAAAGAAGAGGTATAAAGGAATTAACAGGAGATATGAGTCAAATTGTTAAAAATAATTAAACAAACGTTTAAGTTAAGTTTGATCAATATATTTAATCGGAAAATGCATTTCTCAAAAATGTCAAATAGCGTTTAAGAACTTTTTGAGAAATTACACCACAATAGAAGCAATTACTGTATATTTCCAGACGTTTCGGGGTCTAGATCAGACCCCTTATCAATATCAAGGATGATATGAAAAAAAATTAAAATTAAAATGTTTGACAATATTATTTAACTTTTGACGCCATAACTCAAATAATGTTGAAAATGGGTACACAATCATTCAATAAAAAGGGTAAGTAAATACGTAAACTTCAAAATAAATATATTCATGGCCTTTTAAAAATTTTATCGTGGAAAAACAAAACAATAAAGAAGGAAACAAAAGTAAGTAACAGCATTTAATTTTAATAATAAAGTAAATAATTCAATTCCATGATTAAACAATCTTTAATTAAAAATGAAATTACAACTTAACAACACAAAAAGTGTTATAATTGTAACAAACAAAGAGTATTACAAAATAAAAGTCTGTTAAAAACATTTTGCAAAATTAGTACTGGTAAAATTTAAGGAACTGGAAGTTGATATTGCTGGCTTTGTACCTGAAATCCGACAGATCAAAAAGACTGATGTCCAAAGAAGAAAAGTGTCAGTTCAAATGGTGATATGAGCCAAATTTGAATTTACTTTGACAAAGACGATGTTGTACAGTTAAAATTTTACGAAATGCATCTGAAATTGACATCTGCCACAGTTGACATTTAGAAGTGTTCCCGGTATAGGATAACCTTTGATGTTTTAGTGTTTTTTCAGGGTCATGTGAAGGTCAACCTGGAATTCGTAATTGACCTTGAAATTGTTAAATATTCAAAATAGAATTCATGCAAATTGAGACCATCTGCCTTTTTTAACTTGGTTACAAATAAAAGCTCGCAGGACACATATTAATCAAGAACATGAACAATGTTTAAAAATATAAATATCGATGATGTCTGCATTGCCCTAAGGACAAATTACTACAATAAGCCGGCATAATTTTAGAAAACTATTCAAAGGTATTCACTTAAGTAAATGCTCTATTCAAAATACAATGTTGTCAGTGCGTGGCTATTTCATCATTCTGCGTAGAGCAGATGTATATATGAAGGAGAGTTCGATACGTATATTCAAATTGTTTAAGCTAGCAACTGCTTATTTTTGGAAAATTTAGTATTCATCTTTCGAATGTATTATTAGTAATTATACATACTTATTATAACTATTCCTGTACTACCTTCTCATGCAACACTGCCACTAATCTATATAGGAGCAATTTGGCTAAATAGCTGTAAATCCTTTTTCAAAATGACTCCTAAAGCAGTCTATAAGAATTCCGTTAAACAATCGAAACTCAAGCCGGAACTCCGGTTTTAAAAATACTGGTACAGTTTACGATTGTATATTTTATTCTATTTATTATTCAACAAAAATTCGTCTATGGAAGTTTATAATTAACAAAAAACCAGTGTTTACTTTCATTGAGAATGTAGTGCAATATTATTTAAAAAGGTGAAGAATTAACCTGTGTTCTATAAAATAAAGAATATTAAGTATATGTGAACAGTTTAATTTATAAAAAAGTGATTGTACATCGCTATACTAATTGGTTATGTTATGTAACTTTGAAACTATAAGTAGATCAGTAATATATTATTCTATGTGGATGTCTCTGATAGTACGGCTCCCATTGACTTTTTGGAGAGCAATGCATATTATCGAACTTTTTACTTGGATCGACACAGATGGTTTCCCCGATGTCTAGAATGAACTCTTTTCCTCTCTCATAACAGTTACAGAAAGGTGGTTTCTCTTCTCCACAACTAAATATTCTAGAGTGCTTATCTCCTCTACACAACCAATTGTCTCCTTCCCTCTGCGGCTCAAATTCTTCAAAGCATTGACACTTGGATTCACCCTCAGTCATTAAACACATTAGGAAACACACGGCAATAACTTTAGATTTCCTATAACAATAAAAATGTTATGAAAAGAAAGCAGATTTAAATATATTAAACACATATTCATAAATGAAAACATATTGAAGAAATTTTATATTATTCAGACATTAAGGGAAATTTTTGGATCTAAATACGTTATTTATCTTCTTTATTTAGTGGTATATAAAAACCTATCTGAAAATTTTATATCATGTTACAAATAATACAAAAATTTAAAAGTACAAATCTATCTCAAGAGCTTCAAAAATGTTGAACTTCCTTAGTCTTATTACTAAACCCGCTTCATAAACAGAAATAATTTTTCACAAGATTTGAAAAGAATTAAAGGCCATAACTGAAGTTTGTCAAACTCATATTAATACTATTTATTTGGTATATAATCATCGATATTGGTATGGGCTGTAATATTAGGAACACAAGTATTTTATTGTAATAGTTCTAGCTGGCCCGCCATGGTTTAGTAAAATGTAAATATTTTAAAAAATTTTAAATAACTTCCTAGAACCCGATCGCACCCGGTCCAATTGTAAATCTAAACCATTCAAGGGACCTACTCACACTCACATAAAACGTTTCATTAAAATCGGTCCAAAGTTTAAGATGTAATGACAAATACGCGCGAAGGTTAAATACCCGTTAAGTTTTCTGAAAAGTTAAAATTATCCACAATTTTTTTAAATAGCGAACGCCCAGTGTTCGTAATTCGACCAAAATCATTGTTAAATATTTGAAGATTATATACCTATGTGAAATTGCATATTTCCAACATTTTTTCTACTTTTGTGTACTTATAAAAAATAGTTTACTACCATTATGTTAAGTAAAAAATTATTTCGATAAGGATAATGACTTCAGTTTTGCTGTCTTACGGTTCTAGTTAATTTACATGTACGAGGCTATAAGGCACATTCAATAAGCAAAATCAAATAACGTTCTGTTCCTGAACAAAAAATAATATAAAAATCATAAATCATGCCGTCATATAATTGTCGATTAAATTACAAATACAGATAAATGTCGAGAGTTCACTAACACAAAAAGCCGTTAATTATCAGCTAAAAAACTCAAGAAAATCGGCTGACAAACAAAAGAAAATGCTACCGAATTCTTTTTCTTTTCCAGCATTTTTATGTAGATTTTTAATACATGCTTATATTGAAAATTTCAATATGTTCATTGTATGTATATAAGTTATCAACGCTTTATTAAAAGGCAGGATTTTGCAGGAATGGGGATATATAATGTAAAATAAAATATCTATAAGATAAAATAGAAGGGCAGAAAACAGTATCAGCGGTTAGATTACTTACCTAAAATTAATTGAACTACACTTTCCCCTTTTATATTGTAATAGTCCGTTGGTTCAATTTAAAATTATAAAATTAATATTCACTTTCACTTTTCTAGAACTTTATTTACATCAAATTATACAGAACAGCTGATTCACAATAACATTACGGTATACGTTCGTCCTCGCTGTATAACTAACTCGCGATCGTGGCGGCTTCCTTTTTAAAGCCAGCATATAAAACTCTCGTAAAATCAGTCATCACTCCAACAGCTGCCGAGCCATTTCGAGAACATTTTTTATTTAGAAGCGATCGGTGTCGTACTGAAATGAAACAGGGTCGACTTTGGTAAATTTCGTAAAACTGCCCCCCTTTAATTCTGATCGTCACGATCAGAAACATCCTCTCCATGGTAGGGAGCGAGTCGATCTAAATGGACCACCTTCAACATAGCCTTGGTGTTCCGACGGATCCAGTAGACGACGTCATTAAGCCTCTTGACCACCTCGTATGGACCATCCCAGGCGGGTGTAAGCTTTGGGGATTTACCCTTGCTTTGTTGGGGGTTGTACAGCCAGACTTTGTCGCTCTCCTGGAAACCGAGGTCGTATCGCGTCTTCATGCGTTCGGGCTAATTCGTGTATTGCCAGCATGTTATGTCGAAGCTGGTCGGCATAATCGTCTATGTCTTGGGTAGGTTCTTCGGGGGAGCCAAATGCCAAATCGCAGGGTAATCGCAGCTCCTTTCCGAATAGGACCCTGGCTGGGGTCAGGCCTGTACTATTATGTACGGCAGAGCGATATGCCAACAGGAATAGGGGAATATGCTCATCCCAATCAAGCTGGTTATTACTGACGACCTTGGATAGTTGTTGTTCCAAGGTCCTGTTGAATCTTTCCACCATTCCGTCTGACTGTGGGTGCAATGGTGTTGCTCTTGTTTTCCTGATCCCCAACATCGTGCAAACCTTCTGGAATACATTCGATTCGAAGTTACGCCCCTGGTCTGAATGTAGTTCCATCGGGACGCCAAACCTGCTGAATAGTTGTTCTACTAGCACCGTCGTTACCGTGGTTGCCTCTTGGTTGGGTATCGCATATGCCTCAGGCCATTTGCTGAAGTAATCCATTGCGACCAGAATTTATTTTTCCCAGACTCGGGAAACGGACCGGTGACATCGATGGCAATTCTCTCAAATGGGACGCCCACATTGTACTGCTGCATTCTGTCCTTGGTCCGGATTCGAGTCCTTACTGGTTGCACAAGTGGCACATTTGCGGCACCAAGCTCTGACGTCTTCGAAGTAATTCAACCAGTAGTACCGCTGGCGAACTTTATCTAGGGTTTTATTCATGCCCAGGTGGCCTCCGGTAATTCCATCATGTACTTCGGTCAGGATGGGTGGTACCTTTATCTTCGGAACTACGAGTTGGAACTTGGTTTCTCGTCCATCAGCGATTTCCCAAACTCGCTTGAGCATTCCATTGTCTACTCTTAGAGAGTCCCATTGAGCCCATAATGATTTCAGCACGCCAGAGTATCTAGCTACCTCGTCCCATCGTGGCCTGGGTGCCCCTCTCGTTTTGAGTGACAAGATTGGTTCGATGTCTTAATCAGTCATTTGGTCCTGGATGCACTGCTCCGTTGTACAGTCTTCATTGGCCTGCACTCGGATCTGATGGAGATACCCTCTCGCTGTTCCGTCTTCAGACAATCTCTGCATTCTGCTCTACGGATGGGGCATCGGCATTATTGTGCAAACGGCCGGCACTGTGTTCCACCTTGAAATCGTATTGCTGTAGTTTGTCCATCCACCTGGCCAGTTGTCCTTCCGGTGTCTTCATGTCCAGCAGCCATTTGAGGGCGACATGATCTGTCCGAATTAAGAAATGACGACTATAAAGGTATTTGTGGAAATGGTCTACAGCCCTTATTATTGCCAGAAGTTCTTTTCTGGTGACGCAATAATTTCGATCACTCTCGTACTCGATCACCCTCTCTTCACCATATTGCACCTGGGATAGGATGGCCCCCAAACCTGTGTTGCTGGCGTCGGTGTCTAAAATGAACTTGCCGGTCAGTGTAGGAAAGGCTAAGATTGGGCTGGAACATAGTGCTGCCTTCAGTCGCCTGAATGATGTTTCGCAATCCTGACTCCAACGGAAGGTCTCTTTCTCAGTGGTCTGCCCATGCCGATGTAGAGGCGCGGCAATAGTGGCAAATCCCTCAACAAATCGCCTGTAGTAGGAACAGAGGCCCAAGGAGCTTCGCAGTCCATGTTTGTCCCACGGGACTGGCCATTCACGGATCGCTTCTACCTTGTCCTTGTTGATGCGGATTCCTGACTCGGAAACGACGTGGCCCAAAAACTCTACTTCTTTTTGGAACAAGGAACACTTCTTCGGGTTGAGTCTGAGGTTGGCGTTATTAATTCTGGAGAATACTTCGCCCAGGTTCTTCAGATGGTCGTCGAATATCTGACCCATAACTAGAATTTAGTCGAGGTATACTAAGCACGTCCTCCATGTTAACCCGCTCAGTACATACTCCATTAGCCTCTCAAATCTATCGGGTGCATTACATAACCCAAAGGGCATGACCGTGAACTGAAACAGCCTTTTACTGATGCGTGTAGACCAACCTGCCAATATCCACTTTTTAGGTCTAGTGTGGAGAACCAACGGGAGCCTGCTAGTGTGGTCAAAGTGTCATCGATTCGGGGTAGTGGATAGCTGTCTTTCTTCGTAACATCATTCAGCTTTCTGTAATCCACGCAAAATCGGGTGGTTCCATCCTTCTTTTAAACTAGCACGACGGGAGCAGACCATGGGCTGATTGATGGCTCGATGTTTTCCTCGACTGCCTGTTGTTGCTCCCAATGGTAGTCGTCTAAGTGGTATTCTGATGGGTTGAGCTTTTCCGGTATCTATTTGATGCCGGATGATGTTGGTGCGACCGGTGGTTCCATCTTGACTGTTAACAATTTGCCAGTGCTTTCTGATAAATTGCTTGGCTTTCTTGTGGTTTTCTGGTGTTCAGGTGTGTCAAATGGTCAGTAAACTGTTGTAGGAACTGTTTACTGGGCCCTGTCTCCTTCACCGACGTCTGGTACTCTTCTTCGCAATTGATGATGGTCTCTACTGGCTCGAAACAAGCTTTCTCTTGACCATTGGTAATTCCGATGTCGTGGTTGGACAAATTCGTGACTCTAATTGGTATATCTCGTCCGGTTTTAACTATAGCCCGTCCAACAATATAGTCATGAGCTGAGTGTACGGGCTCCACCATTCCAACGCAGCTCCCAGGATTGCTGAAGAATATCATATCTCGGGTCGAACTTAAATACATGCTGGCTAATTAGGTCCATACCCAGTATAAAATCGTCCTCAATATTCGCTACCAGGACCCTATGTCGGATCATGTTGTCCCTTGTAGCACGACATCTGCCTCACCCTGTACTGACATGGACTCGCCGGTGACTCTTCTGAGCTGGATGTTATTGGTAACTGGCCGAATTTCTGATGCTCTCAAAACCCTGGACGTGGCAATGGACACAGCGGCGCCGGTATCGATGGTGATGGTAATTGCTTGGCCATTGATGGTGCCCCTGATGACTAGGCTGCTGTTATCTCGGCAAGATCCCCGTATGGATACTGTCCTGGGGGCTGGTGTAGGGTGAGTCAGCATTCGCCCCCTTATGCTGACTGGTTGGAGTTTCCCTGGTTGGTAAGGTCGTTTTGTTGGCTACCCCTGGTTGGTGATCGTTCTGGTAGCCTTACTCGGCAGTCACGTTGGAAGTGTCCTGTCCGTCCGCAGCGGTAACATGCCCCTTGGTGCCAGTTCTTTGTGACCTAATGTTTTGTTCAGGCCAGCCAGCAGCGCTTGAAATGGTGACTCTGACTCTTCCTGGTTGAAGGAAACTGCTCGGACTCTCGGCTTGGACATGTTCATGACGGTCTCTACTTCCAAAGCCCGAGTAGAGGCTTTCACGGGATTTTTGCGTTTTTCCACTCAGTTGGACTTGGTATACATGACTCAAGGATTGATTGTCGTATCGCTTGTCCAGGATGGCAATGATCTTGTCGAAATTGCCTTGTTCATCGACTGGAATGCTTTGGAGGAGTTCTAGGGCCGGACCTCTTAACGAACTTACCAGAGAAGTAGATTTTTCTTGATTATCCCATCCATTAGCTGTAGCCACGGCCTCAAATTGCATTTTATTCATGGGCCAAGATGAACTGCCGTCGAATGTGGTTTACTAAAGGAACCTTTGGTACTCACGGTGTGCTGGTATTTTCCTCGCTGTAAGTCCTTTGCATTTTTTTTATTTCTGTTTCTACCTTGTTTTGGATGGCACTGATTTTATCTTGTATTTCACTTACTTCACTTTGTACCGTGTCTTTAATGGAACTGAACATTTCACCTGGCTCTGGGTGGAATCGATGTCATCTACTTTGATTTCAAGATTCTCCACATTACTTTTTAGGATCTTTATATCGTCGTTTATTTCTTTTATGTCTGATTCAACTATTTGCATGCTTTCATTAACTGTTTTATTAACTTGCGATACTATTTGCATTAATTGTTCAAATTGCAATTGTCTTTTTTCTTCCGTTTTTGCCTTGTTTTTCTTCAAATATCTTAAATTCATTTTGTCGTTTTAATTCAATTTGATCTTGTTTTTCTACAAATTGCCAGAATAATGTTTCCAATAAATTTTGGTGTTTTTGGCAGTGGCAAGATTTTGTTGTTCGCTTTTCATCGTAGATTTTCTAATTCTATTTAACGTTTTTCATCAAAAGATTTTACTAACCTTTGTGGAATTTCTTCTTAATGTTGTTTCTCCTTCTTGTCATTTTTTTCTAGAATCTGGGCTATTTTTTCGTCTAGTCCCTCCGTAACCTGCTTAACTATTTTTTTGGTTGTTTCGTCTATTTTTTCCATTTTAAGGGTTTCCATAAATCGAATTACGATTTTAACTGCACTTATTCCTTTACTTCTGACACCAAATTTTGTTATAGTCCGTGGGTTCAATTTAAAATTATAAAACTAATATTCACTTTCACTTTTCTAGAACTTTATTTACATCAAATTATACAGAACAGATGATTCAGAATAACATTACGGTATACGCTCGTCCTCGCTGTATTAACTCGCGATCGTGGCTGCTTCCTGTTTAAAGCCAGCATCGAAAACTCTCGTAAAATCAGTCATCACTCCTACAGCTGCCGAGCCATTTCGAGAACATTTTTTATTTAGAAGCTATCGGTGTCGTACTGAAATGTAACAGTGTCGGCTTTGGTAAATTTCATAACAATATACATATATTTAAATTATTAATAAATACCAGTATAAAAAATTTCAAATACTTTTAATAATGTTAACGGTATATCGAATAATAAATTCAAATCAAATTATTCAGATATTTCAAAATTACAATTTCAATTTCTATTAAGAAAATGCAAGAAAAAACTCAAAAGTAAATGTGAAGATGTATAAGTGCCACATTAAACTCGATTGAAAATCTATCTTATTCTTAAATATAGACATTGGATGTAATTGGTGCAAAAAAGTAATAGACATCTCTTTCTCTCAGAAAAACTGTGAGGAAGAATCTCTGTACAGACAGCCAGTAATCCGGGCAATTTTACGAAATTGCCTTACTACACTTTGTTCTACATATACAATTTTTAAATACTTATCTGTTACAGGAAAAAATTTGGAGGAGAGAAAACCCAATGAATAGACAAAATAATTAAAAGTAATAGTATAAAAGTAAAAATATAAAAGAATTGATAAAAGTAAATTGAAAATGAATCATAAAAGTGAAGAGGTACAGATATTTCTGCTTCACCTTATTTAATTTTTTAAGTTATATTTTATTTTAAATTTTGTTAAAATCCTTTTTCATTTTATTTTTAATTTACTTTTTGAATCCCTTTATATTTTTACTTTTTCACAATATTTTCAGTGTTAATAAGTCATATATTTGTCCTTGGAGGGTCAATATAATCGTACAAAAAATCTAATGGATTGATTAATTCTAATTAATAGGCATCAATGCCATTCAAAGTAAAATTTCTACAGTAAAAACCGTGAGCTCAAAGTTTCCAAAAATATAATGCAAAACTGTAAAAGATTAGCAAACTATACACATAAAAATACTTGTAATTTTAAAGGTTTAACAAAGTTCTAGGTTGTGTAGAACCGAGATAGAAGATTTTGAGAAATAACTTCACAATTAGGTAAAATTAGCGTTCACAGAATTGATACTTAGATTTTACTTAAACCTTTAAATTATCATAAAGCTACTTCTAAGTTACCCAGAAGTTTGTAGGAACCCTCAAAACAAAGATTTTTATCTCTACTTTTATATTCTGTATTATATAAATGTCTTCAGGCTCTCTTATTTATAGAAATAAGCCCTAAGTTTTTGTTAAATTTGCTTACTTGAGTAGCGAAATACTCATTTTTTAGAGGGTTAAATAAGGTAGATATAGGCTCGGGCTAAGAAAATCTTCAATGGGACGTTATTTTTTTATAAAAAACTACTTCCTAAAAATTTTTTGTACAATTTAAAGTTTGCCAGACCAAGTACCAGCACTTTGAAAATGCGTAAAAACGCGATATTTACAAAAATGACCATTTTCAATCTGCTGTATCTCCGAATCTACTGAACGGATTTCAACTCAACACATGTCATTTTGAAGGAGTTTTTTTAAAACCTTTCAAATGCCGTCGAGAAAACTAAAATCGGATTAAAATTCGATTTTTAGCGAATTTTTGAAAATGGCAATTTTTTGAAATTTTCAACGTTACCAAAAATGCTCCCAAAAATCAGCTTTATTAACACGTTGGCTGCGATACGGCGCTTATGTGGCTCGTATCGGTTTCTACTGGTGAACGGATAAAAAATTGACAATCTTCGCTAAAGTACGATCTCAATAACTTTCTTATTTTTCCATATTTTTCAAAATTATTTGTACCGAAATGTTCATAATTACTTTTAGAAAAGTGTTATGAATTAAAAACATACGGGCCAAATACGTGCCGTACCGCACACCGGGATAGTAAAAACCATGCACGAGCCATATATATGCCGTATAGCACAAAACAATCAACTGTCGTTCCCGCCAAGTACACGCCTGCATGCGAGTCAAAACACTTCTAAATGTTGTGGATCAAGTCAGTTAGAACTAAGTGTTCGGTGGATGATTATTGACTGAATATGTAATAATAAATATGATTTCCCGCGCTCAAAAAATTTTAAGTTTGGCTAGAAGTCAGCGAATTAGTTCAAGTTCCCATGAATTTAGCGAGGATTCAGATGATTCGCTCAATGATAAAGATTATGTACCAAGTGATGAATGTTCTAATAGTGATTAAATTGAGCAAGAACTGCTTGAGTTTACTGAAAATGAAACTGTCGCTTTGAAAACCGAATGGAAAGAAGTAATTTATAATGAAAACAAATTTCAAGTTACATGTCCTATTAATGATATTTTTAATAAAATACCGAGTTATGCCAATACACCCTCTCAAATATTTCAGTTGCTTTTAACCGATGAGATGATTGAGAAACTGGTAGTTCAAACTAACCGGTTTGCACTTCAAAAAAGGAAAATATTCGAAGGCAAAATTCTAGGACAAAAGTGAAGATAGCAGAAATGAAAAATTTTGCCGTGATATTAGCGATGGGCATTGTGGATGTATCAAAAATTAATGTGTATTGGTCAAAAGATTCACTCTTTCCTAACGAATTTATTTCAAAAATTATGTCAAGAGATAGATTTTTAATACTATTAAAATGCTGGCACTTCGTGAATAATTTGGAGGATTTGGGTGAAGATTATATTTATTGATGTAGATTGCAAAATGAACATTTTCATTTTGCAATCTACATCAATAAATATAAAGCCGTTGACAACGAAGTCAGAATAGACTTTGAAACGTTTGGTATTCCTGCAATATACGTCGTTTTATTTCTATTGTGGTGTTAATGCGCCAAAAAAAAAACAAAAGTAATCAAGAATATGCCACAAACAACGTTTAGAAGACTTTTATTCTGGTTTTAAAAAACCCTCCGAACTCCTGCTTATGCATTGAATTAAATGTTGTTTAATGAATCAAATTCATAAAAAATATATCATAAACAACAACTTTTCACTCAGAAAAAGTTAAAAAATTGCCGGCTGGTCTACGAGCCATATGTGGCTCGTAACGCATATTAAAATAGTACGGTACGGCACTTATATGGCTCGTACCGCACACTAATCGAGTGTGTAGAAACTTGCTGCCGCAGCCAACGTGTTAAATAGCGACATGAAATTTTTACTGAAAAAACTACTTAAAATTTCAAAAAAATTACGTTTGGTGAGTTAAAATCGGTTAACTGCGCTCTGAGATACAGCCTGTCAAAATATAGGATAAAAACAGACTTTTTGGGTCTGTTTGAATCGGGTTTATGGTCATATTTCTAACAAGTGTATGAACAGTGCTGTCTGCCTTTATTGTTATCGCTCGAGAATTCTTTCTTAGAGTAGCCTTATGAGCAGAAAACAATTTTGTAATCTGCTACAAGTGTAATAGTAAACATCAATATAATAAGGGTGAGACGAAAGAACTGAAAGAGTGGTTTCTATAAATTTGTATTTAAGAACAAATTTTAATACATGTTACAAGTATACTTTGTTACTGCATTTTTTGGAAATATATTGATATAAACATTAGTGTGGTATTGCCATTTTTAGCTTAAAATGTAACCTGCCTTACACACAGGTACACCTTTACTTTAATTACCGATGTAAACTCTTGAGTAAATATATTAAAAAATAATAAATATGGATGTGAGAAAATATTTGTTTAAATACCATGTTTTATTAACACAGGCATTATTAAAAGTAAACTTTTATTATCTAAAAATAAAGTATATGAGCTCAGGCTAAACAAACCGATTGTCTGTGATAATTGTCACAATAAGAGCGCCCCTAGGAATTTAATACTGAACCGAAAAATAAACTATTATTAAATCACACATTAGCAAATCATGTTTGTAAAAGAAATTTACATCAAGTGATACATTATAAGCCGAATGGCCAAATGCTATTATATTATACAAAAATTATACATAAAATGGTCCAAATAAATAAACGTTGAATTTGAAGAATTAAAAAACCCAGAATTACAGGTACCAGTTTACTATGATATATGTGTAAGTAGAGTCATGCAGGTTTATAAATGACATTAAGGAAAGCAACCATCTTGATAATAATCATGAAGTAAGTTGTATTTATGGCCACACTCCAAAAGTGTAGAAACAGTACTGTCTGACTTTATTCTGTGGGAGGGCACTTTCTTAAAATAAATATAAAACATTGATCGAGGGATACAAGATAGAACTGGAAGTGTGTTTCTATATATTTATTAAGAATAAATTCCAGTAAATGTAATAATTTAATTAGTACATAATAAGATTTTTAACTTAAAGTTAAAATGTAACCAGGTATACCTGTCAGTTTGAGTGGCATGAACAATTTATTTGATACTGCTGGTTAAATAATGAAAAATAAGATGAATATGGATATGACAAAATGTTTGTTTAAATGTCAGTATACTCTGTCATGTTTTATTAAGACATATCTATAAAAAAAGAAGATAACTCATCAAAAAATATTTATTAATATATTTGAATATAAAGGAATTTTAGGATAAAAACTTTGCTAACTATATTTTACATTTTACGTACAAATGTTCCAATTAAGGTTGATCCGTAGATTACATTTAAGTTACCTCCATTCGTCAGGAGCTTTAGAAATTGATCTATGTCTGGGCTTTCTTACTCTTAAAACCTTGCTTTATGATTAATCTTGAATAACTTTATGTCCACCATGCTTCGCAACATAATATTTCGCATAAAGTTGACGGCAAAAGAGTTTCGGAAGCTCACTAAAATAAGTCAAAAATACCTCTTCAGAGAGACTTGTAATTCGTTGTGCTGCTCGCCAGTAACTGATTCATCTGATGTTGCAGGAGTCAGATATTAATCACTAGAATTTGAGGCGGTATAGACTCATCCAAAAATGTCTGGCGATATAGATTCATCATTATCACTTTCATCAGTTTCCGGAATCCAGTCAGGATTATTATTCCGCGGGTACAAAATAATTTATTTAAATGGACACTTCGAGACTGTCTTTTTTTCTTGCTGTTTATTTTAATTTTATAAGCTTGCTTGTGATTTGCGTTGCAGATAATTGGGTGCGAGAAGTTTACTTGTCGCACTCAAATCGACATTAAATTTGCTCAAAACTCGTGGTGTGAAGTTGTGAAGGGGAAATTAGCGTAAAAAGAAAGCAAAAAGATACTACTTTCCCCGCATGAGTAATAAAAAATATTTATTAAGAATATATTTTAGGATAAACATATTTTACATTTTATGTATGTTACCTCCACTATGTTTGATATGTCTTCTCATATTAGTAAAGATTTTTATAACATTTCTGAAAATATATTAGTTATTGTGACATGTGCAATCCGCATTTCTTGGAAATTAATTCATGTAAACCCAACATTTGTTATCTGTACCTTGATAGGACGAAGGTCAGTTTCAATAAATGTATGGGTATTTTCAGTAGACCATGTTAAAAAATTTTGAGAATTAATATATCCCAATAAATGAACCCATGCTTCGGAATAAAACATTATATCCAAATTTTCATTACCAATTTTTTCGTTAAACCCATAAACCATAATTTTGACGATGTTCAAAATCTTAGTCTCGTAAGTGTTGATGTATCGCAATTTTGTCAGGATACATAAGTAATTAATTTTTCAATGCTGTTGGTGCACTTCCATAAGAAAGACCTACAATTACAAAAGTTATATATAGAACATTAATTGAAGAAACAACTACTATTCCTACCTATTTGAGCTGCTAATTTTCTTATAGGCTATTCGGACTATTTTCAATTCTGTCCCATACATCATCGAAGACATCTTGTGTTAATACCGTTGCTGCCTTTACAGATTTATGTTTTGGTACACTCCCAGTTTCTTCAAAACTCGTGACAATTCGATTTAGGTGTTTTCCAAACGTTTCAATAGAAATTTCTACATGAGGATATTTTGTAATAATTTGTTCAAAACAGCACTACGAAAATGTGCTATTACAATAAAAGTATCCGTTTGCACTGAAAATGACATTGTGCTGTCTTGAAAGAGATAGTTTTATATACAATAAAAAGACGTATAGAAATAATGAAATAATTACTAAGAAATAAAACAATTGTCAAAAACCCGCCAAATATCACAATGCCGTGTTGACACTTGACATTTCGAACACGTCAGTCGTAAATTCAAGGATCTACAATAGACGAACTGCACAATCCCCTAAAGTAGGGAAAAGCGGGCTGCCAACTCCGGACACTTGATATTGATCACTCGGTATGTGGTTGCAGCTAGATGGTGCACCCGCGCTCTATTCTCGATCAGTGAGAAAATATTTCAACAATAACCATGCACTGTGGATCGGTCGCGGTGGTGTAGTAGCGTTGCCAGCTCGCTCGCCCGATTTGACCCCCTTGTACTAATTTTTGTGGGGTGATATGAAGCAAAAGGTGTATGCTACAGGTCCAAACACCAGAGAAGACCTCGTCGCTAATATTATGGCAGTTGCCGAAGAAATAACAATCGGACCTAAAATGAATTAAGCCCTCAACTGTCCAGATAGCACACAGAGCATTAACTTGTCTACATGCTGGAGATGGGCACTTTGAACAACTGCTGTAGGATGAAATTTAATGTGTATAAAAGATTGTAAAAGTATCAAATACAAATTAATAAGAATTTTATGTGGTTTTAATGTTTACCTGTTTAAAGTCCCCACAAAGGTCTTTTGTGCTTGCGCATACGCTATGTTCAAACAACAATAACTCCTAAAGTAATAAACTTGCATTGATTTGCAATAATTTGTTGATTTGCATAATTTTTTGACCCACTTTTTTTGCATTTCGTCTTTTTTTTCAAAAGTTAAGAAACAGTTAACACTTTGTTTTGAAATGTTGTTGATAGACAGTATTATTTTCCGTCGAATAAGCCTATTTTTATCTCAGTAAGACCAAAACTTTAAGAGATATGAACGTTTTTGTTCACACGTAGAAAATAGGTTATCAAAAAAAAAACAAAATGGCACCCATATAGCGTGGTGGGGTATTAAGCCCTAGTATATGGTGTATTTGTATATTAAAATAGTTGCTTTACATGTATTTAGATTATCGCTAGTCTATAACCGGACAAACTGTATATGGGGTACAAGCATACAGAGACTAAGTGTACAGGGTTATAATAAACAGAATGTAATGTACACCGAGGGTATTTATACAATATGATGTATACGAAATATTATATGAGGTTTAGTTATACAGGAATACAGTATACATGGTATACGAATAGAGAATTTTTTTAAAGAAGGTTGAATCTTCTGTAGTATTATACAAGGTGCAATAGGGGTTGTTAATAAATAGGATATAATTATACAGGGTTTTGTAGCAGTATGTATATAGAAAATAAATAAAACATAAATAAACAGGATGTTCCATAATTACATTTCAGTACCCAAGTGGTATCAATACAAGTCGAGTTTACATTTCTAGTGTAGCCATATAATTTTACATACCATACTAACTAAATTGTTTAAAATCAAATATTAAAAAAATTAATCGAGTTAAAAAAACAATTAAAACGTTGTAAATATTTAATAGAGTATAATAGTGTACAATAAACAGCACATTCCCAGTTGTAAATTAATTACCTATTTATATAGTATATTTTTGTTAAAGTTGTAAATATGCAAAAAAATTAACTGTACTTGGCAACTGTCTTTAAAAATATACTAGATAGATAAGTACCTAATTAATTTGAATAAAATGAGCACATTTTATTGCCAACATTTCTAACTTTGTATGTAGGAATGTAACAACAGTAAACTGCTATTTATTTTATAGTGTTAATTATTTTCAACTTTTTACTTCTACCTTAAGGCGGTTAGTATTTTTATAAAATATAAAATAATATTTCATTTACAACTTTTTAATTTTTTTTGAAGTCAATTATTTTTTTAAATGGTTATTTGTAGCTTTTTATTCCGGTAACACCGAAAGCACCGTAATTCCGGAATGATAAATTTTTGTTTAAATCACAAAATGAACGCCTTCAATTAATAACCCTAAAATATTATTTTGTGTGTTCCATTTGCGGTTTCTCTCCTAAAATTCTTCTTGTAACAGATAAGTATTTTTAAATAATAAATGGAAATTTAAATTTTCTTGATTGTCAAAAAAACTTTGATAGCGACCTTTTTCTGGCAATCAAAAAGTTTCATCAAAGCTGAAATATAAGAATAATCCTCTAGTACAGTACAAAGAGATTGACAACGACTCCATAGTTAGAGCTGAAACGTCTCCAATCACAGATGAGTATATCACAATAAATAAAACACTATCTATACAAAGCAATACTATGAGGAAGAATTTCTCCACTATTAATCCTAGCAATTTTTGGAAATTCTCTTACTACATGTTTTCCATTTGCAATATTTATATATACCGGATGCAGGAAAAACCCCAGTATATAAACCCGAAATAAACTGGCAAAATAATCAAATACCTCCTCAACAACCTTCTTGAAATTAACCCCAAGGTATGTTAGTAATTACTATTGGGATGCTAGCACACTCTCTATGATTGAACTGAATAGCAATAGCTTGACATGTGTTCTCATCGAATTTTCTATTTGGCCCGGAATCAGTGGCACTAAAATTTTCATGTATATCGATAGTCAACAGGAATATAAAATAAACTTGGTTCTCGTTGATGTAAACCAAAAATATTTTTAATAAAATTAATATACTATATACCCAAGCTTGCGATGTATTTTCGAATTCGCCATTAAAACGTTATTTTTCTACAGTTTCCGCCCTGTTACGTTTGAATTTAAAAATGTATGTATGAGAAAATGTCACTTAATACATTTCGATAATGTTTTTGAGCTATTAGCTTTTTCGGCGATTTATAAAAAAAACTAAATATTACAACTATTACAAGTCAGAAAAATATACGAGACCACCTCCGGATCTTCCTTAGTAGAAATCTATACAAACAGGTAGGTAAGGGATTTTGGAGAAATCAACTGATATACATAAAATGATGCAAAAATGTGTTCTATGCCAAACAACTATCCTACGAATTGTTTTCTCAAATTTACTGTGCACTCTATTACACAATAAACAGACTAGAAATCAAATAACATACATATAAATAAATTAATTAAAAATACACGCCGAACTGTTAACCTCCTCTTTTTTAGAAGTCAGTTGAAAATATATTGACGCCCCAGTATTGAGAATTTCTAAAGCTAGAACTAATCTGAAAATATTTTTTCACCATTGTGTTAGATATACGAATATAATTTTGTAGTCACAACAGTTTTAAATGTTCGAAACAAAAACATAACGGGGAAAATATGTTATACTATTGAAAAATTATAATAATATTTTGTTTTCAGTAAGTCTAGGTTAACTGGGACAATTAGATTAAATTTACTTACATCACTCTAACCACACCAAAGAAAAGTGATTTTACTTCACAAAGATTAGAACTAAACTGGCGTCGAGGATTTAGATGTTTGTAAAGATGATATAATTGCTTGAAACAGAAACAGGTTTTATCTGCTTCAGTAAATAGATGAATAACTACTTGAAAATCCACTTACACCAGGAATTATCTCACTCTTTATATGGATCTTGACTGAGTATACTGTTGCCACTATTACTTATTATCCCATATTTTCCAGTTTATAAGACAGAACGAAATGAATTTCAGAGTAATATAATAAATGAAACGTTTATTGCGTTATGTAATTAATGCTTAATTGATGATTGAGAAGCTTCAAATTGTATATTCATGTATACCTACTAATATTTGACAATTCTTGTTTAGAGCATGGATCTATTGTATATTGTCAGATAACAATTTGACATGCATTTTTAGTTATTATAGGCTTAGCAACATCTATTTTATGATATTTGTTTTTAGGTTTCCTTAAATGTCGACTCAACCGCTACAAGAATATTAATTATTATATATATTATAAGTTAAGCAAAAAATAAAAGAAATTATATCACTTCATATAGATATTTAAAAGGGCTATACTGTATGTTAAGTTAGACTAAAACTTTGATATGTTTTCAATTGCTTTGATCTATTAGTTCTGAATTGTAGATGCCATACCCCATTCAATAGAGATTTTTAAGTGATATAAAATTCAAAAACAAGTCGCACACGCCATCACTTAAATAATAGTTTATAAGCCATAACTTACATAATTTTAACAGCTATCTCGTAGAAATAAATTATTCGAGTCTTGAAAACCCCAAAAATATGGGGTATAGAAAACTTGTAGAGAATCAGACAATCTTCAAAATGAGTGTTTATAAATTTTAATCACAGCATTTTTTATAAGAAAAGCTGGAAATACCTAAATAAAGTAGGCATTATTTAAAAATTCATAACTTGGTTGCAATAAGAGCTCGAACCTTAATATGCCTTATAATGACAGCTTATAACGTTGAGATTAATAAGGCTGAATATCGTTATTGTCCTCTAGGTATGTCTTGCAGAATTGCAATTTAAATAATTTGTAGAAATATTATGCAGAACTTATCATATTAACGACAGTTTGATAGCGATATGCAAAATATATTTCGAAAGTTCACTTTGCATATATTGGATTTTTGATATAGTACCGTAAAATTTATTTACAATGTGTGTGAATTTTGGCTTAAAAGACTGACTCTTGAAAGTGGCGGATCCCATCAGTGGAAAAAAGTAATTTAATTAATAGCAGTAAACAGAATACAAGTAACCATAAGCTTAATAAACTAATGGAAGAATAACCAATATCAGCAGGTAGTAGTTATTTAAACAAAAATCTAAGAAACTGCTGAGAATAAAACATATAACAGTACAATTTACCTTAATCTTCTTCTCGTGCCCTCACCTTAAACAATCCTTGACCCATGTGCCTTGACAGCTATTGCCAGTGCACCGCTGACTGGGTGTCGCATATTTTTCTTTTCATTCAATATTTATTATTATTTTAAACCAATTTCCCGGCCTTATAGCGAAAATCCAAGACAGGCAAATTGAAGTACAATTTATGATCTTTCAAAATATCTTTAAAATATTCCTTTCGGACTAGTCTCGTTAATACGTTGTTTAAAATATTCCATAAGTTATTTTTAGGGTTCCGTATATACAATATACGGATACCCTTATAATATCACTCCGAATTTCTGCCTCTGTCACATCACAGCAATTTTCTCCTAAACTTTTGGACCGAAGAGGTTGAAATTTGGTAACAATGTATAGTTTCGTGACCCGATCAGGAGTACATATCGTAAATAAAGAAATTTTAATTTTAGGGGCACTTCTGGGGAGAAAAACTAAAAAAATCGACCGTTCCGTTTTATAAATTCAAAACGCTTCCTTTAAAAGTTATTAGGGTAAATATAAGAAAATGCACTCATTCCCTGCTTGTCTGAAACTGGAGTATTAGAATCTTGAAGATGGTACGGAACCCTTACTATGCGAGTCCAACTCGCACTTGACCAAATAATTTAAATTTAACCCATTCTACCCTTTATCTCCCAAACTATTGAGCATAAAGTTCAAACAAACCTTAGATAGCGCTTCACTGGAGGTTTATTGGTAAACCAAGGGGAAAGTTAGAAAATGAATTAAATATGTTTATACAAGTCAGGCGCATAATATAGCACATCAAATAAAAATTGTTTTTGTGAGAAATAAAAACTTAAAACGCTTATCATAGAGGATATTAAGAAAAATATGAGAAAATCCACTAATACAGTTCTGAAACTGCAAATCTATAAAAAAATATATTTTTATTTACCTATATTATAACATATCACAAAGGTGGTACGGAATCCTTAGTATGGAAGTCCTACTCGCAATTAAACAAATTATTTATTTTTATTTCAGACTCTTTAGTGTAACGGGCGTTCGATAATGGCGAGAAGAAACGCCTCTAGTCTGCAACGGCTGGAGAGGAATAAAGCTTTTAGCATGTCTAGTGCAATTTACTGGTGATAAGTTCAATATAAAGTACATTAAGGACCGCTTTAAAAGACTATAGAATAAATAAAACGTTTTATTTTAAGAAAATAATAAACCGATGTTAATCTGAAACTGGTAGACAATGTAACTCGTTCTTCGATGTTTCTTTGGATTTTCTTCATCTTGACATGGTTGACCTTACAACGTTTCGATACCTTTGAATCTGCTATCGTCATCAGGTGAATGGTTGGCATTTCAAGTGATCAGTATTTGTACCCTTACGTTTATTCGTCGCAGGTTATCCTCATTCGGTCCCTTAATCCCTCAGCTGGTTCTATCAGCACACCAGTGCTCTTCCTTGTGAGTTACACGGGCCTTGTCCCAGTTGATGTTATGCTGTCCGGTTCATGCGTGATTAGCTAATCCAGAGTTAGTTAACTCCCCTCTTACAGTAGCGATGCGGTGCTCCTTAAGCCTGGTGTCCAGTGAACACTTCGTCTCCTCATTCTAGAGAAAGCCACAGTCACAGGGTATGCTGTTATATACAGTTATTTGGTATTGCAAGGGTATCCGACTTTGTTTTTGTAATCATGCTTCCCAAGGTGTTTCTGCTCTGGAAAATCATTTGGATTTCATATCAGTCTTCATTGCGTTTTTCCATTCGGCCTTTAGTATATGGTAATAGAGTTGCTATCTTGGTTTCCTCTTTCTGCCAATTCTTCAAACGCCTTATTAATAATGATTTCCGGATATCCATTCGTCAAAAGGTCTTCTCTAAGTTTCACTGTTCTTCTTTGAAGGCCTCTGGTGTACTGAAGATATTTCGGTCTCTATGGAATAGTGTTTTGATGATGGCAGTTTCGTTACCGATAGGTGGTTATAATTGTAATGTAGATATAATCCTGTTTGTGTAGGCTTGCTGTAGACTGTTGTTTGGAGTCCGGCCCTAGTTCTTTGGCACTTCACGTCAAGGAATGGTAAGCATCCACTCTCTTCACTCTCCATGGTCAATCTAATGGATGGTTGGGATCGCTTTTGGTGCCCCAGAAATGCCTGTAGTGCTCTCTCTCCGTGTTTGCTAATAATAAAGATGTCATCGACATACCTCAACTAGAGTTCAGGTTATTTGTCGTATCCCTTTATTGTATCGTCTTCGAAGCATTCTCCTGAAAGTAGCAGTTCTTGAGGCAACATAGTAGTAAGTCCATGATTGAATCTTTTTTCAGCTACATCCTCTCCATCCTCATAAAGTTCTTTTCTCAATATATCGAGAGATTCGTCTTATGGTACGTTCGTGAAGAGCGCAAAACATCATCGGAAGTGAAGGATACAAAGCATTTTGTCAAAATCACAAATCCATGGAACTTGAACCAGAACATCGCTTAGTAATTTGCGACGTTTAAAACTTCTTTACGAGTGTACCATTAGACGAATCTCTCGACATAGTGAGAAAGAAACTTACTGAGGACGTGATCATGAAGGAGAGAAAGGAGCTGGCAAAAGATTTAATCATGAACCTACTAAAATGTTGCCTCAATAACTGCTAATTTTAGGTGAAAAACACTGGTTCTTCATGTAAGAAGATTGATTACCTCTTTGCTCCCCATTATCACCAACCATCGCCAATATCTACATGGAAGGGATAGACGAACATATACTGAAACAGTAGCAACATAAGCTCTGATTACCTTGATTATTTTGCAACACGGAGGAAGGGAGTAACAGGCATTCTTGTAATACATAAACTGATCCAAGCTATCTATTAGATTCACCACTCCGTGAAGATAACAATTTAGAGTTGTTATAACAGCGTTGAGCTTTTTAAACATTTAAACAACGATTTGGTGTAAGAGTACAAAACTGTTTTAAAAAATTTAATTATAAATATATTTTTTAATTATTCGTGCCAATTTTGCAGTATTCTGAGGGTTTTGCAGCCGATGTTGGGGGATTTATTTTTTCAGTACATAATTAACAGAATAAACAAAACAAAATGAAGTTCCTGGAACTCGGACTATTTCATTGGAAATTTCTTCTCCTTCAAGTTCAATACTTTAAAAGTTATTCAAAATAAAACTAAACGCATCTGTTTAATACTATTTCGTTAATAATTTGTGTGATTGTTTATGTGCTGGTTTAAAATTGCATATTTGCCATTTCGAATTCGTTATATACACAAACGTATTTACAACCCATAGTATTAAGATTTTAAAATTGTAAACTAGACCAACATAGAAACCGGTTATAAAACATAGACTTTCTAACAAATAATTATCTTGATTAATCTTAATTTTGTCTGAACCAGCGTCAAAATGGTCTCCTAACAGACATACATATATTTAAATTGTAGTTTGTAACAAATCGTTTCATTATTGTTTTAAATCAGTTTTATTGAAGTAATAACATGAACGAGTGATTCGAAATTCAATTATTGGAAATTCAGTTTGTAGAAAATACTCATTTGTCAACAATAATTTAACAATTTCAATTTCCAAAACAAATTGATTCAAAAATTAAGTACAATCAAAATGGAATTTACAACGTTACAATATTGAAATAGAACTTCAAAACCACTTTAACTACAAATGTTGTCCTGGAATCGCATTTAGAAACGAACTGAAAACCGTTTCGGATAATTGATTATGCTGTTTGACCATCCTAATCCAGTACTGACGGAATGTACATGTAATTATGTAAAATCCCTTTTATTCAAACCAACCTAAGGAAATGAAAGAGAAATAAAACAAATATAATTAAATTAATATACATTTGTGTTAATCTTATATAGAGCAATACTGAATTTAAATCTGCTCTAGTAATAGTTGTAGAAACATTTTAAAACAAGTGTTTTTAACCGAAGGATAAATAGAAGTTAACAAAATACGACCTAACTTCGAAAATGAACTCAAAATGGAGAAACTAATTAACAAAACCAAACATATACTTATATATGGATATTATTTTTTAAGTTCATTTTAGTCTATAATAGAGAATATCTAGAATTATCTCAAAAGCTATGTTTTAAAGGAAAAAAATCAGATAAGAGTTGTAGGATAGTGGTGATGACCATGACCTTGACCATGACCTTTGAAATATATTTGAAGATGAAGTTGATTTTCAAAATGGAAACCCCCATTTTCATGGCCGATTCGGATAAATTAGTAAAAAAAAACAATTAAGTACTGTGTAAACATTTTTATAATTATAGTCATGCTTAGAGTATGAATAGACAATAATAACTTTCTAGGTCAATTTATGCCCCATTTATGGGACGAATTAAAAAACTAAATTTATTCATGAAGGATAGGTTCCTCTATACATAAATCAACTCTCTTCAAGAAATTTGTTACACAGGATAGTAAAACCCCTCGTGGTATAGCTTCATAAGCACTTCATATGCGTTCCTTCTAATTTTCTTTTGTTGTTGGTTGCTGCAATATATACGAAGTTCTTCAAGTATACCCAGAGGTAAAAGTCAGGTGGAGTTAGATCTGGCGATGAAGAAGGCCCCTGAATCGGAAGAATACGGCCAATTCATTTGTTTGATTTAGAAACGCTATTACAATATTTGCGTAATGTGATCAAGATCCCAAAACCCATATTGTTTTTCTCTTGTGAGTTAAAGCTATACAAAAAGCAATTTTTGAAATTTTATTGTGGCTCTTTCATGGTCCATATAGGGGCCTAATTTAAAAGTGGTTCATACAAAAATTCTTTATTTTTTCTGCTTTATACAAATCAGCGAAGGTTACGAATCCTTCTAATTTTTAATTTTTCTTATTCATTTGTGTTAAGTTATACTATTAAAATCAGGGTCTGATTTAGTAATTGAAACATTTGGACTATTTGAAGTTTTTAGACTTCCAAGTTTATCTGATGTTATTCCCAAAGAATCAGAAAAAATTAAAACCAGAGATGCCATAACTATCCTTCAGAAAACAAGTTATGGAGTTACCACTGTCCTCGGCACTCAACTCATCCCTAGACGTTCGTCCGTTTTCGGTGGCTCATAGAGGCCTCCGACTTCGACTAAACCTTCGGCTGATTTCTGGCCGAAGCCGCAGTTGAGGCCCAAGGTGCTTTTCTGCCCGAAGGTGCTCGGTCGGACTTTAGTGGTAACTTAACCTAACAACGAAACACTGAAATGTGAACATTTAAATCAAATTCGCTACAATGATGATGGCCTCGAAAATAGTCAATATTTCCCCAGAATTATTGTCATATATTAGGGCTGTCAAATCTAATAATTTATATTGCATCTTAAAATAAAGTAATCTCACGATATCCATCTGTGCGTAAATTCACATTTTTATATAATCGTAGTTAAAAATTAAAAACACAAAGATTCGAAATTAATAGCATGGTGTAAAAAAATTAATAAAACATTGTCAAAAATAAAATGGTTAGTTGCAACCTTATTTTGATTTTACTTGGCAAACCATATTTACAACATAAAGAAAGTTACAAACATGTAACTGTCCAATAAGTGGTTACTATTACGTAGTATAAATTCTCGTGCATTCGACCGCAATAGCACGACAAAGTTAAAAGAAATTTTGAGGAAGGATTAATTTATAATATTGTCTGCCAAAGCTGACAGCTTTTTGTCCACTTTCTTAGGTTTTTTGATATAGTAATGAATTTTTCTAATATAACATGTTGGATACAAATTAGTAGATAAGCCGTCTAAAATCTAAAGCTTTTGAAGTATTGTAAATAAGAGAGTCAAGAATCGTTATGAATGTTTTGATGCAAAAGATAATTGATATAGTTTGAGTGAGCCATGTATTAGTTTCATTTGTAACTGCAAGTGAAATATTTCATTTTTTCTTTATTCGCCAATATTAATAAAAATTTATATCAATACTTCATTATATTCCTTCATAATATTTTTTATTTGCACAGCAAATAATAGTACTGTAAAATTAGCTTTACGAAATTTTCCAAGGCAGATTTCTGATTAAGCCTACATAAAGATACATACGTAAGTAACGTAGTATCTATAATAATAATTTCTTCTGCTTATTACCAACTTTTGTTCTCACAGCAGTACTAGAAATGGGGTCCCTTTAGAATGGCACAGCTAAATAAACATTGTGTCTGTTCCTTAACATTTGGTTTCCACATTCAATAACTTTCGGAAAATTTAATCGAAAAAGTGAAACAGGTCAGAAGTAAAGTTTTTGTGTCAGAGAATCAAACATTGTGTTGATTTATAAAAAACCAACTTTCCTAATAAACAAATATAAGCATATTAATACAGTTCTGTTGAGTTGTATACAGAAGATCTGTTTTCACTTAAGATATTTTTGATTACGGTATTTAAATTTGGAACTGAATTGTAAGGAAACATCCATAAGAATTCTGAAAACGTATACTTCAAATACATATAGGCAATAACAGTTTAAGTGATCAGAATACTAGACGAGAGCATCCTTCTACAAAACGGTCATAATATAGTTGATGAAAATAGAAAAAGGGAAATTGAATGAACTAGTTGAATTCAAAAGCATAGTGGATTGAGAGTAAAACCAATTCACGTAAATTATGTTTATTTATAAACTAAGTGAAAATTAACATAGTAATTAGTGTGTTTTAAAACAGCAAATTTAAATTATTTAAATTGTTATACAAAATTTGGATATTTCGCAAAAAAGTCATCCCATTCCTGAGTATTTTCACAGGGCCAACGTGTCAGTTCTTGTCCTTTATAAAATCTTGTGCACCATGTACCTAGAAATTTATAATGTATTGAAATGTATTAAATGAAATCACATTATAGGCTATATATGTATATTTATATAGTCTTTTGTTGGATCCAGATCCAAAAACACACTCTATATTAATATATGTTAATAAAAGAAAGAATTCAATTTTTGAAAAAATTTCACATATTTAAATATTTGTTTCATATGTCAAATTTGAGAACTTAAAGGCATTTTACATGTAATGTATTTCAATGTGCTGCAGTGCATCAATTTCCAGAGAGAACACTTTGAACTCTTTGAGTTTTTAGCATTGAATTACATGTCATTACTAATTAAAGATATAATATAAAGTTAACAAAAATCAAGGTAGTTCCCGGATAAAAGTAGCTGTATTTTCGAATAAAACTAATTAGTAGGTATTATATACTTTTGGCCTTCTTGTCATCAGTGCGGCGAGAGCTATACACTGTTATCAATTATACAAGGTGGTCGATAAAAAATGCTTGGTTTGTTTCTTTTTTTTCTAAAAATTCAACTAAAGACGTCAGTTTCTGTCACCTTGTTGAAAATTAGAAATTTTTTATGAAAAATAACGTCAAGCAAATACCCGCTTCTAGAAGCCACACAAACCTGAGCTGTCTTAGTCTTAGTCATTCGTTGGCACAAAATATTAGAAATAATTGTATAATAGTATAGAATTGTTGAATCTGTAGGACCAGACTCCACGAAATTATTGTTGCAAGTTGGTCCTTCTTTATGAAATCACATGTTCTGCAAGTTAAGTTGATATAGCTACGGTTTCATATAATATGACTGTAACGTTCGAGAGTGACAATAAGAAAATAACCTGTAACGTTTTCAAAAAACGAAAGTATTGGTTGAAGGATGACTCAAATTTTAGCACGACTTGAATGACGTTCTTGTCCATATACTTCGTTTTTATGCCATTTTCATGTGAAGATTTTTAACCGTCGGTTAAAAACGACAGAGAAGAATGAGGTGAGTGGGGCCGTTTAGAACTATTGAATGTGTGCTGTAATATTTTATGCTGAATGTACGCAGTTTGTACATCAAAAACATTCTAGAATCATTTTTAAATCCCATTGTAATTTCATATCTGAAGATATATGTATTTTGATCGTCTGTTTGGACAATTTGTGGAAATTGCCCAGAAAGCTAGTTGCCTTCTTCTAAAAAACTCTATCAGAAATAATTGAGAGAAGGCATGTCTATAGATTTTTCACCTAGTTTTCCTTTGTTTTTCAATTATCTATGTGTCTTTCAGAAATCTGTGAGGAAAGGAAACTGAAATGACCAATCAAAATAGTTTTTTACAATCTCTCTTCAATCAAACAAGCAGAATAACCTAGTATTACAACCCTCAAAGTTCACTGTACCAGAAGATCAGTATGATGTGAACTGTTTCTTCTGGTAAAAATCAATATTCGGCCTGTCACAAGAATTAATGAACGTCATAGTAATTTTAATAAAAAGTAAGAAGGTAGATTAGAGTATTAACAGATATCGGCAATTTGGAATTCCGCAGAGCAAAGTCAACAACCGACTCTCAGTATACGCCTGTTCGACCTGCTCCTCCCAATAAGGGCCCGCCAGAATTTTAGAATAAAGATTAAATGTTAGCGTTCCACCGCACTATGATTTCCTTAATCTCAAGCAAGCTTTCAGGTATTACCTACGCCCAAGCTATTGAAGATGTTACGCCCAAAAGCCCGGAAAGGTAATAGTTTGTATAGTAAACCCAGCTGTCTAGCCTTCCATACTTTGGTAATTGACAGAAACAAAATACGACTGTTTTTATAATTAATAAATTAACGTCATCTTGAAATCAGAGACCTAAGTATGAAACTAATATTTTTAAAGTCTGCAGAATAAAAATATTCATTTTTTTCTGGAAAAGAATAAGAAATAATCGCCAAGCTAGTTATAGAATAAATTTATAGAAGATAGATTAATGGCATAGGAATATACTCCTAAAGAGACTATCAATTTTCTCTTGATGAGTCTTTTCCCAAACATTGTCAGTATTGTAAACTCTAAGAGATATTTGCGACGTAAATTACTAATCAATTCATGACAAATGTTTTTACTTCTTCCTTAATATAAAGATGTCGAGTTACCGTTGCCCAACGTTTGCCTCCATAACCAATAAAGTATCAACTAATAAAATTTATATAAAAACTAGTTGTTACAACAGAGGTTGTCTGTCAGTTCCGGTTGTTGGTGCGATGATACTGATTTAGGCTCGTAACATTTATATCAGGAGTATCTTCAGCTGTTCCCAGTAGCTTCATAATGTTTTCTATAAGCTGTTCTAGATAGCATTGCTGTGCGACTGTATCTGGTAGCTCCTAAATGTTATTCTAGCTGTTGAAGGTAGCTTCGCAATGTTATTTAGCACTTCCCTGTTGCTTGGCAATATTTTACCTAGGTGTTTCCCGTATCTTTGCAATTTTTTTAAATCTATTTATTGAGGTACGTTTGACTACATACTTTGTGGTATAAAATTACACTTCATTGAATGATGCATATAGAATGCACTTTAGAATCATTATGATCTTGAGTTCATAGAAAAGTGCTTTAATTTCGCTATTTTCCGGGCACTTTTCCAATTTTTCTTATATCACAAACTTTACTCCCACAATGGTGAATATTTAAAAACTATAACCATAACAATATTGTTGTTTTCAAAATTATATAGATATCTCAAAACTTCACAAGTAACAAACGATTTGTACTGAAAGAAGATAATCATTATTTGTAAACCACTTATCAGATATGTAAGTATGAAACATTCTAGGGGCATGATTTCTGAACGACGCAGTATATCTTTACAATACTTCAATATTAGAACTCCTCCTTCATGTACTGGCAATTTTTCTAACTGGGTAATCGACTCTTTCCCCTGAATCATACTCGCTAAACTAAAATCTTATTTACTTCTAATTCGCAGATCAAATTTATACATTGAACTGTTTTACGGCTCCTTAAAAAAAGATATTCCGCAAAGAATAGATTAATGCATGATGCTTTTACGTTTAACATGTCGGTTACATTATTTTGAAGTCGTTGTGAAGGCCCACAGTATGACGCTGTGGATAAATGTAGTTAATATTTTCATTACATTTTGCCTTTGTTGCAAAACCAATTGTTGTCTTGAAATTGTCGAAGTAGTTTTTCCATAATGTCTAAAATACAACAATATTCCCAAAAAAGAATTCGAAGGTGGCGCCAATCAGTAACCATGATGAATACCACCAAAGGACAGTTGTTACCCAAACAACACAGATGATATGAATATTATGATTGAAGAAAACCGGCATGTAATTTACAACGGGAATCATAGTTGGGCAATGTGCATACTACATGAATTTCGACATTGCAATACCATTTAGATGCTTTCCATTTTCCCATATAAAAATTCGTAAATAGGCGGTTGTCATTGATAAATCTAAAAAAACTTGCCAACATGTTACTTTATTCTGCATGATGGCACAGTCCGTCATACAATTGATTATACCAACAATCAATAAAAAATCGAATTCACTACCACAAGAACCTGCTGAAGAATTCTATAAAAATATTTCCTTGTTTACAGTATTAGAGTTACATTTCCTTTCAATTCGGTTGAGAAAACCATGATTAAAATTGCTTAGAGCTAGATATTTTTTCTGAACCACTACTTCAGATATATAATGATCTAGACAATAAAGTTATAAGTTTACTTCTTGCCATTCCAAAAAAAAAATATTATGATCCGCCACTTGTTACACATAAAAAACCGTTTGAAAAAGCTACTCAACGAAACCAGTCAAGAATATATGTATCTTGGGCATGGGCAATAGTTTGTGGAAAAGCAGAAATCAAATTGTGGAGGAAGGCTAATGATTTTTATTTTTGGACTTTTCACTTGAAGAAGCTTTACATATTAATTAACTTCCGCTTTAACAGAATGTGTTTAAGTTTTGGGTATAATTTACAAAAGACAACTAACCTTTACTTGGAAATTCTCAAACAATTGAAGTACTGCACATAAAACTTCGTTAGGGTTTTAGAAAACGACAAAATATTACTTTTAGTTCACTTTTGTATATAATAATAATAAATTATTTCGTTTAGGAAACAGGATCCAATACTAATAAAAATTTTAAATCATCTACCGAACGAAATAACACAACTCGGAACCGGAAATTAGCAATAGATTTCTTGTTCAATCATCAAGAACATATATTACATATTTCATTCAATGGTAGTCCTAGACATACATAATTTTTTATGTGTCAGTAATAGTCTAAGAGATAGAGCTGGTTTTTGCTCGTCATCCTGAAAATGGACACATTTATTGTATTAATTTCAATTCGATGTCGAAAACCCCCATACACCTAATTTAGCTATAATTGGTTCAAGTTCAAGGTCATGGTCAAAGTCATATTCGGACCTGAAATTTTTCGCTCTTTCCAAATCAGTAATGAAAAATGTGGCTTCGTATTAAAAAAAATATATATATATATATGACGTCATACACACCACATTAATGACGTCATGAAAAATATATTTATGTCATTTAGCTGTACGTCCTTTTGGATTATGATTTCTTTTGTGTAAGCAAAAAAATTGTACAAATGGCGTTCTTTTTACTTAATGACGAAGTTCATCCCTATTTCTGACAAGTGTACCCCTGTCCGTCAGCTTGATGGTAACGCTCTAGGCCTCTCGGGAATTTGCTTAAATGCATCACAATCTTGTATGCAGCCAATTTTGGAACGTTTACTCGATGATGAGCATGACCAAAAAAAATTACCACTTTCACCCCCTGTAACTATCCTCGGTTATCACTTCCACTGGCGGCTGCCTAGAAGCGTGATGTAGTTCAGGAATTGAACTTAATACGATAAATGTGTCCATTTTCAGGATGACGAGCAACATTCCGCTCTATCTCTCCTACTATAAATGTTGCAATCAAACGATACCAATTATATAGCTATACTTTTAATGTTTAAGCAATTTCTGGCAATAACACCACATGTCACGAAATTACTGTATATTGTGAAACATTTCGGGGTCTAGGTCAGACCTCGTTGTCAAAGAAACTATGAAAATAGGCACAATTCTAAAAATTTAAAATTAAAATGTTTGACAAAATGTATTATTTGCCTTATGACGTAACTAAGAGAATTTAATTTGATAATATATAGGATAACACAGAAAAAAGATCATATAATAATAAAGTTTCTTAGAAATTGAAACACTTTGGAAGGGCTGTTCCTCAGAATTTAATGTGGCGCTCCCAGGTGCGACTGTTATAAGTGCATTGCAAAAATACGACCAAAAATATTGTTGATTCAGTGATACCATTATGATTTTAATGAGATCACTGATTATATGGCTTCTGGGTTGCTACAAGACCGATCTAGATGAGTATTCATCAATATGTTACAGACCTGTAATTCTACCACAGCCCCATAGAATTAATGAGTGCATAAATAACGATGGAGAGGACAGTCATTATTAATTTTTCTGTCCAAATTATTAGGGAAATTTGTTCAATAAATAATCGTTTAATACTAAAGTCTAAATGCATCTTTATTTAATAAAATCATATAACAATTATTTGTTCTTCGAATTGTTACTTTGTGGTATTCCAGTATTTATACGAAAATGCTGGAAACGACTGTGCAGTCTAAAATAATTAATGAGTTAGAAAATCAAAGGCAATTAAGAAAATACATTTCTTTTCACACGGATCTAATACACTTTCAAAAAGTTTAAGAGAAAAATCACGTGATGAGTAAAAGTAGTGATATGAAATTATTTCGAAGTTCACCAAACGTCAGTCGAGTGAATTATTTCTTAGGGGGAATTTGGAATCGCAGTTTAGAAAACCTAACCAGCGAATAATTGTTAAAAAATTTCGACCTATTTTAACAAAAATACTTGTAAAATTCCCATAAAATGTGATTATTTAAAACAAATTGGACACTAAAACAAATATTATAAATTCTTTAAAATTCTATCATCCGTTTTTCCAAGCTGTTAATTTAAACACTGTACTGTCGACCAGCAAAATGATTTCAGTGATGTTTCGCAAGTTTTCTCATACAATACCAATTCCTTAAGAAGTAGAGAAGAGTTCGGATGTACCTACTATAATTTCAGACTCTTACTACTGAGCAGCTGCAACTTCCTATCGCATACGCTTAAATGATAATGACTGTGGTTATTGTTTGCTTATAACTGCACTTCTTGACCTAAAATTTCTTGAACTAGCACATTTTTTAAACACAATATTTCACCTAAAATATCGGGAAAACACTTTGTATATCAATCCTAAAAAGATTATTTCACACAAACTGTAAGATCATCCATTTCAATATTGTTGAAAATTAAAAGAAATAGCTCATCCATCCAAAAGTTATAATGGAGAATGACTTTATGGCAGGATCTACCGTGTACGCCCGTTTGCTTTACAAAAGTTTCTCGTAACAATAAAAAAACAAAAAATATCTTGTTAAGGAAACAGGAAATAGCAATAAATTTTTTCTAAAGTTTTCTATATAGAAAACGGGTATGTCAAGATAAATGAATGCTTTGATGCTTACAAGGAAGCGTTCGATCAATCTAAACAATGGTCAATCACTCATATTCTTCTAAATTACCTGTCCGATCCTTCAGAATGCTGCTTACTCGGCCCGAACATTGGCACTTAGGAGCCTTCGGCATATTGCAAGGCATTATATGGAATTGGTTGAAAGCTACGCATTGCGATCCCCCATTTTCGCTATACTCTGCTCTGTATCCGTCCCAACATGTACAAGTTGTTGTAGTGGATTTCGCATTACTGCTGGCCAGGCTTGAGAAGTAGGTCATCAAGATGACGAGAGCCACTGGAATCCTACATTGAGAATATCTCATTTATAATAAATGAAGGTAACTAAGTGCTGAAAGGGATATATATTACAGAGGACACCTCATTTAAATATTAGCTCATTTAGAGAAATTTGCCATTAAAGATGTTTGCTGATATTTAGTATTGTAACAGAAATTGTTTAATTCTTGAATATATTCTAATGTGAAAATATATAAAAAATGTTGTCTCATACGGAAAGTCCTTCAGCTCACGCAATTGTATGAAAAATAGAGCTTGATATGAGGACTTGGCTTGGGATCGAATCCCAGTCAAGTCAAAGTTTTTTCAATTAATTAATAATTGTAAGACAATTTCGGTGGGGGGGGGGTACACTCGTCTCTGATGTAAATGGCAAAAGTCGGGGAAATCGACATCTGCCCCTTACCAACCCGCAATGAGGCAGCGTGGTAAGGTACGCCTCATATCACCTGTAAAATTCTCAAAATATACTTCATCTTCTCAATCCTTCGAGACAATTATTTCCACAAAAAGATCGTAAGCTCTTCATCTATTCCCACAAGCCCTTAAGTGTCTCTGAATAGTTCTTTAACTTTTTTCTTCATTAATACATTTCTTCCCGCGTTTAGTTATTCAAGGCCAATTCCTCAAACTCTAGCTTTTCCTCTTAATCCTTCGAGCCAGTTCTTGAATATTTCAGTCCTACAAAAAGACCATTTTTCAACCTATATTCAACTCTCTTCAATACAGTTCCTCATCCTTCTCATAGATCTTAAGCCCTTCTTCTTCGTTTCTTCTCACGACCATAAATTCTCTAGGTCCACAGCTTTTCAAGTTCCTTGCAGCTGCGCTATGGTTCAGTTTCTCATTTGGTGTTCTCAAGGTGTTGCATTGACAACAAAAAGTCCGAGTTTTGCTCTAAAAATTGTTACTCCAAAATTAACTTCAGGTCTTATTTGCATTATTTTTTGTTCTTATTCTTTTTACATTTCTGATATAATTTTATTCATTGTCCATGGTCTTTTTGCGTTTTACCACTTAGCAAATTTATCAATTGTTGCTGCTCTTTAATTTTTTCATTTAATTTTGCCTTACTGAAATTTCTTATCTTGAATGAACCATTAACAGAATCACAATTTATTATCCCAATCTTCTGACACCAAATGTTTAATAGGGTTCCTAATCAAACTTGTATTCCAATGAATAATATTTTTTACAGACGATGTTTAGTGTTTCACGGTTCATAATACATGAGTTAACTATATCCCGATTGGATCTTCGTAAGTTCTGCAAAAAATGCGGAAGCTTGCTTGAACAATCGCGTTTTGTTCAAAGGACAACTGAAAGTTTTTAAATATAATTTGAGTTGCGTATCCCTACACATTCAATATTTATCACAGCATATATTTGTTGCCTAAAGGTAAAGGTTATACCGATCTTACTACTGAATTTGTTTGAGTGTATTACATCCTCTCTTATTGTTTTCTGAAGGATACTTGTGGCATATTTTTCAACGTCTAAGTGTTTATTGGGAAATAACACCACACTTTAAAGGAAGTTGCTGTATATTCCAAACGTTTCGGGGTCTATATCAGACCGCGTTGTCAATGGCTAAGAAACTACGGATTAAAAAGGTACAATTCGAAGATGTAAATTTTAATATTTGACAATGTTTATTATTTGATTTTTGACGTAACTAAGAGAATTTTATTTGTAATATACAGGGTAGCACAGAAATTTCTAAAAATCATATAATCATAAAGTTCCTTTCAAATTGGAAGAATTTGAAAGGAGATCTTCAGAACTTTATGTGGCGCTCCTAGGTGCGACTTTCTTATAAGATAGTGCATTCGCCAAAAACGCGACCAAAGAACTTTGTTGATTCAGTGATCCCATTAAAATCATAAGGGAAAACCTAGGAAAAACCTTATGAACTATCCCGATATTGGGTTGTTCACAAGGACATGACCATTAGCAATTTCTTCCTTAATCATCGGCAGCCAGGAAAGACTGAATTCTACGGAGGTAGTAGCGATACAATCGTTTTCATTTAACAAAATTAAAGCAGATTCTTTTAGTTTTCTTTTGGTGTTGTGTTCTTCTTTGTGTAATATAACTGAATTTTGAAACTGTATTTTATGACCAAGGTCCCAAGCATGTTCACAAATTTTGGATTTTTCAAATTGTCGTTTTTTTATGTAATTTTTGTGTTCGTTTATTCAAACATTCAGAGGTCTAGAGGCTTCTCCAATATAGAATTTATTACATTCACACGGGATTTTATAAATGCAATTTTTTGTATTTTGAGTTGTGTTATTTGGTTTGGTTTTTGATATAATTGATTTTATTGTATTTCTTGTTTTAAATGATGTTTTGATATTATATCTGTTTCCCACTCTTTTTAGTCTTTCTGATAGACGACCCTGTATGTATGGTATAGTTATTGTATTAATGTGATTATCTTGGGAGTCAGTGTTGCTTGGTGAAGTTTGATGTTGGTTGTTAGGTATTGTTTGGTATTCCATTTTGTTAATAACGAGTTAAACAAAATGGAATACCAAACAATCCCTAACAACCAACATCAAACTTCACCAAGCAACACTGACTCCCAAGATAATCACATTAATACAATAACTATACCATACATACAGGGTCTATCAGAAAGACTAAAAAGAGTGGGAAACAGATATAATATCAAAACATCATTTAAAACAAGAAAATCACTAAAATCAATTATATCAAAAACCAAACCAAATAACACAACTCAAAATACAAAAAATTGCATTTATAAAATCCCGTGTGAATGTAATAAATTCTATATGGGAGAAACCTCTAGACCACTGAATGTTCGAATAAACGAACACAAAAATTACATAAAAAAACGACAATTTGAAAAATCCAAAATTTGTGAACATGCTTGGGACCTTGGTCATAAAATACAGTTTCAAAGTTCAGTTATATTACACAAAGAAGAACACAACACCAAAAGAAAACTAAAAGAGTCTGCTTTAATTTTGTTAAATGAAAACGATTGTATCGCTACTACCTCCGTAGAATTCAGTCGTTCCTGGTTGCCGATGATTAAGGAAGAAATTGCTAATGGTCATCTCCTTGTGAACAACCCAATATCGGGATAGTTCATAAGGTTTTTCCTAGGTTTTTCCTTATGATTTTAATGGGATCACTGAATCAACAAAGTTCTTTGGTCGCATTTTTGGCGAATGCACTATCTTATAAGAAAGTCGCACCTAGGAGCGCCACATAAAGTTCTGAAGATCTCCCTTTCAAATTCTTCCAATTTGAAAGGAACTATATGATTATATGATTTTTAGAAATTTCTGTGCTACCCTGTATATTACAAATAAAATTCTCTTAGTTACGTCAAAAATCAAATAATAAACATTGTCAAATATTTAAATTTACATCTTCGAATTGTACCTTTTTAATCCTTAGCTTCTTAGCCATTGACAACGGGGTCTGATCTAGACCCCGAAACGTTTGGAATATACAGCAATTTCCTTTAAAGTGTGGTGTTATTTCACCATAAACACTTAGACATCCTCACTTACTTTACGACTCTCACTGATTAAGCTAGAAAGGAAGGTTGCAACCTAATTCAACAAATTCGGTAACACGATCAGTGTAAAGTACGCTACCTTCAGGAAATATATGCTCGGTATTCATTTTCATATCTTTAAATAATTTTTTTCATACTACAAATATAATTATTTATGTAGTTAATCTTCCTACATTTATTAATATTGACTTGGCCGTATCTACCCTTTCGAAAAAAAAAAAAAGATATTGTTTCACTGGAATTAAAGAAATTCATGTTGAAATTCTGTTAAAAAAATACATGTCGAAATAGGAAATGTTTCGTATTTAGTACTCTATATGTTCAAAATGTAACTGTCCTGGTTTATTACTTATTTCACACGAAAACCCGTCACCATACATTTTTTATTACATTATGTATGGTCGAATCCTTTTCTCTCTTTCCATAGCTACTCAAAGGTGAAACTTGTGGATTATGAAATATTCAAGCTTACCCTCCAACGCGTATTTGTTTGCAAGCCCTATATATTGGTAAAATATATTATCAACAGTCTTGGTGTCTTATCACACTAACAATTGAAATAAGGCCGGTATCTCGAAAGAAAATGTATGACCATAATATTTTTGCCAAATCCGGAAATCATGTTGCATTTATATTTGAATAAATAACATTTTGTTTTCTGTGAATTGTGATTTTCAAGATTATATTTTTTTATAATACGACAACTTGATTGTAACTTTAGTTATAATAATTTAAATTAATGAGTCAAATTGAGCAACATTATTTATTTCTATAATGATTCCAGAATAACCATAACTTAATTCTGACCCATTAGAAATGTTAAAGTAATGGCATCAAAGAACTTATAACTGCGGAATCTCCGTAATTGCAAACCCTATAATTAAAAAAACTTCCATTTAAGAATGATAAATGACCCTTGCCATACTTTGGGGCCTTTTTGTGCTGGATAATGTCAAAGATAAATGTAACTTTAAAACAAGAATATCACTTCAGTTATATAGTTTTTAGACTCATCTCACTTACATGTTTTGCTCGATTTAACTAAAACGTATATAGTTATTCATATTGAATATTCCTATTCATATATTTTCTGTACTGCTAATTAATATAATTCTACTTCAATTTCCATAAATTATATTTTAATTGGAGTGCCTGAATTTTTCTAAACGTAAGACAAAAAAAAAATTAAAAGTTCATCTTATTTTTAAATGAGATATTTTTGAAATATATAGCATTTACCCACTATTTAATAGACCAACAATAGTTATTTTTGTTGGAATTTCGAATAACCACGGTTGCCACGTTAGGAGATTTTGCCGAAACATTTTTTGCAATTTGGAATTTTTTGGGAATACATTTTCCAGGAGAATTCTTCAGGGCAAAAGTTGGCTCCGACATAACGATAGTTTTAGGTTAGGTTAGTTAGTTAAAGAGACTGTATTTCCATTACTAGGAATTTTAACCCGGCGACCGTCGATTTTTAGAGACGAAATATTTTCAGTCAGACAGACGTTAACTGCATTCGCCTTACTTAAATTGTAATAACACTGATTCTTGAGTATGCGAATTATTAAATAAGAAAATGAATCATTTTCAGTAATGTTTACTACTATTAAGAATTGGGTTTTATTTACTTATTATTTTAATAGTTACACAGAGCATTTTGAACTATGGGTTTTTAGTGATTGTCATTATGAGTTTTACCTGTTATTTTCTGTTATTTCGAGACAATAATTTGTTTTTTAGAAATTAATTTGCTTATATAATACTTTGGGGAATTTATCGCAAAAAGTACCAAATCTGGGGATTTTGAAGATTTTATTGGCGAAATGAAACTGTTTGACCTGGCAACCCTACGAATAACATCTAAGAATAAACTGATTTGTACACAGTAATTACTCTGATTCTCCACATCTTGAAATTTTTGTGGAGATCCATGAAGCCGTTGTGATAATAATCCAGGGGCGTTAAATCTGCAGCAGTTCTCATCATCTATTGAACCTAAAAACTAAATTTGTACCTTTTATTACTGACTGTAAAATTCATAGAACAAACTACGCCAAATAGTTACTCGTTATTGGGGTGTTGTACATATTTTGTAAATTTTCATCATTCTACCTTTATGGTCCCCAGAAATACCCACGATGTTATAGATAGGATTCAATACATGATATATAATGAGCTGTTATTTTGACGTTAAATTTAGTGAGGTCGGTTCAAGTTAGTAAAATGGATATAAGAATTGTTTTCACCAGAAACCCTGAAGACTAAATGGTTTTTGAATAACTTAAATGAACTAGAAAAAGGAGAGGAAGGAGAAGTAGATCTAAAGAAGAGAAGAATAGTATCGAAGTATTGACAAGAATTGAGGAATTTGTTTTAAAGATCTGCCCGGGTGAAGAAATAAACAAAAGAAGGAAAAGCTGGAAAGACTGGTCAATGGAACTTGACCCAATAAGATGTCTTTCGTGTGAAAAGGACTGAGAAGAAGTAGCATTCTGTAGGGGTTATGGGGCATAACTTACCATGCCACTTTAATGCTTAAGAACCTGTGCGGAATCAGAAAATGGCTACAAGTTTAAATGAAAGATCTGCCTACTTCCCAAGGGACACTAAATAACTTAACAGAATATGAATCTGCTCTGCTTCTTTTATTTCTAATTATCGATCTATTAGAAGGGATTTCACGTGATGAGAGCATCTGCTGGTGATTGGTTGTGCCTGGTCTGTTTTATGTGACTAGTACAGAGCTCCATGCCGTAGGAAGGCGGGAGCTGTCATCGTATCGGTTTAGACAGAGGGGACGTTTCTCTATTTGTATAGATTCGCGAATAGTAGATGTCCTAAGTGAATTGAGGGATATTCCTACTGTCTTCGAAGATGATGGGCTGTCCTGTTTATATATGATGATGCGCGAGAGCTGAAATCGGATCTTTTTACGAACTGGTAGAGAGTGTTCATATTGATTGTTGACACGATTTTGGTAAACTCTTCGATCTCCGTTAGGTACTTTGTCTTTAAGGTTCCCGGTTAAGTTGGCTATAGTTTGAATGGTGTAGAAAACTGTCTTTATTTGATGTCTGTGTAGGATAAGTGCTTTTTATCACTAACTCATCGAAGGTACAAAAGGAAGGCTTTTTGGTGATGTTGGTTTGTTTCTGATGGTGTTGGTGTTGGTGTATTCGGGGTTGATTGAAATTGATGAATTAGACACGCAGTGTGGTTCGGATGATAACCGGTTTCTTTCTGAAATTGTTTTGTCTATTTCTGTCAATATCTGTTAATCGGTTAGATTTGAGAGCGAAATGTTTCATTACAGTACTCAATTGGGCAGGATCGTGACGTGATTGGGCATTTAAGAATCGATTGGTATGGGTTGGTGTTCTATAGGAGGTATGTGAGAATCTGTCATTGTTGGTTTTTGTTATGAGGACACCAAGAAAAGGGAGAGAATAATCGGGCTCAATTTCCACTGAGTCTAATGACCAACATATCTAAGCCAACGGATGGTTTTAAATTAGACAAGTTTAGGGCCTGGGTTTAGATTTGTTTCAAGAAAATGTTAGCAAGCACTGGAGAAAGAGGTGAGCCCATCGGGGCCCCACGGACTTATTTGAACAGAGTGTCTTGAAATGAAATACGTGTTAGAAGAACAGTGTTGTACACGATTGATGATGTCAGAAGTGATATTGTGTTTTGTTTTTAGAATATTTATCGTTTCCGAAATAGGGGCGTTGGTGAATAGAGTTAGAACATCGAAGCTAACTTTTACTGAAATCCTATAAGAGCCTAATATATCTAAGAAGGAAGAAGAGTCTTTACGTACGAGGATGCTTGCTCGGCTAGAAGTTTGGCTAAGTACTTGGCTAATTTTGGGATCGGAGATTGTACCGAACTGACAGTAGGCCTAAGAGGAATATCGAGCTTATGAATCTCGGCTAATCCGTAAATATTTGGAACTTTGAAAGTATTAATTATTTCATACCCTGGGATGTGGAGTAGTGAATTCATCTTGTGAGAATAGTCGTTAGTGTTGAGAAGTAAGGTCGCGTTACCTTTTTCGGCAGGTATAATAGTTATGTCATCGTTGTCACGTAGTTGTTCCAATGCATGTCTTTCATTAGAAGTTAGGTTTGAGTTTGGCGGCTTTGATGTGCGGAGTACTCTAGCAATATCCTGACGATAATCTTCAGCCTCAATATCTGACAGTTCAATCATAGCTACCTCAACATATATATATATATATATATATATATATATATATATATATATAAATGAATTAATATCCACAGTTTAATAAATTGAGAAACCAAAAAAGGTCTCAAACTACTTTCTTTAGCCTGTATTAGTAGAGAGCTTATAATGGAAAAATTAAGATAAAACCTCAAACAATATTTTTATCTTTGAGTTATCAACAATGCGCCTTATAGTTAGTTATAGTTAGTCAGAAATCATACATTATTGTTTAAAAGTGTTATATAACTTAGGGTACTACTTACCATTCGAATCATTTCTAAAAAACTAATACAGTTAACGAAGGCTCAAAATGAGGAGCAAAACAACAAATTTTGTCCACTACTTAAATTTTGGTCTAATTTAGTTTTTGATCTGGGATTGAATATCCGAAGAGACCAGAAGATTTCAATGGGTGAAACACTGTAGGTATTCGAGAATAGAAAATTGAACAACATTGTCAAGTGGAATATCATTACACAAAAGTTTTGACCTCACTGAATCGAGTAAAATCATTTTCCGATCCATATAACACTTACAACAGATGTCTGCTTAAAAACAATTTTCATTCTCAATAAGATTCATAAACTACAATGGTGATTTCTGAAATAAAGTTTCCCAATAATTTTATTATTATAATTTTATTATGATTACTCATATCTCATGTGTTTTAAGATATTAATCCGTGATATAGTATCGGTATTTTAACCTAAGTGCGCGATTACGGGTTACTATCATGTTACTACTTTTACGGAAGTCTTTCTGAAATGCAAGGGCATGACTTTTGGGCATCGGCTCACTAACATTGGGTGTGACCGAGCATCACTCATGATTACTTTTAATAAATGCCTTTAGAAATTTATGTCGGATGCGTCCGATACTACTAAAGTACTTCCATAATTTATAACGAATAATTCATATTTACATCAGTATTCACAAGAAAAGTTTGAATTGTCAAATTTGTAGGTAACTTAACTATAAAATTCAGCGGAATGATTAACACCGTGTGAACAAGGCCAAAACCTAAAAAAACGCTTAAATTTCGAATTTTCTCTGACTCAACTTAATACAACTTTTAATAACTAAGTCAGTGGATCTAAAATGAGTTTCGCTTTAGCGATGAAAATACTTTTCAACATTATGGCCACTCGACAATTTTGGAATATTCAATATATTTTCAAATTTTCCTGTACTCTTCTAGCTCACAAACTTTGTTTGTTTATTTCATTTTAACCTATCCTTTTAAAAATTATGAAAAAATATATTTGCATTTCTTCTAAATTTAGTTTCGAAGATACAGAAAGCGTGATCGGCCGAATTTCTTGTATTTTCGATTTCCTAAATTTAGATTTTAAAAATATATATGGGTTCTCATAACAAGCCCTTGCATTCGGTATTCTAAACGATTCGTTCGATTTTTTCCTTGTTTTTGAATTTTATTTAATTTGTAATTTGTCCAGCGGAATAAACATTAGTGTCTTGTGTTAGGTTTCATGTTAATTTTGAGTAAGACTATATTCTCTCTATTTCAACATTTGTCATTCAAAAGTTCCCTAATAAATCAAAATGCGTTTATTTCTATTAAGAAACTTGTATTGATAATGAGTTTCAACTTTTCGGGTTCAGCTAATTTAGAGAAAATTGTTGTCACGGAACCTTAAAAACTGTTTTGATAACTGCTGTTACTTTGCAATGCAATATATAGTAGTCCATCATTCCGTGACTAAGAACAAAATAAAAGTCAGTAACCTGAAACTTCGTATGCAGCCTAAATATAACGAATCTCTGAAAATCTGTCCAGGCCGAAACATAGAAAGTGGTAAGTTTTGCTTCAATCCGACAGAAAGGGGACTTTGCGCACATGAAGTTAAATATTTGCAGTTAGCTCCATAAAATTTATTTGGAATGAAGGGCTAGAGTAAAAAGGTGTATTCTATTGTTTTTGCTCCCCTTCCCCTCAATGAAAATACTGAATAAGAGATCAAAAATGAACCGGAAAACATTTAACTTATTTGTGGGTCTGATACTATTTTTGTCGGCTGGTATTATCGAACGAGAATAGCTACCATAATTTGATGTCATAACTTTTGTAGACCATTTTTTGGCCATATTACGTCATGTGGTATTTTGGTATGATTTACTTTAAAAAAGCTTTACTTAAAAACTTGATGCCTCAAACGTCACAATATTTGAAATTAAAGCCTCAAGCTTTTAAGAAAATTTTAATTTTTTTAAGATACGTGCTTATATAAGTTGTATTAACGTACAATTTTTTTTTTTTTTGATGCATGCATGTAACCTGATTTCTTCTCCTGTTGAGAACCAATTTGAATAGTTATTCTTTTCTTTAATAGAGTGTACAGCAGGATTGATAAAATTCAAATGTGAGTAAAGAATTCTATTCGAAAGTAGATTTAATTTGAGAATGGATACATGCATGCATGGAAGTCGAGGCTCATATACCCCATAAATTGGCCAATTTTCGATATGTATATTTTTTTAAATATATTCTACTAAGGAAGTCCGAGATGGTGTTACCTGGTCCCGGCCTATTAAGGTTGTACATATTAAATAAAAAAATAAAGAATAAAAGCTGAAAAGTTGAAAATGAAACATTTAAAAAATATTAACCGACTTCCAAATAGAACTAAACAGTTGAAAATATTAAACAAAACACAACACTAGACGATAAATATATCATTCACTGTTATTCGGTACCTACACACAAAGTAAAATTTGGAAACAATAAAAGGTACTCACTCTGTACAAAGTAATTTCCTACTTTTCTAGAATATTTTTCAAGTCGCTGTCAAGCAACAGTCAAGTCTGATGGATGAAGTAGTAGATAAGTAAGCAATGCAGGATTTTAGGTTTACTTGGCACCGATTCCGAAAATATACTAGATAGATAGGTAAATAATTTGTACAGAATGAGCACCTATTTTTGTTTATATTTTTTAAATACTGAATTGATTCGGCCGATACTTGTTGGAAATTCATTATAATAATTAACTGATACTACAATTGCAATTTCCACAAATTACGTTTTTTGAAAACTGTCCGACGCGTTTCGACTAATGTCTTTGTCAAGGAACTAGACTAACTGGGTATTTCTTGAGGAAGAAAGTATTTATATTCGAGAAGTGATATAATTACTAGGTACTTAGTTTTAAACAGGATTATTTAATTTTATTACAGGTAAAAAGATTAACTAAAGAGGTTTATTCAGGGAGATTTATTTATTTCTGTCTGGTCGTTTAACAAATTACCGGTATTTTTAAGTTTATTAATCTCCAATGATTCTAAAAGGTTTAATTTATTGTCTTTATTTTCTGAATGTAATAATTTAAAATTTTCATCGAAAAGATGATTTTCTGTTACTAAATGTTCAGCATAATTGGAATCTGTTTTTTGATTAATTGAAAGAATAGATACGTTTTTTACACGCTCTGCCGCTTTGACCGATATAGGCTTTAGGACATGACCCACATGATAATTTATAGACTCCAGATTTATTTTTTGGATCGATTTTTGATTTGTTATTTTTAATAAATTTTCCAAGACTATTGTTTGTTTTGAATGCAATGTTAATATTCTGTTTTCTTAAAAAGGATGCTATTTTTGAACTTGGTTTGCCAAAATAGGTTATACTATTATATGAATCAATATTGGTTTTGCTGTCAGGGTAAACTTCTCTTAATGCCTTTTTGTGTTTTTGATTTCTAAGAATATTTTCTATTAATTCGGCCTCAAACCCGTTATCTACTGCTATCTGTTTGATTATGTTTAATTCTTTCTGAAAATTATCTGGTGATTGTTTTATGGAAAGTAATCTATGAACCATACTATTGTAAGCGGAAAGTTTTTGTTGATATGGATGTATAGAAGTGCGGTGAATCGTTAGATCGGTTTGAGATGGTTTGTGAAATATTGAAAACCCGTGTTTGCCATTTACCTTGTTAACTGTTAGATCTAGGAAATTGATTTTGTCATCTTGTTCACACTCTATAGTAAATTTAATATTTGGATGGATATTGTTTATAAAATTGAGGAACGTTTCTAATTGTCTATTCGTCCCTACGAAACAAGCTAAAATATCGTCTACATATCTATACCAATAAATAAAATTTTTAGCCAATACGTTTTGGTGAATTTTGTTTTCAATATTAGCCATGAAAATTTCTGCGAGTATGGAACTCATAGGGTTCCCCATAATCAAGCCTTCACGACTTGTGTAAAAAACATCATTGAATTGAAAATAATGTTGTTTAAGACATGTATCTAATGCTGTTAATATATCTGTTTTTATTATTGGGTTAATGTTGTTTTTATCTAATATGTCGGAAATTATAGTGATAGTGTCTGATGGAGGTATACTGGGGAATAAATTCTGAACTTCAAAAGAAATTAATTTGGCATTAGACGGTAGACTAACATTTTTAATTTTTTCTACAAGCTCTAAAGAATTTTTAACACTGAATTTTGAATGAAAGTTGCAGGAATTTTTAATAACATTTATTAAAATTTTTGAAATTTTATAAGCTGGAGCTGTCATATATGATACAACTGGACGGATAGCTTAATTTTGTTTATGGAGTTTGATTAATGAATACAGTTGTGGCGGTTGTGGGTTCATCTGAATCAGTTTAAATTTTGAGATATCTTTGAATATTATATTTTTTACTCTGTGTATAGCTACTGAACGTCAGTGCATGTTGCATTTATTGCCTAGTGTTGTGTGTTCTTAAATACATTCAACTATTTAGGTCTCCGTGGAATTCGATTAATATTTTTCAAAATGTTTCATTAAATATGTGCTGCCTGCCGCATTGATCAACAATGATAGGATTTTTCTGAAGAATTACTATTTAGCTACAGACACTAACTAGTATTTACATATATTTTTATTCTAACAAATTATAAACCGAAACCGGTCTTGTAAACGAGTTTCAAACACATTTTCTTTAAAGTACTCTCTAGTCTTTCTATACAATTAATTAAATACAACTGTTAACAGCAAATATTTTATAAATGATTCTAATCTCTTAGAGGTAGGATATCTTCTTTGCCTCATAAATTGAAAAGGATTGTCTGACAGAACGAAGAATATAACAATTCTCTACAAAGAAGAACGTTGTACTTTTCTTTCTGAGAAAGAATTCAATTTCTCATTACTTTAGAGGCAGCTTAATGCTCGAGTTAAAATACAAAGTAATTGGAAACAGACGATTCTTTTCTTGGAATAGGTGTTTGAAATGAGTCTCTAATTTAACGTTATAAATAATATAAAACTTCATTTGGGTATAATGAGTTTTCGAATCTACGATGCTGAGCTTAAGATTCCATTCATCAAATCGAATTAATTCCGATAAATTCCAATTTGTTACCTAAAATAAAATCTATAAAGTTTTCTCTATTAGAACAAAAGCTTAAGAACTCTTTTTAATTATTTAATGTAAGCAATACCTGGTCGACCACTATTATCGTTGTTACGTGAACTGTTAAAAGATACTTTTTTCCAAAAATTTTTTTACCGACTTAAAAAAAGAGTAGGTTCTCTAGTAGTGTGTTGACGTTTTTGTGTGTGTGTATGATTAGCGATTACTCCAAACAGCTTGTGAGTGTCAGAGAGTGTGAGACGTACAGTTTTTCAGAAAGGCGAAAAATAGTGCTATTTTAAAGTAAATTTTGTAACGGCACCTCTACTATCTAATTTAAATTTTATTTAAATTATCTCTGTGCGAATTCTTGGATGAAATTAGATGAAAACCAGCTTCAAAAAAAGCAAATTGCCAATTCGTCTGAATAAGTTAGAATTATCTGAAAGAATTTCTTTATTATTAATACCTAGGGCAAAAAGTTATTCTTTGTAAAAGTTATGTATGGTCTGATATCTAAAATGAAATCACTTTTTTCGATTGTACCTTGTATGTTTGTAAAAAAATGTGAATCGGCTTCGAAAGGGAAGTACCTTAATTTTTGGCAAACATAAAAAATTGTTGTGGAGCAAATCTGATTTGGTTACTGCTCACTAATTTAGGCAAAAGATGTCATGCTCAACTTGTTGTAATTTACTCCTTTGACTTCCCAAATATTATTATATTACAGTTCTCTAAATCAGTCCAATATAGTTTAGTCTAGCTCCAAGACCCAATCTTCATTTCATTTGTATTGGAACAACCCTTATGACTTAAGAATGGTGGTGATTAGATTTATTTGTTAAATTATAGGATAACATTGTAAAGTGATGATCTCGACCTTTTTGGGTTTCTCAATTTATTAAACTGTGGATATTAATTCAAATATATATATATATATATATATATATATATATATATATATATATATATATATTATCATCACTTTACAATGTTATGCTATAATTTAAGAAATAAATCTAATCACCACCGTTCTTAATTCATAAGGGTTGTTCTATGAATCTCTCCAGTCCAAGTTCCAATACAAATGAAATGAAGATTGGGTCTTGGAGCTAGACTAACTATATTGGACTAATTTAGAGAACTGTAATATAATAATATTTGGGAAGTCAAAGGAGTAAATTACAACAAGTTGAGCAGGACATCTTTTGCCTAAATTAGTGAGCAGTAACCAAATCAGATTTGCTCCACAACAATTTTTTATGTTTGCCAAAAATTAAGGTACTTCCCTTTCGAAGCCGATTCACATTTTTTTACAAACATACAAGGTACAATCGAAAAAAGTGATTTCATTTTAGATATCAGACCATACATAACTTTTACAAAGAATAACTTTTTGCCCTAGGTATTAATAATAAAGAAATTCTTTCAGATAATTCTAACTTATTCAGACGAATTGGCAATTTGCTTTTTTTGAAGCTGGTTTTCGTCTAATTTCATCCAAGAATTCGCACAGAGATAATTTAATAAAAATTTAAATTAGATAGTAGAGGTGCCGTTACAAAATTTACTTTAAAATAGCACTATTTTTCGCCTTTCTGAAAAACTGTACGTCTCACGTCATTGCAATATAATGAGACTACATAGAGGTACTCCTTAGTAGAATAAAATATAAATTAGTTAAGCTTAATGTTTATGGACTTGATGGGAATAACAACACAAATACTTTTTGTAATTTTTGTCAGAGCAATAAAGAAACTATATAAAAGGCACAAATTGTAAAATTTAAAATTAAAATGTTTGAAAATATTATATAATGTATGACGTAGTTAACAGACATCTAATAGAACTAAATTTTATAATATATAATGTAGCACAAGAACATTCATATAATATTAAAGTTCCTTTAAATTGGAAGTGCGTCTTTGTAAGAGTGCGTTCACCAAAAATGCGATCAAAGTGTTTAGAAGTTTCTCGAATATAGAATTTATGACACTCACAAGCTGTTTGGAGTAATCGCTAATCATACACAAACACAAAAACGTCAACACACTACTAGAGAACCTACTCTTTTTTTAAGTCGGTAAAAAATTTTTTGGAAAGAGGTACCTTTTAACAGTTCACGTAATAACGATAATAGTGGTCGACCAGGTATTGCTTACATTAAATAATTAAAAAGAGTTCTTAAGCTTTTGTTCTAATAGAGAAAACTTTATAGATTTTAATTTAGGTAACAAATTGGAATTTATCGGAATTAATTCGGTTTGATGAATGAAATCTTAAGCTCAGCATCGTAGATTCGAAAACTATTAACCCAAATGAAATAAATAACGTTATATCATTTCACTCTTCTTTTCGTATTAACTCGAACATTAAGCTATCTTTCTCAGTTAGAGAAATAAGACAATCCCAGAAATAAGTTTCCGGTGATCTCTTATGTAATTTAGAATACACCTGTCAATTATCAGATAGAGTGTCGGAATTCTTACGTAAGTTCGTTCGTGGTCTCCAGGTTAACAAGTCAGGGAATTGGACTGTGAAAGCTTGAAGAGTTTGAAAATTTGAAAAAATATATTGGGAACTATTCTTACAAAATTGTCGAGTGGCCATAATTTTGAACGAAGTATTTTCCCATCTAAATTTAGCGAAAATACAAGAAATTCGATCACGCTTTCTGTATCTTCGAAACTAAATTTAGAAGAAATGCAAATATATTTTTTCATAATTTTTAAAAGGATGGGCTAAAATGAAATAAAAAATATTTTACTCTTCTTCGTTATTATATCCAGTTAAAAAAAATCATTTTCTGATATGAATTTGTTGTCAATTATCAGATGGAGTGTTTGGACGTAAGTTCGTTTGGTCTCCAAACAAAGTTTGTGAGCTTGAAGAGTACAGGAAAATTTGAAAATATATTGAATATTCCAAAATTGTCGAGTGGCCATAATTTTGAAAAGTATTTTCATCGCTAAAGCGAAACTCATTTTAGATCCACTGACTTAGTTATTAAAAGTTGTATTAAGTTGAGTCAGAGAAAATTCGAAATTTAAGCGTTTTTTTAGGTTTTGACCTTGTTAACACGGTGTTAATCATTCCGCTGAATTTTATAGTTAAGTTACCTACAAATTTGACAATTCAAACTTTTCTTGTGAATACTGATGTAAATATGAATTATTCGTTATAAATTATGGAGTACTTTAGTAGTATCGGACGCATCCGACATAAATTTCTAAAGGCATTTATTAAAAGTAATCATGAGTGATGCTCGGTCACACCCAATGTTAGTGAGCCGATGCCCAAAAGTCATGCCCTTACATTTCAGAAAGACTTCCGTAAAAGTAGTAACATGATAGTAACCCGTAATCGCGCACTTAGGTTAAAATACCGATACTATATCACGGATTAATATCTTAAAACACATGAGATATGAGTAATCATAATAAAATTATAATAATAAAATTATTGGGAAACTTTATTTCAGAAATCACCATTGTAGTTTATGAATTTTATTGAGAATGAAAATTGTTTTTAAACAGACATCTGTTGTAAGTGTTATATCGATCGGAAAATGATTTTACTCGATTCAGTGAGGTCAAAACTTTTGTGTAATAATATTCCACTTGACAATGTTGGTCAATTTTCTATTCTCGAATACCTACAGTGTTTCACCCATTGAAATCTTCTGGTCTCTTCGGATATTCAATCCCAGATCAAAAACTAAATTAGACCAAAATTTAAGTAGTGGACAAAATTTGTTGTTTTGCTCCTCATTTTGAGCCTTCGTTAACTGTATTAGTTTTTTATAAATGATTCTATTAACTAACTATAAGGCGCATTGTTGATAACTCAAAGATAAAAATATTGTTTGAGGTTTTATCTTAATTTTTCCATTATAAGCTCTCTACTAATACAGGCTAAAGAAAGTAGTTTGAGATGAACAGATTTTCTATAAGTTTCTTAGTAAAATATGATAAGTGGAGGGATTTTTTCGAGTAAGTACAAAAAAATTGCACATATGTGAAAACATTATTTTTTTTTAATTTTATGTATTTCATTAAATTGTTAGTCAGCATATAGTACTAATTCTACTAACAATCTCTCGAAATTTGATTTGCTGCACCAGAACAAAGTCAATTTGGTTTAAATAGAAGTCCCAAGAAATAATAAATATTTCCTAAATGCATTCCCATTATTTGAAAGTATACCTACAGTATATGATATTTGTAGAATTTTCCATATCATATATATATATATATATATATATATATATATATATATATATGAATGTTCCAGCCAATCGTTCTGTTTGATGTATATTTGTTCGATATGCTTTACCACCATAAAATAATCAACACAAAAACTCACATTTCAAGCTATAGTTTCACTTTAACTCGAACTCCAACATTACAACAAAATCCATACGTGAAGCATCGACAAATTCACGAATGGTACTAAAGAAATAAAACGGTGACACTCTTCGTCAGGTGTTTTACAATAAGAGAACAGTTACTGAAGAACGTTAGTTGTGCCAATATTCTACAATGCACAATAATTAGCATCCGCACGTTTTCTTGATGAATTGACAAACACTCAGTTTCATCTTGAAGGTACTACGACCCTGCTGCTACTTAATTCAACATGCTCTTAGCCTGCACAATTTACTTGAAAAACAACGCAGGAAAATTAAAAACAACTACATCCATGAAAGTTTACGTACTTACTAATACTTAAAGTGGAAAAATTTGTTTGTTGGCAGAAATTTCCAAAAATTCGTTGAGTAGTAAAAAGGCAAGGCTATTCTGGAGGAATAACGTTGTATTATGTTATAAAAAAAGTTTTTACTGCAAAATGGCAAAATTTGTCTAATCGGGAAGATACGTGCTGCTTTGCTGCTTTATCAGTGCTTGATGAAATTAAAATAATCGTTGACCACATATTCCTGGGCTTTATGTTTAACCCACAATAATATTCATTAAGTTAATTTGAAAATTATAAGGATGTCTTAAATGCACTCATTAGGTATAATACATGAGGTCCTTGAAAAAATATGTGCAGAATCCTCGGCTGAAGATATGTTATACAAAAATAAGAAAAAAAGTTGATATAACCGACCTGGAAATACATGATGTTAACCAACATGTACGCCATGGGATTTTTTGAGATTTATTTATATTGTATATGATAAAGCCACTGAGAATATCTTGTTTGCCAAAGAAATATGATAAAGATTACCGGGTTCTGTTGTATTGACTAATGAATTAATGTGGTATTATTGTTGTTAGTTTGTTGCCATCCCACAAAAACAAGCCCAAAATCTGTAAACATTAACATGCTCATAAGTTTGATGAGCCACGCTTTAAAAACTTTCATTCGAGTTACTCAGGGAAGGATATGTAAAAATTGTGGAGATAGGAGTGGCAATACATGGTTTGGTTTTATCAATGAACTTGGTACCAGAGAAGCTCTCTTTTCAATAAAACTTTTTGTACAAAAATGTTTTGATCAAAGGCAGGATGTATTCATATGTTTTATTCACTACCAAAAATAATTTACTATTAATTTATTAAACCACTATAATGGCTGCATTGCAGTAATAATTCACATATTGTATTCTGCCACCTTAATGATTGGTCAATATTATTATATGAATTACTGAATAGTTTCAAATCATGTCAGAAATTGCTCAAAACGTAAAAGAAATTTATATATATATATATATATATATATATATATATATATATGTTTTAGGTGGTTTCCGGGAATTCATCCGCGTAGTTGATAACTGATCCCTGCCGGGATCGATGGTAAAATGACGACGTTTCGGCAGAGTCACATCTGCCCTCTTCAGGTCGGTTCGCATAAATCTCGTAGCCTTCTGCTTTCGCTTCTAGTTACTCGAATACTAAGATTTTCTGAAGCGAGCGCGCTGTTATATAGTCGCGGCTCGGCGCCTATCGGTTGACACCGTGAACAGCTGCGTGTGATTGGCCCACGACGCTCAGTGGGCACGGCTCCATCCCGCTGATTTGTTATTTCCGGTTGAGTTGTTATTGGACGGGTCCGGGCCGGTACGGTGTTTAATAGGATTTTTCAACAATTCGATAAGTTCTGAATTTCATTGCCTGCGTTTAGACTGTGAGGTCTCTTCGCTATTTCAATTGCCTCTCTTACGAGTCTTGATTTCGGGTGTTCTATATTTGCCAGTACTCTGGTGTTCTCAAAGTCTATTCGGTGTGACATCGTGGTGGCGTGTTCCGCAATGGATGTTGTTTTTTCATGCTTTCTTACAGCGTTCTGGTGTTCATCACGTCTAGCTTGAATTCTTCTATTAGTTTGCCCCACATAGGTTTTATGACAGTCTGCACATGGAATCTCGTACACTCCCTGTTGTTCTAAAGGGATCCTCGTCTTCGGAGTCCTCAACACCGTGCTTATTTTTCTGTCTGTATTGAAAATAGTATCGATATTGTGTCTCCGTAGAATTCTTGCAATACTGTCCGTGGTCCCCTTGACATACGGTAAATAAGCCTTGGTTATTGGTGTCTCATGCTCCTCGTCTGTTTGTCTCGGTTTTGACTTTAGGGCTCTTTGTATATTTCGGTCTGTAAATCCGTTTTGTCTCAGAGCTGTTTTTAAACTGTCCATTTCCTGTTTGATGTTATCCTGGTCAGCTAGCCTTTGTGATCTGTTACTAAAGTCTTGACGACGGCTTGTAGTTGGGGTGGGTGGTGATGAGAATTAGCATGAAGGTATCTGTTGGTGTGAGTTGCTTTCCTATATACTGTATGGCCAAGGGTTCCATCTTGCTTCCTATTTATGAGAACATCAAGGAATGGCAGTTGATTGTTGGCTTCAACCTCCATGGTAAATTTTATTTTGTGATGGATGCCATTAAGGTGATCTAAAAAAGAATTGAGGTGTTCCCTCCCATGAGGCCAAATCACAAATGTATCATCCACATACCGCAACCACAAACTGGGTTTAAGAAGTTGTTGTTCTTAGTGCCAACTCTTCAAAGTTCTCCATAAAAAGGTTCGCTATAACTGGTGAGAGTGGCGATCCCATTGGAGCTCCTTCCACTTGTTCGTATCGTTGGTTCTCGTAAACAAAATAGGTGTTCATCAGACAGTGCCTTGTTAAGTCTACAAGGTGTTGAGGTGGTTTGTATTTTGCTATTATGATATCCAAGGCTTCGTCGATAGGGATGTTGGTGAAAAGGGACACTACGTCAAAACTTACAAGAAGACACTCTGGTTGTAAGACTGTTTTTCTAAGAGTTTCGATGAAATGTGTCGAATTTTTTACATATGAGTCTGACCCCTCTGCAAACGGTTGAAGTTGTTGGGCTAGGTATTTGGCTAGGTGTTGTGTTGGGGATCCAATTGAGCTTACTATTGGCCTCAAAGGTGCACCTTCTTTATGTACTTTTGGCAACCCATAGAATTTCGGACATCTCGATGACTTTTCACGCGGAATGAGTTGCAGTTGGAGATTTTTGTCGATCCTACTTGCTTGGATCTTGGCCTTGGTTGTTTTCTCTAGATAAGTTGTTGGGTCAGTAGTAATTTGTTTATATGCTGGATCTTGTAGCAATATTTGAATTTTGTTTGAACAATCCGCTGTATCTAAAATTACAGTCGCATTTCCTTTATCAGCAGGTAGAATGACAATGTCCTTGTTGAGGCGCAGTTGTTTCAAGGCCTCATTTTCTTCTATAGATAGGTTCCTTTTGGGTGGTTTAGACTTTCTTAGAACATGTGACACATCTTGTCTAATTATTTCAGCGGTGTTCGCATCTAATTTTGAAACTGCTGCTTCCACGCCACATATTATGCTCTCTTTTGGTATGTGAGAGGGAGCAATAGCGTAATTGAATCCCTTAGCCAACACGCCAATCGAGGAAGTGTTCAATTGGACCGAAGATAAGTTATAAACGGTTTTATTCGTTTCCAATTGCCGTGAGGTTAGACTGTGACCGTTATTTTCCGAGACAAATTCGTTTTTGGGCTTCTGTTGGAGCTTCAATTTGTTAAATGTTGCCTGTTGTTGCATTGTAGTTAACTCTGCGTTCGTTTCGGCCCTAAATTCGCTAATCTCATCGAATTTATCCCATTTTATCGGGTGGAGTGTATTGCTTACCTGTCGGTGGATATCTAGGAGTTTAGTATTAAGAACATCCAAATCTCTTCTGACATCACGTATGGCTTCCCTAAGTAGGGCACAACTAGCTTTCCATAAGATATTCTGTGTTTTTCTGTTGTTCTTCCAGAACATTACCGTCATGTTTCTCGGAATAACTCCTTCATCGCGGCATCGTTGTAAAAAATGTAGATCGCACAAAAGTTTGCATCTTTTCGCGCGTAATTTCTCAAATGTTTTACACAAATGATAAGTATTCTCCCCGTAGAGATTCACTATATTTGTTTTTAAGTTTTCGCGGGCACTAAATGTTGGCTGGTTTCCGGGAATTCATCCGCGTAGTTGATAACTTATCCCTGCCGGAATCGATGGTAAAATGACGACGTTTCGGCAGAGTCAAATCTGCCCTCTTCAGGTCGGTTCGCATAATTCTCGTAGCCTTCTGCTTTCGCTTCTAGTTACTCGAACACTAAGATTTTCTGAAGCGAGCGCGCTGTTATATAGTCGCGGCTCGGCGCCTATCGGTTGACACCGTGAACGGCTGCGTGTGATTGGCCCATGGCGCTCAGTGGGCACGGCTCCATCCCGCTGATTTGTTATTTCCGGTTGAGTTGTTATTGGACGGGTCCGGGCCGGTACGGTGTTTAATAGGATTTTCCAACAATTCGATAAGTTTTGAATTTCATTGCGTGCGTTTAGACTGTGAGGTCTCTTCGCTCTTTCAATTGCCTCTCTTACGAGTCTTGATTTCGGGTGTTCTATATTTGCCAGTACTCTGGTGTTCTCAAAGTCTATTCGGTGTGACATCGTGGTGGCGCGTTCCGCAATGGATGTTGTTTTTTCCTGCTTTCTTACAGCGTTCTGGTGTTCATCACGTCTAGCTTGAATTCTTCTATTAGTTTGCCCCACATAGGTTTTATGACAGTCTGCACATGGAATCTCGTACACTCCCTGTTGTTCTAAAGGGATCCTCGTCTTCGGAGTCCTCAACACCGTGCTTATTTTTCTGTCTGTATTGAAAATAGTATCGATATTGTGTCTCCGTAGAATTCTTGCAATACTGTCCGTGGTCCCCTTGACATACGGTAAATAAGCCTTGGTTATTGGTGTCTCATGCTCCTCGTCTGTTTGTCTCGGTTTTGACTTTAGGGCTCTTTGTATATTTCGGTCTGTAAATCCGTTTTGTCTCAGAGCTGTTTTTAAACTGTCCATTTCCTGTTTGATGTTATCCTGGTCAGCTAGCCTTTGTGATCTGGTTACTAAAGTCTTGACGACGGCTTGTAGTTGGGCTGGGTGGTGATGAGAATTAGCATGAAGGTATCTGTTGGTGTGAGTTGCTTTCCTATATACTGTATGGCCAAGGGTTCCATCTTGCTTCCTATTTATGAGAACATCAAGGAATGGCAGTGGATTGTTGGCTTCAACCTCCATGGTAAATTTTATTTTGTGATGGATGCCATTAAGGTGATCTAAAAAAGTATTGAGGTGTTCCCTCCCATGAGGCCAAATCACAAATATATCATCCACATATCGCAACCACAAACTGGGTTTAAGAGTTGTTGTTCTTAGTGCCAACTCCTCAAAGTTCTCCATAAAAAGGTTCGCTATAACTGGTGAGAGTGGCGATCCCATTGGAGCTCCTTCCACTTGTTCGTATCGTTGGTTCTCGTAAACAAAATAGGTGTTCATCAGACAGTGCCTTGTTAAGTCTACAAGGTGTTGAGGTGGTTTGTATTTTTCTATTATGTTATCCAAGGCTTCGTCGATAGGGATGTTGGTGAAAAGGTACACTACGTCAAAACTTACAAGAAGACACTCTGGTTGTAAGACCGTTTTTCTAAGAATTTCGATGAAATGTGTCGAATTTTTTACATATGAGTCTGACCCCTCTGCAAACGGTTGTAGTTGTTGGTCTAGGTATTTGGCTAGGTGTTGTGTTGGGGATCCAATTGAGCTTACTATTGGCCTCAAAGGTGCACCTTCTTTATGTACTTTTGGCAACCCATAGAATTTCGGACATCTCGAAGACTTTTTACGCGGAATGAGTTGCAGTTAGAGATTTTTATCAATCCTACTTGCTTGGATCTTGGCCTTGGTTGTTTTCTCTAGATAAGTTGTTGGGTCAGTAGTAATTTGTTTATATGCTGGATCTTGTAGCAATATTTGAATTTTGTTTGAATAATCCGCTGTATCTAAAATTACAGTCGCATTTCCTTTATCGATTGGCGTGTTGGCTAAGGGATTCAATTACGCTATTGCTCCCTATCACATACCAAAAGAGAGCATAATATGTGGCGTGGAAGCAGCAGTTTCAAAATTAGATGCGAACACCGCTGAAACAATTAGACAAGATGTGTCACATGTTCTAAGAAAGTCTAAACCACCCAAAAGGAACCTATCTATAGAAGAAAATGAGGCCTTGAAACAACTGTGCCTCAACAAGGACATTGTCATTCTACCTGCTGATAAAGGAAATGCTTTTATTTCACTTTTATGACTATTGGGGCATATGTTCAAAGTTACAGACTTTCAAAGTGGAAAATTTATAGAAAATTAAAATTGATTTCATAACCACAAAAATCTAAAGATCATGTTATAGTATCCTAGGTACGAATAAAAGGTTCAACTCATTAGTGATCACGTCAAAAATAAATATAATTTTCAGTCCATATTGTCTTATTTAGATACTACCATATAATAACCTGAGTTTTGACGTAACTTTTCAATATAGGATATTATAATATAACGAAAATATAACGCAATGTATTTAATATCAACCTTGATTTTAGGGGTACTTTGAGGAACTAAAAAACGATAAGGGGGGGCCTTATCCTCCGCAAACAAATGAAACCCTTGGTCATAAGGAACTGGTAAAATAGCTGACCAAGTTTACAAATGGAGGTAAATTACAGACCCCTCACCTGAACTATTTACGAAAACAATGGAGATAAATCAAGGGAGAAATCCCTAATATTTATTTTGGGGGCAAATTATAGAATTAAATGGAAAATTAAAATTAAAATTGTTTCTAACCCATCATGTTATATATCAAATGAAAGGGCTTATTATGACGAAAACAAATATAGTTTCTTAATATTTTAAAAATAAATTAATTAAAAGATATTAACAAAAATATAAAAAGTTTTACCCATCCCCCCTATCTCCGAAACCATAAGCTGGAAAATTTTGAAAAAACAATGGAGGTATAGCCCCTCACCTGAACTTTATTGGAAAAATAAGGAAAAACCCCTAATATTTTTTTTGGGGGGCAAATTATAGAATTAAATGGAAAATATAAAATTAAAATTAATCCCAGCATATTATATATCAAATAAAAGGGCTCATGATGAAGAAAACAAATATAATTTTTCCATATTTATATAATAAATTAATTAAAAGAGATTGACAAAAATATAAAAAATTTTAGGGACAAATTATACAATTAAATGGAAAATAAAGATTCAATTTTGAAACGCATCATGTAATATATCAGATAAAAGGTTCATTATGTAAATTACAAATATATCATATTTTTAAATCATTTGTATAATAGATATTAACAAAAATATTAAACATCGACTTAATTCCCACTTTAGAAACTACACTATTTAAATTTTGTAAAAAAAAATTTATTTATATTTTTAAATAATTTGAATAACATATTTAATAATTTATAATTTAAACTTTGACCTATTTTGCTCTTTTTCTTCCAATCTACAGAGCCTCAAAACTCAGACAGTAGATTATAAAAGGCATCTCTGAAAGTTTATTAGTAAAATAAAACTCTACCGTTACTTTTTGGGAGCCAAATTAGAATATTAAATACATATGTATTCTGATAAAAATCAAGCTAATCCTAAAGCAGATAAAATAAAAATTCTATGTGTGGAAAATCAAAGTGTATATTATTTATAAATTTAAAACGCTTCCTTTAAAAGATATAAGGGTAAATATAAGAAAATGCACTCATTCCTTGCTTATCTGAAACTGGAATATTCGAATCTTGAAGGTGGTACGGAACCCTAAGTATGCGAGTCCAACTCGCACTTGACCAAATTATTTTTTCTGTCTCTTTTTGTTATTCCTAGCATGCATCTTTCCACTGACCTTTATGTAAGTTGCAGTTTATGTGTAATTGTAGAATCCAAGTTTCGCAGCCGTATGTCAATACTGGTAGGACACATTGATCAAACACTTTCTTTTTGAGATTGACTGGCATTAAAATTTTTTTCTGAACCCGTTGTGTGAATATGTATACCTGGATTATTAATTCTTCTACTACTTCCAGGATTATGTTATCTATTGTGAACTCTTGAGTGTCTACCAATTCGTTGAACATTGTTCTCATTTTGATTTTCATTTTGTGGCCTATTTCGTTGCTCGCTGCGTTAAGTTGTGTTATTTGTTCTTGTAGTTCTTTTAAGTTTTTGGCAATTGGGACAATGCTATCCGCAAATATCAGATGAATGAGATATTCTCCGTCTATATTTAATCCTTTGTTATTCCCGTCTAACTTCCGAAAGATACTTTCGAGCGCCGCTGTAAAAAGTTTTGGTGATATTGCGTCGCCTTGCCTGACTCCTCTGTAAGTGCCTTCGTATATTCTAATTTTAGCTTTGGCTTCTCTGTATACGTTGGCTTATGTTTCTATATATGGCATGTCTACACCTTGTTCCTTCAGCTGCCTTCGGATGGATGGTGTCGAACGCTTTGTCGTAGTCAGTGAAGGCTAATGCAAGTTGTAATTGATATTCCTTCTTCTGACATTTGTATTTCAAGGGTTTCGAAGGCTTTGTATAGATTTTTGTAGAATTTGATGACATGTTCCATTATTTTATTTCTTTCAGCTATTGGGATATTTTCGTTCGTTCAAGCGATTACTTGTCGTTTCCCGATTATCAGTACTCGCTTAACGTTCTTCATGCTTTTCACATTTTCAATTGCAGATTTGACCAGGTTTTCGTAGTACTTCCTAATATCTTCTTTCTGATTGTCTTGCACAATTCGGTATACTCTAGCTGTTGTCCTTCAATTCTCTTCTTCTCCCTAGCAGAGCCTTTGTTTCCGAGCTTAGTTTCTTGTGGTGGTCTCGTTGTTGTATTCTTCCGATTTCTTTCGCACAGGACAGTAGTTTGTTCATTAGCTGTGTGTTATCTTCTTATTTTTGTAGTTTTCCTTCTATCAATGCCTCATACTTTTCGGATTTTTCTTTTAGATTATTGTTATTTATGCTCTTAGTTGGCGGTTGTCTGGCGAGCTTGAATTTTTCCAGTCATGTATTAAGGACAATTTTTGCTCTGGCAAGCTTATGATCGCCTCTCGTTCTGAATTTATTTATTACGCTTATATCTTTAATGGTGTTAATATTATTCATTAAGAAGAGATCAATTTCATTTTGATTGAACCACTGGGGCGTTCCCAGGTCAATTTTCTGTTGGAGTTTTTGCGGAAGAATTAGTTTGGCATGTACATGTCCTGGTAATGTGCGCACTGTACTAATCTTTCTCCTGTTTCAATAAGTTCACCATCCAGAGTTGGCCATTAGTTATTCTGGATCCTTCCTTTTATCCACTTTGGCGTTAAAGCCGCCGATTATATAGTTGAAGTGGCTGTTGTTGCGGTCTAGTGCCTCTTTGATTTCGGCGTATAGGTGTTCTATAGTCTTCGTCAGAATGATAAGCCATTCTGACGTAAACTTGTATGATTTGAATGCTGTATTTTTTCGAAAGTTACAGCGACAGACTAGCGACTTGATCCGATGTTCCTGAAATTCCAAACATTGTATTCGTCCACATTTTATGTATGAGAAACCCTACTCTACTAGTTATTCCAGTTGGTGTTCCTAGGTGGTATAGAATTCTTGAGGCAGACGGGTTTCCCGGTGTTGGATTGCTTACCCACCAATTCCATTTGTTTTGTCATTAGACCTGTTGTAGGCTGTGAGGCATACCTTAACACGCTGCCTCAATGCAGGTTGGTAAAGAGCAACGGATCTCTTTTTCATGGATTTTGCCAGTTACCATAGACGACAGTATTCCCGAGATGACGTCACGATTTTTAATTTAATTAAAAACCCGACATTTCTAGGATTTGTCTAGGTTTCGGCCACCGAATTGCTGAAATTGTGGAGGTTCCATCGCATTCCCTCTGATCTAGCGGAATAACATATCGATATTATATATATATATATATATATATATATAACCTAATTATAATGGTAACGGCTGTTAAAATTAGTATGCAAACGAATTACGGGTAGCAGCCGAAGACTAAAGTGTACTCTTTTTTATATGAGAGCTTTCGGAATTCTTTTATTCCTTCGTCAGTCAAATACTGAAAAAGTTACAAATATTGTTGTTACTATAAGTACTATAAATGAAATTAAATGGTAACTTACTAAAGTTGAGGTTCACAAAATAAAATTAGCATGTCTAGAGAATTAAACAACGTAACATTCAGTTTTTTGGTTGTAGTTTCATGAAATTAGATCCAAATTTGAATTTTTTTTTGATGACAAATATAAATGAGAAACCATAGAAATGTCGGAGGTAATATTATAAGGGATGAGAGATATAAAAAATAATCAACCCATACGTTTTTGTTTTTGTGGTATATATGTACATATATTACTTACTGTTGGAACTTGTCTGGAAATTTATTTATTTATTTATTTTCTTAAACTTATAAAAAAAACTCTCATCCCTTATAATATTACCTCCGACATTTCTATGGTTTCTCCTTTATATTTGTCATCAAAAAAAAAATTCAAATTTGGATCTAATTTCATGAAACTACAACCAAAAAACTGAATGTTATGTTGTTTAATTCTCTAGACATGCTAATTTTATTTTGTGAACCTCAACTTTAGTAAGTTATCATTTAATTTCATTTATAGTACTTATAGTAACAACAATATTTGTAAGTTTTTCCGTATTTGACTGACGAAGGAATAAAAGAATTCCGAAAGCTCTCATATAAAAAAGAGTACACTTATTTAGTCTTTGGCTGCTACCCGTAATTCGTTTGCATATATATATAATACAATCATACATCCAGTATATTAACAAAGCTGGTTGACAAAGTCCATGTTTGCAACGATTATCTAGTTTTTGGTTTAGTATTTCTTGTCATATTGAGACGCTTTGCTATAATAAAAGTTTTCGTCACGTATGAAGTTTTGATTTGTTTTTTTTTTTCTTTTGTTTCAGGTACGTAATATGGGCAATTAAGCCAGAACTACGTTAGGTAAAGGGCCGAAGTTCAGTTGTTTAGTGAGTTTTTCTTTTTTAGTAGGAACACACATATACTGCAGTAAGCAGGTGTTTTGTAAAGTTACGCTTTTAAACTTTAGATATTTATGAATTCCTCTGGAACCAAGAACGGACAAACGTTAATCGTATCTCTCTCTCACTTTATGTACTCGTTCCTGAATTCCACTGTAGTAATTTGAAGACATACATTTGTTTCGATTATTTGTTCATTACAAAATAATAATATTACCTTAAATTTTTGAATAGACATTCTCTGAAGTAAGAATAAAATCAGTAAGTTTTACACTGATTTTATTGCTTTTCATAGATATTCACAATCAGAACCTGACAAAAATTTAATAAACATTTACAACCAAATAGTATCTCCATTTAAAAAATTTCTTAATAGGTGTGTTATAGTTAAAAGTTGGAAAACAACTCAGGTAACCGAAAGTCAACTCCAAATTGGATAATCTGATTTGCCAAAAATCGATTTTCCTTGCAAAATTCAGAGCAGATCAGCCAATTTCTGTTAAAAAAAAAAACTAAAAAACGAATACCAAGATTCTGGAGGAGTAATAATTTCATCTAATTGAAGTTGACCACTAGAACATATACAGTGCGGTTCATATGTATGGAATAAATTCATTTTAAGCGTTATTATAAATTTGTTAGAAAAACCTGAAACAGGTATCTTTGTGTTATCAATTTGACAATTCACAGTATGAAAATATTACCCCCTTTTTGCACCCCACCGAATGATGAGGTGGATTGGAAGATGTGGAATGATTGAATATGGCCTCCTAATTCCCAGACTTTTTCTTATGGGGTTATTTGAATTCTAAGGTACATTTTCATAGACCAGACAATATTGGAGATTAGAATATTAGGATAACGGTAGAAATTACCAATATAACCACCCCTGTGGTCCTACAAGTTGTTAGAGCAGAATTTCAAGATCAAGAAGTGAATGTGAGTCATTTTGAACAATTAATTTTATTGTAAAATTTTAAAAACTTTCTAAACATTATGTGTCACTACGGTAAAATTTCAAATTTTACATTTTCAAAGTAAACTTTCTCATTTGTTATGGCACCAAATTTAAGCAACTTAAAATGGCCAAACAGAGAAAGAAAGTGCGAGCAAGGTACCACAGGTCTCCCCTTCTTCGTTAATTTTTTTGGGTATGGTAATCATGCAGAGAAGTTGCTAGATGGAGGTAACATTTTCATACTGTAGTTTATCAAATTGACAATATAAGTTCACCTGTTGCTGGTTTTCTTTTCAACAAATTCATATTCCATCAGAAAATACAATTTTGTATTTGATCTGCTTCCATTCTGTCTATCATCAGTTAATAGAATTATTGCCTTTAATCAGGAACAACTTTGGGTGGTGCTCATTATTCGTGGTCATACTATAAATTGTCAAATTGATAATAAAAATCGACCTGTATTAGTTTTTTCTAACAAATTTATAATAACGCTTCATCTGAACTTATTCCATACTTATGGAACACACTGTATGTTTCCTATGTTTTCTATCACAAAGTTAAGCAGTATCGGTAAACATAACTTTTTAATAATAATTGTAAATGCATAATAATCTTCATTTTGTCCTGTGTAAGCACTTTGTCTTCTAATTTGTCTAATGTTACTGTACTACAGTATACGAAATTTAATTAAATTTTATTATCTTTCTTCAAACTGTTCAACTCTCCTCTAACTGAATTTATACTCCAGGCTTTTGCGAAAAAAGCTAATATATGACTTCAATTATTATTTGATTTGTTGTTAACAGATTACAATGTGTTCTTCCGAAATCTTAAGTGTTTATTGCTCTAACTTTTCTCTTTATGAACAGTTCAGCTTATATCAACAAATATAGGTTTAACCCTTTATATTGTACTTTAAAAAAGATAAGTTGTTTCATATAAATATTTCGAGCTGGAGCGCCTCTATACATCGTTCCACGTTCGCCACCTTTAAACTTAATTGACATAAGTTTTAGTTTTATTATATTTATTAGAAAGAATATCATCAATAATTCTTCGTCTTGGCTTGATTTATGGAGGAAGTTTTTTTACGTTTTCAATATGTTGAATACAAGACAATATATCGTTTCTGGTTGAGAACCTTCGTCAGTTGTGCTCCTCTCAATTGATTGAAAACTCATATAATTATTGATGTATTCGGTATATAAAACTGACTTTAATATTTCATCGCAAATGAAATTCGACATCTAAGAGTGAAGAAAAACTGTCGCACAGACACCAAATCGAGACATAGTGTGTGTAACGTCTCCTAGTCTTCGGTTGAGTGGATGAAAAAATCTCGGAAAGGTAGTATAATTCTTTCGTTGATAAGTTTTAGGTAACCTACGAATTCTTTCGCTTGATTTCTGTCATAGAAATCATAAAGATACAGCGCTAGACACAGTACGACTCCCTATTTGAAGCAGCTGTGAGCCAGTTTTTCCTGAAAGTCCTAGATATCGAAATATATTTCACGAGAAAATTATTAAATTTTCTATACAAACCTCTAAATTTAAACGTCAAAATCTGTAAAAAAAACATATAGGTCACACATAATGTTAGTAATTCTTTTTGGGTTCAACATAATTGTTAAAACATAAGTCTTAAAAAAATAATGAACATTTAACGAAGCTGTGAACATTTAATGAAGATGCGGGCATTCATCGATGCTGTCAACATTTAACAATGCTGAAATGTTCAAAAACAAGAAAGTTAGAGCAATAAACATGTAGGGCTATCAGATAGTCCAAAGGTAAAAAAGTTCATTGGGGTTTAAATTTAAAAAAATCAATTTAATACCAAAGCAACAATAAAAAAAATATTTCTTCAAAAATAATTAAAATTGCGAAATTTGTGACTGTTCCGTTGAATTTCTGTAAAAACAAAAAAGCAAATTCATCATACCATGTTACAAATTGTATGTGCTGTGAATATATTCCAAAGCGTATTTACAGAAAACATGTTTACCCCTACTTTGGACACTAGCCATTTGTAAAAGCACACCTTTTAAGTTTACATTATAGGTTTATTTTATATACCACTAGCTGACGCGTCCCGGTTTTGCACAGTCTAGACAAATCGGCGTAACAGTTTCAACATTTTTCATTTTTTGTCATTTTTGAAATCTTTTGACATTTTTTACGTTTTCTAAAAAATACATTTTTTTTTCTGGATAGGGATATCCTAATTATTTAGTGATACGAAATCTACTTTACAACCTATACTCATCCCTATCAAATATACATACAAAATTTCATAAATATTGGTCGAGCCGTTTCGCAGGAATTAAACCAGAAGCACCGTAACACGAGATTTTTATATATTAATCAATAGTTTCTTCTACTACAAACTGCTTGGATCTGGTAACTAATTTATCTCATAAGAATACCATTATGACTGTCGCTATCTGAAGCCAGTTTCTGTCTGCAAACAAATGTTCAGGGTGTTCAGTTCAAAATTCTCTGCATGTCTGTCTTTATTTCTTTGCGTCAGATACATGTCACTTTGCTGTGAGAACTTTCACCTCCCGGTCATTTTATAAATGCATTTTCAAATACTAAATTAAGAATTCCCATATATGTTTGAATCAAACACAAAACTCAATACAATTTTTTATGTACAAGAATCACATATTTTTTTCTATCATCAGCTCAATCTGAAAATACTATCATTACAATTTGACCTTGACACAGTAATACTCTTGGGATCATAAGTCAAATAAAGAAATTTCTTCTTCTTTCAAATGACAATTGACAGATTAGCTCCATTATATTCAATATAAAAATTACTCGTTTAAAGTATAATTTCTATTGTGTATTTTGTAAGTCATTCTATTTGCTTGTTTAATTTGGGGTATCACACTTTACTTTCATAATATTTACCCGATTTAAGTAGCGCACGCAAAGGATAGCTTACCAGATAGTCAACATGACAGACAGACAGGAAAATAGCTTTAATTTATATGTTAATATACATTTTCAAAATAACAGCAAATTAAATCCAGACAAATATTACAAATAGATTTAAAACATGTCATCATAAAAATAGTAACACTTTTGGTTATAATAATTATTGCAGGCAATATGGCACCCTTGCGAATGGAAAACCTAGAAAGCGACTCAACGTTGAATTGTAGTAACTGGAAAATAGTGCGGAAAAATTTCATCTTTATTATTATGTTTTTCCAAAAATGTCATACCAATTTTTTTTGGTCATTTCAATATAAATATGTTTGAGTAATTTAGTTGGCAGGACTCAGAAAATCATTCAAAATTAAATAATTTTTCTTAAATGTTTATATATAGAGTTCAACCTTTAGACCCATTACGACCCTCCTGCCAAAAAAATTTGTAAAATCGATGATAACCTAAAGTTTTATTAACATGGCTGCACTCAGAAAATCCTCGCAGCACCTACTTTTTTGGAAACTCTAATTTTCAGAGGAAAATCTCCGAGGAAAATCTAGGATTTTTTCATGAATTAAAAGTACTTTATAGAACTTTCAGTACTCCAGAAGGACTCAGAAAATCGTGGATGAACTTCTAATTCAGATCTCTCGGTCTATCATGATATCCAAGACTGTCATAGAATTCAATGAAATTTGCTGTAACAACAATCAATAAGACTTCTTCTTTCACTCATAACTTTTTACTATTTGAACAAGTTTAGTGGAAATGATTAAATTACAAATAACAAGTAGAAATCGACCAAAAGTCTCCTCGGCCAAACCTATCGTATGATATGTTGTTTGGGTCGCTGAAACCGAATCTGTAGCTCATTTGATCCCATCAGGTTAGAGTTTTTTGTAACCTCAAAAATTAGCTGAAAAATGGTAGAATTCACTGCAACTACACATCCTTATGATCCCGAAGGCGCTCGACATCCCTTAAAAAGATAACAAGCAATCATAGAAACCACAAAAGTGGAAGAGCCCAAAACCCAAATAAGCAACGAACAAACTCATTTTTGAATAGTAAACCCCTTTAGTCTAAAATCCCGAAACCTCATAACCTGAAAACACGACAAGGCTTCAATCTGAAACCTCAAAACCCCGTAGCTCAATAACCCTAAAACCCCGAACCTTTAAAATTAGGGCCGATATTAATAAGGGTGAGGGTGGCGATTTCTTCGAGCGTCACACATGTGCAGTGGAATACACACTTCTAACAAAGAAGCTACTGGTAGAAACTCATAAACTTAAACGAAATACAAGTTCATCACACATCACATAAGCGAGCAAAGCCAGCTTTTCTTCACACCGAGTTCCCAAGCCCACATACTCATTTCAAGCGAGATTACAATGCAATTTCTACAGCCTTAATTGTTTACAAATATCTAATATGATGGCCAAACAACAACACACAAGACTAATCAACATATAGAGGAAACTTAAATAATTATATAAAAACAAGAAAAAGAAATCTAATGTGTACAGAGTAAGACCGAATGCTACGACAAATTATAAGAATGATAAGCCTTAGATATCAGGTTTTAACACCATTAAAGAAACGGCAAAATTTATGTCCGCAAGGGACGAACAGAAATAATTTCTTCCTAATACTTAAGGATTTCCAACAGTTAACACCCAACATAATAGTGAACTGTCGACATAAACCTACATTTCAGAACCCTAAAGTGCTTGTCCACTACAAATAAATATGAACTTTTATGACTTCACTTTGTTTACTCATGTAATACGTTTTGAAAGTTTAGTTTTGGGAATATATGCGATCGAAAATGGAAGATGAGTAAGCGAATGACAAGCCACTGTCCTAAAACTGTTTATGTAAACACATGAAGTCTATTTGGTTTGAGTTTATGACGTCCTAATAATAGTTGTGCAAACTTGACCTAGTATAATTTACTAGTTTATTTTGGCTTACTTAGATTGACGTATTTAAATTATATCCTCTGTTTATTCTATACACATATTTTCGACAATTGGGATAATATGTTGTGTTCAACATGCCGGCACAAATTTTAATATTTTGGTTTTCGACCTAACAAGGGAGGGTTAGTTTGTAGTGTAGGTTTATTTATTTACTAAATACACCACATTATATGGCATGTTTGGTTCTGATGTTAGTTTAAAAGTTACAGAATTTTTTGAGAATTAATCAATAATTTAGCCTATGTATGCGGATCGAGTAATTTTTCTTTCAATTACAAAAAAATTAGGGGCATTTGTATGTTTTACAATCCGTCCGAATATTGTATGTTTCATCGTTTAACCGGATAAATTGTAGACAACACATTCTCTAGATGTCTGATATCTTTATCATCGCAGTGCTTGACTGTCCAATATAATGAAAATTTGTATGAAATTATAAACATTGTACCTTATGTTGTCGGTGTTACAAATAACCTAGAAATTGAAAACCTCCATAACACTAAATACTACGCTTAGTGAGTGAAAACATCTGTTATCTGAGTGAGATTTCATCGAAACGTCAAAAATCTGTCTGTTTCGCGGGTTTCTAAAATCTGAGTTTAAAACTCGCTGTTCTTAGTGCCAACTCTTCAAGGTTCTTGATAAAGAGGTTTGCTATTACTGGCGAGAGTACTGATTCCATTGGAGCTCCTGCCACTTGTTTGTATTGTTGGTTCTCCTAAACAAAATAGGTGTTCTTCAGACAATGCATTGTTAAATCTATAAGGCACGACATCAAAGCTTACAAGAAGACAATATGGTTGTAAAATCGTTTTGCTAAGTATTTCAATAAAATCTGTCCAAATTTTTACGTATGAATCTGCCCTCTCTGCAAATGGTTGAAGTTGTGGGGCTAGGTATTTGGCTAGTTGTTTTGTTGGGCATCCAATAGAGCTAACTATTTGTCTTAAAGGCACACTTTATGTACTTTTGGCAGCCCATAGAATTTCGGACATCTAGATTATTTTTCAAGTGGAACGGGTACTTATGCTTAGTTGTTTTATCCAGATAAGTTGTTGGGTCCGTAGTAATTTGTTTGAATGTATAGCAATGTTTGTATTTTGTTTGAGTAATCCGCTGAATCTAAAATTACAGTCGCATTTCCTTGTTTCAAGGCCTCATTTCCTCTATAGATAGGTTCCTTGTGGGTACTTTAGACTTTATTGGTACGTATGACAATTCTTGTCGAATTATTTCTGCTGTGTTCTCATCTCATTTTGAAACTGATTTTCCACGCCACATATTATGCTCTCTGTTGGTATATGTGATTGAGTAACAGCGTAATTGAATCCCTAGCCAACATGCTAATCGATCTAGGGTTCAATTGAAACGAAGATAAGTTACCAACGGTTTTAATCGTTTGTAATTGCAGAGAGGTTACACTGTGACCGTTATTTTCCGAGAAAAAATCGTTTTTGCGCTTCTTCTTGAGCTTCAGTTTGTTGAATTACGTCTATTGTTATCTAGTTGTTAACTCTGCATACGTTTCGGTACTACATTCGTTAAGCTCATCGACTTTATACGATATTATAGGGTGAAGTGTATTGCTTATTTGTAGGTGGAAATCTAAGAGTTTGGTATTAAGAACATCCGAATCAGTTCGGAAATCACGAATGTCTTCCCTAAGTAGAGCACAACTCGCTTTTCTCAAATATTTTGTGTTTTTCGATTGTTCTGCCAGAACTTTACCGTCATGTTTTTCGGAATTACTTCTTCATCGTGGCATCGTCGTAAGTAATGTAGGTAGCACAATTGGAATTATCTGCATTTGAGTTACAAGCTTGCCAATAAAATAAAAATTGCATACGGCCAGCAGTACTCATAGTGGTAGTGGTGAGCATCGTGGTTAAAATACTAATAGTTAACAGTTATCTCATAACTAATTCCATTTTCATATTTTTTATTAGCAAGGAAATATAATGCAATTAAACTATTTCAAAAATACGTATTTAATCACTGCCTTTTAACCCAAATACAATACAAGTTAGATAAAATTATATATATAATTTTATCTAACTTGTATTTTTAATTGCTCACAGTGAAGTTGCAACCGACAACACTAGTCGAATATTTCCTAAAAGTTTTTTTACATAAACCCAATAATACACTAAGACATCCACGCATACTGACAAAGTAAACTTTATTCCCTTGAGAATATTAAGTTAAAAATATTAGTCTCCAAGGGCATATCCATTTTACTTTGGGTTGCATATTTGAAAGATAAAAGCCTATAAATTTTCCCACAATTTCAAAGTACTCCATATAATGGATATTGATGTATCTCATATGTTGCCGATAGGGCGATTGTGAATAATTGCTCATAATACCAGCGATGAAAGAATGAAATATCGAATACTGAAGTAGCGTTATCAGTAAAAATTGGAATTATTTACTGAACTTATTTTTATACCAAATGACCTGTAGAGAAAAATATTTCAGCCCGTATTAGCAATTCTCAATTATTGATGTTATATTCCAGTCTTTATAAACCAAGAATAAAGACGCTATATGTACCTTGAAAGTTTAGCTTGTATTTATTTAATATTCCTTGTTTTTGCAATATTCTATTCCAAGAAAATTATTTAGTTACAGGTAAAAAAGATAATAATGTAAGTTCTGTATCTGAACATAAAGTTTGCAATAAATAATGTTTTCAGCATAAGATTTTATGTGAATCTGAAGTGGGGCACCATGTACCTTCTATAATTTTGAATTTGAATTGAGAAGGTCTTGCTTGTTTAAATTTGAAACCAGTAATGCGCAACTAGTCAGGCTCACTGTGCCAGGCAATTATTTGGCAACAAGAATAGGGGAAGAGGTTCTGCACAAAATCGGAATATCAAAACCAACTTTCAAAGTCACAATGGAAATGTAGGAACGTGGATGTTTGCCGTGTCTTGTTGTGAAGTGCCAGATGACTAAGACGGAATTCGGACATTATTTTACAGGAAGGATACACACATAACTTCGAATCTAGCCATCCCACACCAACGAAAAACGGAATGCGAAAGACATTCCTCTAAAGAGTCATAAGAACTCGTATCAAACCATACAGGCAAAAAGAAGAAGCTATAACAGGTTCTTTAATCTTACCTGATGGCCTGTCTGAGAAACTCAAGCCTATTAACACCGATATGAGGTCAAGGCGATTTTTAAGAGTTTATATATATCATAACGAAGATAAAGCCGAGCACACTTGTACAAGAAAATTTTAATCTACCGTAAATCTTGCGAATGTGGAAGTATTAGCCAGTATCGTACGACTACCTAAAAGACTGAGATAACCGAGTCCGTGTTAGCAAATTACACAAGGGCCGAACACCTCAACATTAAATGGGACTAGACCAAGGTAGTTCACAAGAAGGTACAGACGTAAGCTGACAGTGACGGCATTCATAAGGTTCTATAAGAATGTTATCTACGAAACCGAACCAGTGTACAAAAAGAAATATGCGGTTACCTGATCTAAATTGCATCGCCGGTGTGTAAAGAAATCAAGATGCGAAAGAAAATTACTTTAGAATAATTAGTTTATAAGATTTCACATTATACTATTCCACTATAAGTTGTGTTTAAATAATGCTACTACAACAAGCCACTAAATTACTTGAAACAACACTTCTTCTTTCTACTTTAGTTGCCATAACTCCTATTTTGCTATTTGAAGGCCAAGATTAATCTATGAAGTAAATACTCTCACGTCAATAATATTTCCCTATAAACCAAAGCTCTAGCACGTTCCCAAAGGAGATAATTCTTAAGATTCAGCTGGCTACGGTATTGGGCCATTTCTCCCAATTTAACTCTTAGGAAAAAAATCGTGAAGCTATATTCTGATTTTAATCTATGCTAATATCAAGGCAGGCAGATCATTTTGGAGAAAAAAGTGTTCTATCTACTAGTAATTTGTATCAGAAAACAATTATCGTCTTGTTACAGTAATATTTCCTTCAATATGACGGAAGTTCCATCAGTTTCTACTTTTGAAAAATTGATTTCATTCTTTTATAAAGTCAGCTTTAAAATCCGTCGATCTTAAAATATCACAAGTAGAAACAACCAATAAAACTCCGGAGAGGGAGACGTTCAAAGCAGACTGGAAGGCTTCTGTTTTGATTCATGACTGACTCCAATTTCCCTTCAGATACAATTAGGTCTTGAGCAGCTTTACGGTTACTGGTCATAGGGTGCATCAAATTCATGTAAAGTTTGCTCACCATTTTGTGAATTATGATGCTTCCCAGGTCTATTAGCCGCATATTGAAAACTTCCATTTTTGCAAATCCAAGTAGCCACAGTCGATCTCCATTAGTTTCACTTATATTTGAAAACAGATCTTGATACAGTCGAACTTTAATAGCACTCTGGTCTGCTGCTTCATACATATAAATAGATGTACCAACAGGTCGTGTTTTTCAATTCTTCAGTTTCCCGTTTGTTTGACCGATATACCCACAACTGTCAATTTATAAGATAGAAAAAGTTAACCAATTGTCACATGTTATTGCTCAATGAACTATAAATAGAACAAAAGCATTAACCGAAATTTGTAACAAAAACTGCAACCAAACATAATTTTTAGGGTTCCGTATATACAATATATGGATACCCTTATGATATCACTCCGGATTTTTCTCACTGCTTTCACATCGACAGGTCCAATTTCTCTTCCTAATACTCCAAGTGGTTCAAAATATTTCTGCACATACGACTAGGACCTCTATTTGAGCGAACTATATTGGTTGCCACTAAAAGTTTGTTACCTCAGTGTATAGTTTGAGGTGGACGAGATGTAATCTTTGATTTTAGGGCTGTACTGCCATCCTTGGGTTCGCTGTCAAAAACCCTATAATTAAATCGAATAATAGGTAAAAAGTTAAATCCTAATAAATGTGCGAAAGTTCCTAAACTATGTCACCAAAAAAGTACTACCGAACAGCAGCGGTAAGAAGTAAAATTTCGCGCGGGTGAAAAAAATTGTTCAGAGATATAGGGCGTTTCACTTATATTTGATCATTTGAATTAGTTCCAATATAGAAAAAGTTATTAGTGCTAATGAACCGGAAAAATAAGGAGAAACCTCTACTATTAATTTTGGAGGGCAAATTACAGAATTAATTGGAAAACCTGAATTTTACCGGAAAAATAAGGAGAAACCTCTACTATTAATTTTGGAGGGCATAAAATTAAAATTGTTTCTAACACATCATGTAATATGTCAAATGAAAGGGCTCATTATGGCGAAAACAGACATATTTTTTTCATATTATTAAAATAAATTAATTTAAAGATATTAACAAAAATATATAAATTTTTACCCATTCCTCCTACCTTATCTCCGAAACTATAAGCCGTAAAATTTTGAAAAAAAAATAGAAATGTAGAGCCTCACTTGAATTTTACGTGAAAAATAAGAAGAAACATATAATATTAATTTTGGGGGGGGGGGCAAATTACAGAATTAGATGAAAAATATAAAATTCAAATTGTTTCTAGCACATCATGCAATATATCAAATGAAAAGGCTCATTATGGCGAAAACAAATATATTTTTTTTATATTTTCTTCAAAACGCATATTTTAAAATATATAAACAAAAATATTTACATTAAATTACCCATTCCCCCTTTATTCCCCTAATAATAAGGTCTACAATTTTTTGCTTGCAGGAAATTAATAGAAAATTATAGAATTAAACGGAAAATAAAAAAAAATATATTTGTTTAACGCATCATGCAATACATCAAATGAAACGGCTCATTATGGTGAATATGAATATATATTTTTAATATTTTTAAAATTAATTGTTTACAAGATATTAACAAAAAGATATCAAAAAAATGCATTTCCTGCTTTATTTCCGAAACCATAATACCTAAAATTTTGAACATAATTGGGGGTACTGAGGCTCACTTGACATTTATAAGAAAAATTAGTAGAAAACCCCCATAGTAATTTTAGGGACAAATTATAGGCTTAAATGGAAAATAAAAATTCAATTTTCAAGCGCATCATGTAATATATCAAATAAAAGGCTCATTATGTGAATTACAAATATATCAAATTTTTAAATCATTTGTTTAAAATATATTAACAAAAATATTAAACATCGATTTAATTTCCACATTAGAAACTACATTATCTAAAATTTTAAAAAATATATTTTATTTGTATTTTTAAATAATTTGTCTAACAGATTTAATAATTTATTATTTAAAATTTGACCTATTTTCTCCTTTATCTTCCAATCTGCAGAGCCTCAAAATTCAGACAGTAGATTATGAAAGGCTTTCCTGAGAGTTTATTAGTAAAATAAAACTCTAATGTTAATTTTGGGGGCCAAATTAGAAAACTAAATACATATGTACTACATAAAGTGTAAGCGTGGAAAATGAAAGTGTATATTTTTTATAAATTTCAAACTCTTCCTTCAAAAGATATTAGGGTAAATATAAGAAAATACAGTCACACCCTGATTGTCTGAAACTGTAATATTAGAAAAAGATATACTTTGATTCACCTACATTGTAACAAATCTTGAAGGTGCACTTGACCAAATTATTCATACTACAGGATGATGGCCTTCATCAGAAATAACTAGGGTAGCAGTTTACGCCTTAGCGAATATTCCCTGTTCCAGAACGTTAACAAAATTTATTTCAGTTTACCCTTTAAATGACTATTTTTTTAAAAAACTTGTTTTTTGCCGGGTATTGTCATCAGGTTTTTTAAATATATATAAAACATTATGTGACTTGCCTTATTTTTAGTAACAAAACTGTAACAGGTGGTACTGAGTTACTTTACAAATGTCTACATCCGTAAGCTCACACATATTTATTTAATTGAAGATACTTAAAATTTTTAATTAGCTCTAAATACGGTTATATGAATATAAGTAGTTCAATCAATAACAAATTTTAACATGTGTTTCCGTAATTGAATAAAACTTTTTTAACAAATTTTTACCGACTCTTGTAAGATAGTGACACTTAATTGTATGTTTTCACCTTTTTACTACAATTGAGGTCCAGCGAGCTAAGTTAATAAACTTTTATTGTAAAGTACATTCACTACACATAATTAAAATGCTCGCATTATGTTCTTAATATTATTGGTTTACAGAGATAGAGTACCTACACAATATCTCACTGTGATTATTATTCTGCTGTAAAGCAAAACCCCTGTCATGGTATTTATTTAGACGGTCTGTCTATATTTACTCCTTTGTCTGAGTTCATTGTGCTACTGCACTCCAAATAAAGTTCAAGAAGATTTGGAAACGTTTGATTTATTTTTATATATCTCCTGCTTTTTTCCTCATAAAATCATAAAAAGAAACTAAAAGATGCCATATACAATCTTAAGATAAATCAAAAATATCTAGAAAAATATTTAGGTGTAAGAAAAGCTTATGGAAACTTGAAACGCGTTATTTATAAAAATTCAATATCATCATAATATACAGGCTGTTGCATTTGAAGCAATTGAGACAACTCCATTTTTGTATGTTCACTCATCTTGGAGTTCTTACAAAGAATATATCAGTAAAAAAATAGCCATTTACTGTAGTAATCATTATTTTGTTAGTTGTTTTCTGAAAAAGAGTTGTGGCATCTCATTATTTATATTTTCTGAGTTTGTTGAGAATAACATCACACAAAAAATTAAAGTCTCTATATTTCAAATAGACTAAATGTTTCAAGTTAATTACCATTAAAAACGGGGTCTGATTTAGACCTTGAAATGTTTGGACTATTTGAAATATACAGACTTTCAAGTTTTTGTGGTGTTATTCCCAAAAAACAAAACATCATATTCACCATGAATGTCTTATAAAAATGCCTATAGCTTCTAAATCAGTTAGAATAATATAGCAATATGCTATATCATGTTAATTGGAATAAAAGAGTAGAAGTCATTTAAAAAAATATGACTTTAGTTCATACTATATTAATAAACGAATTTGTAAATTTAAAATAAAAATTTTAATTAAAGAATTTGTATTTCTCTATACAATTTTTTGAATAACATTTCTGTGTATATTTTATAATAATTCAACTCTGATGTACTAAATGGTCACCCAGTAGGTGATCGCCCCGATCAGAAACATCCTCTCCATGGTAGGAAACGAGTCGATCCGATCTAAATGGACCATCTTCAACTTAGCCCTGGGGTTTCGACGGATACGGTAGACGACGTCATGAATCCTCTTGACTACCTCGTATGGACCATCCCTGGCGGGTGTAAGCTTTGGAGATTTACCCTTGCTCCGTTGGGGGTTGTACAACCAGACTTTGTCCCCCTCTTGGAACACGACTGAATTGGTCTTGAGGTCATATCGTGTCTTCATCCGGTCACTGGTAGCCAACATCTGCGTTCGGGCTATTTCGTGTATTGCCAGCATGCTATGTCGGAGCTGGTCGGCATTATCGTTGATCTCTTGGGAAGGTTCTTCGGGGGCCAAAAGTCAAATCGCAGGTTAATCGCAGCTCTTTTCCGAATAAGACCCTGGCTGGAGTCAGGCCTGTACTGTTATGTACGGCTGAGCGATAGGCCAATAGGAATAGAGGAATATGCTCATTCCTATCACGCTGGTTATTGCTGACGACCTTGGACCTGTTAAATCTATCCACCATTCCGTCTGACTGTGGGTACAATGGTCTTGTTCTTTTTCCTGATCCCCAACACCCAACATCATGCAGATCTTTCGACCATTCCGCCTGACGGTGGGTGCAATGGTGTTTTTTTCGTTTTCCTGATCCCCAACATCGTACAGACCGTCTGGAATACATTCGATTTGAAGTGACGTCCTTGGTCTGAATATAGTTCCAGCAGGACGCCAAACCTGCTAAATAGCTGTTCTACCAGCACCGTCGCTACCGTGGTTGCCTCCTGATTGGTTATCGCATACGCCTCAGGCCATTTGCTGAAGTAATCCATTGCGACCAAAATGTATTTGTGCCCGCTCTCAGACTCGGGAAATGGACCGGCGACATCGATTGCAATTCTCTCCAATGGGATGCTCACATTGTATTACTACATTCTGCCCTTGGTCCGGGTTTTCAAGTTCTTACTGGCTGCACAGGTGTAACATTTCCGGCACCAAGCTCTGACGTCTTCGAAATAATTTACCCAGTAGTACCGCTGACGAAATTTATCTAAAGTTTTATTCATGCCCGGATGACCCCAGTAATCCCATCATGTACTTCGGTCAGGATGGTTGGTAGCTTCTTTTTTGGCAGTACCAGTTGGGACTTGGGACGGCCCCTAAAACTGTATTACTGGCGTCAGTGTCTAAGATAAACTTGCCAGACTCGGAAACGACGTAGCCCAAAAACCCTACTTATTTTTGGAACAGGAACACTTCTTCGGGTTAAGTCTCAGGTTGGTGTTCTTAATTCTGGAGAATACTTCGCCCAGGTTCTTCAGGTGGTCGTCGAATGTCTGACCCATGACCATGAATGTCGTCCAGGTAGACTAAGCACGTTCTCCATGTCAACCCGCTCAATACATACACCATTAGGCTCTCAAATGTAGCGGAAGTATTACATAACCCAAAGGGCATGACCGTGAATTGAAACAGCCCTTTACTGGTGGAGAACGCTGTCTTCTCTCTATCTTCAATGGCAGTGACAAGATTTTGTTGTTTTTCTTCCATAGCAATGACAAGATTTTGTTGGTCGCTTTTCATCATAGAAACAAGGTTTTCTAATTCTATTTTACGTTTTTCATCATAACTACTGAAATTAATATCGCCTTATATAGCGTACGAAAAATTTTCTGGTCGTTCTACCTTTGTTCGCATAACGTCTAGATACACAGTTTTTCCCCATTCGAACCTTCTAGTTCCTCTTTTTTACTATTCCAGCAATTGATGTTTAATTGAGATGAAGAATGCTTTACATTGCTTTCGCCAGGGACGGATAAATTTTATAACAGTATGTACGCTCGAATTTATTCAACCTGCATTCCTATATAAAATTATGTGCGTTATACACTTAAACTTTTGTAATGTTTCTTGAAACTTTTGTATTATTTATTATTTAAAAAATTGTGACTTTCTTTTTTAACTAGAATGCACTAGATTACTAAGGATTCTTTACCACCTTCGAGATTTATTACAGCTGACGAAAATTTCATTGTTTTGAACGAATATGGTCTTGTTTAATAGAATATATATCCGGATTGGTGAAACTTCAAATTTTGGAAAAGAATTCTATTGGTAAAGTGATAAAATTTGTGAATGAACACATGCGTGCATGGAAATCGACCAATATCCCTAACATATTGGTCGATTTTCCGATAACTCCTTATGCATGTGTATAGTTTTTTAACGTTTAATCTATTAAGGAAGCTCCTTAGGTGATCTCATATACTTTTCTTCGACGTGCAACTTGCAGTTTTGCAGAAAATCGCCGAAAATTCCAAAATTCTTATCAAAAATTTCATCGAAATGACATAAGAGACATTTCCTCATAAATATTTTAATTCCAACGTAATAGTGCGGTAATTTTAGGCACTGGAAGTTTTAATTGCGAATTTGAAAATTTTCTATGTACATCTCAAGCATATAGGTAGTGAAGCATAGTATTTTCGGCTCCATAAATCAATGAGTACCAAGCTCGTTTTGTTTGTATACCAGGTAAATACCTATTTAAATGCAAATTTTTCCAGTTTGCGAAGACGGTACTTTTGGTTGTCACATTCTCCCGGCCTAATAGAAAATTCAGTGACAACACATGTCAAACTTTAAACTAGTACTTGGTGGCCTATAGACAGGGTGTTTAGTTATAGCAAACAAAATCACAAAGTAAAGTGGTTGAAGGAGTTGCATTTATATGAAGATTGAAATATAGGACGGACTAGAATGATAGTGGTCTGTAGGCAGCCGTATATACAGGATGGTTGGAATATAGGGTGGACTGGACGTTTGGTGGTATAAAAATGTTGAAAAAAATGTGAAATTAAAATTATATATGGTGATTAAAAAACTGTTATATGATGTGGACATAAGCAAATCATATACAGGATGGTTGAAATATGTGCTGGAGTTGAATTATATTTATACGGTGTGATTAAAAAATTATTTCTTTTATAGCCCGTAAGAAGTTGCATAAAGTGTGGAGAGGAATTAATGTTACACAGGGCGATAACATAAAATGTTAAAAAGGAAATAATTTATGGGGTAGCCCACAAGAAGTTATATACTATGGTTGAAATATAGGACGGATTTGACTCCGTAAATATAGGATGGATTCTACTCCGTCCTATAGTTTACAGAAGGCAGCAAACAAATTTATGCTTGCCGTTGGCAGTCGTATGTACAGGCTGGTTGGTACATAGGTTGGAGTGGAAATATCTAGTTATACAGGGTTGTCAAAAAATGTTGAAAAAAGGTTACATGGCGTAGTCCATAAGGCATAAATATATTTTGGGCTTATTGAGTCAACGGGTACTAGTACATTTTGTTCGTAAAGATTTACCTGTCAATTTAAATGATAAAGTGTCATTGTGTAATGTTGAGGCTTTCGATGTTACCTGGTTCTGTCTATTAAGGTTATACATACAAAATAAAAAATAAAGAATGAAAACTACCTGAGTTAAAAAAAACTATAAAGTTGAAAATAAAACATTTAAAAAAATATATAACCGACTTCTACCTATAACTAAAAAGCTAAAAATAATTATAACAAAATACAACTTTAGCAAATAAATAACACATTCAATGTTGTAAAGTACCTACCCAGGAAGTAAAAAATGTAAACATTAAAAGGTGCTCATTCTGTACAAATTAATAACCTACCAATCTAGTATATTTTTACAACATTGAATGTGTTATTTATTTGCTAAAGTTGTATTTTGTTATAATTATTTTTAGCTTTTTAGTTATAGGTAGAAGTCGGTTATATTTTTTCTAAAAATGTTTTATTGTTATTGTAGTTGTAGTAGAAGTCATTTTGACACACAAAACTTTGAAAAATTTGCATTATTATGGAATATACTTTCTACTTATATATGCAATATATTTTCTTAAATGTGATATTATTTACCCAAGAACCGTACAAAGAAATGTAAGGAGAGGTTTTGACACAGACCAGTTACTTTGTTAGGCAGTTGACATGAAATTAAGAAACTAAAATATGAGTTTATTAGTGTTGTATCCTGCATTGCTATTGTCTTTTTATTACCGTCATTAATAATAGCCTTTATAATAAACTGTACAATTCTACATTATCTGTGTTCTAATAAATTGGTCACCAAGTTTATCAGACTCACTCCGTTACTGTTGTTCTGTACTGATGGGCTTTTAATATTATACTACTGTATTGTACGGAAATAGTTTACAACCGAATTGACAGCATTAAATCTTTTTCAGAAAAGCTTTCAATCGAATCTTTAGATAAGATTGATATCGTAAGATATTAACTTTAAGAAAATATGAAATAAGTAACACTTTTAATTTTTGCAGTTAAGAATTGTACGGCAGATTTGCAAATTATTGTGATTTCAAACTTAAGAATTATTTTTCTCACAGTAAAATACAGCTACTGTTCTTTAGCGCCAGGTATTATCTTTTTGTAATATTCGTTTGGCTCAACTAGGTGCAGACTCCGCATCCACGGATACAGCCTAAGCCTTCCCTTCTAATGATCAGTGACTGGTTATCACTGTGACTTCAATTTTCAGATAAAGCATATATATAAATGAGTTCAAGAAAAAATGTTTAACAGAAACTGACTGACCGACTGTAATTTTGGATTTGAAACCTCTTCAGGCTTAAAGTTGAAAATAAATTGAACTTTTACCTAAAAACCATCGAACTAATTCTGCTTGCAATGTTTTAAAATTAGCCTGCCATTTTTGTTTATATAAAGATGCGGTAGTGCAAAAAAACAAACTCGCCAATCGCTCAATAATTATTTACAATTTACTTGCTAACTACTAGAGCTTCCTTAACAATTATTATTAAATAATAGAGTAGTTACGATACAATCGTATTTCTTATAAAACTTTGAACTATATTCTCTGTTCCATAGCTTAACAGTTTAGCTCTCATGTGTATCATATTTGGACACACTGAGGTGTTCTTGCAACCCATGTTGTCAAATTTGGCCACAAAACTTGGATACCGTTGAATCGTTATCTATCATCGAAAACCGCAGATTTATACGATTTCTATTGTAAGCAGTGAGGAACATTACCTATCGATAGGTCGGGGATTCCCAGACATCATAAGTCCTAATAATGTGTCGCAGCAGAACGCTCAGTAGTAATTGTTTAAGTGATATGTTGCTGTCAGTGCATTGTTGATCTTTAGTAGAGAAGTTTGTACGGAATAATGAGCAACCAGTGGGTTGAAAACAATTTAAATGAGGATGTAATTAGACAAATTATTGAAGAAAGTGACTTTTTTGATAATGGAAGTAAGTGTGATGATTTTATTGAAGATCGTAATTATGATGAATCAAGTGAAGGAGAAAGTCATAATGAATTCTGATTCATGCCACAGAAAAAAGGCAACTAGTTCTGATAACACTGTAAAAAAATATAGAATCAGAATCGCTAAGGATACACATTGTACATCTACAGTGGGCACACAATAAATATTTATAAACGATGAAAATGATTTTTATAGTAAAACTCAAACTGATTTAGACGAATTATAGAATACTGAAAAACTTTCATAAGAGTGGCGAAATCATGTTGTCATTTGGGGGATACCGATTCTCCTACACTGAGTAAGTTTGATTTTGATGATAATGCAATTGGTTTCCAAATATTGATGATATGCAAGATAAATTGTGTATTGATTTTAATTTGTTATTTTTAGAGATCTGCTTTTTGAAGAGATTAACCGATATTATGAACAACTTATGGTTGACGAAATTACGAACGGAACAATAAGTAGGTAACAACAGTAGTGGCTAAATGGTTTCCGATTTCAAGGGACGGAATGAAATGAAAGTTTTTGTTGTCTCAATCATTTGGATGGGTTTAAATAAAAAACCAGGATTTCGAGATTACTGGAGTAAAAATATATGTTATAAGAATGCCACTTCTGCTTCCTGTGGAATGAGCCGCAACAGATTTGAGTCAATTATGCACTTTTACATGTGGCAAATAATAAAAATTTTCCTGAAAATGATAAATAAGCTTTAGAAAATAAATACAGTTGTTCATCTCCTGAATGAAAAATTTCAAGAACTGTGCAACTGTAATATCATGTTTGTAATGTGCATAATTTTTGGTACACTGAGGTATTTATGGCTTTACGAGAAAGTATTTCCTTTTGATCCGCATGTACTTAAGATTGCTACACTTGGTATGAAAAAAAAAAACAAATTTTTTTTATGTAAAATTTAATAATACAAATGGTATGTAAGTCAATTTATATTTTCCGAATTATACCCTGCGAGCTAAAGTACTAAGATACATAAATTTCATTCGTTATATTATAACGGATATTTCTCTCTAAAATGTTCCAGTCTATGGAATTTTTTCGATTCAACAAACCAAATTTAGTTTCAATTAAACCTGTAATTTTCCAATATTAATTTATCAGTTTGAATATTAATGTTTCAATTTCGTTTTATATTACGCCATTCAATTTAATTCTAATTAAACATCGCCTGTATTTAGTAGCTGGTTTTCAAATTTTTAATATTCTGCAGTTATTTCGCCTAACGGAAAATAATTTATTAAAAGCGAAACAGTGATGTGATGATAAATGAAATAAAATAGGTTGAACTATTACAACCGTCAGTAAAATACTCAAAATATTATATTTCGGAAGCACATGACGGCCACAGCTGACATATGTTAAGCTGCGGCTGAAAGTAGGACATGCTGGTTTAGAAAATGTTAATGTTATGTAAAAACTAACAAAAACTTACTACATTTGTTATATCAAATTTCAAAAAGAATTCGTTTCAGTCTGTGTTGTGAACTGCTAATTTCCAAATCATAATTGTTATTTGACATTTTGTACAAAATTGAAGTAATATGCTGGTTCTATTGAAGTAATATGCTGGTTCTGATTACTTTTGTTACGGAACTAGTTGATATGTAAAAAATTGTAAACTATCTTTGAAAGTTTAAGCTGAGGCTCAGATATATAACACAAACTGCATTTTGTGAACATCTTATATTAATGTTAATGCAACGACACACAGAATGCACAATTTATTAGCATTGAATTTAAATATATGAGAAGCTACTCAGGCAGTGTTTGAAAGTTTAGTTAATGTTTAAACAGAAATCAGTAATAGTTATGCAAATTGAAAAATCTTATATAACAATGTAACACAAAATGGAGAGAAAAGCAAATCGATAAGAATATTTTTCACGCATTACGTTATGTTTATTACACTGGTCACATCACATAAAAACAAACTTATTCTAGAATAGAGTTAGACTTAAATCTACGAGCTGAAACTCATTGTTCTGTCTAGCATGAAGTAGTCTGCTCATCTTCAAACTCGAACTATAATAAAGTGATCAGCTTAGCCCCAAGCTTGATCATACGTCGAAAAGCTAGATTCGACTAGCATTAACTGCTCAGCTAGCATCAAGCTCTGCTTCTGTCATAAAAGCTAACTCGTCTTAGAAACAAAACAGTAACTATTTGTTTCAGAATACGTGTTTTCAAAATCGTTATTGTTTCTTGTCTAATAACAATTCATTGCTTTTGTAATATAAATACAGAAATTATTTTAATACATATATTTTTTCTAATTATAAGATTTGTGAGGTTTATTGAATTATTTTATGCAGTTCACAGGCTCTGTAGCACTCAATTTATGTAAGTCTCATCAAATAACTTCAGTATTTTAAATGCATTTGAAACGTTAACAATCTTATGTAAACACAGCAAAATATATTTTTCTATAAAAGTGCAGATGTTAAGAGCACTGACGACTTATTTGGTTGATACTATACATTAAGGTAACTATCTAAAAGATTTTAATTTAAAAAATGGTTATTGATATAAACAATTTAAATACAGTATTTTTGTTTTCGTTTCAATCCAATGATAGTTTTATTTCCATAAACATGAGACATATGTTTGTGTCTTTTTCTACAGCTAACCTTTCTCAAAATCAGTTTAAAAAGTTGAAGGTATACACTGTCTGTAGAAGTTTACGATTGATTAGTTCGGCACTTAAATCGGAAAAATTCTTTAGTATTTCTTATGTAGCTGACTTGAAATTACTTTACGGTCGTTTATCAAATTCTATAAAAATATCGAGTTATTATACTTTAACAGATTCTACATGTCTGAATAAGACAACTATTCCATACATTTTTGCCTGCTTTTATTACATATCATCTGGTATTCTAAATGCCCTGTCATTTTTATTTTGCTCAATGTTGTAATGTGCATTATTATGTCCGTTTTTAAAGCTTCTGCTTGTAGTTCCCAGCTAACGCAATTCTAAAAAATGACGTTTCAGCCATTTACATTCCTTTCTTATCTGCCCGCCTTGTTAGTTATCACCCCATTATTTTTTACCCTTCCAATATCCCAGTCTTTAAAGTAATGATCTTTTACTTTACTTAACAACGAGTGGCATTCAATGGGATTGACCGATTGAAACTACTTGCTTTTATGTTTTTTGGGCAATAACACCACAATCGAAATAACTACTTCTTACGAAATATCTGCTTTGTCTCTTTACACCTTCTCACCACTCACTCTCCATTTCTTTATTGTAATTCAAGGTCTTACTATACATGAAGAGAGTCCTTACCTAATTATCTACATGGACACTTCCTTACCTCTGCCCTTCATTAGAATTAGCCATGTAAAGTACACATGTGTCCATGTCTGTACTGCTGTACTGTCGTTAGCGTGTGTGTGTTTCTCTGTTTTAGTATTTTTTGTCGGATAGGTTTAGCTAATACGTTTGCCCTACTTTAAGAACGTCACTAATTAGTTTGTGCACCGTAGACTGATTGTTGATCATTCATACAATTTTTTTAGCTAATTGCGCAGCATTTAGAATTAAAAACAGGGTGTCTAATATATGCCAGGATAACATTTCTATCTAAGAAACGGTACGAGATACACGATTAAATGGAGAAAAAGTTGGGTATTTCAGAGCCCATTGGACAACTTAAAGAAACATTAGGGTATATATTGCCCTTCTCAAGTTAGGCAAGGAAACCCTAAAAAGTTTAGTTTGTTCTGGGCCATAATCAACTATTTTTTTTTTTAAATATGTACCTGTAATTTTTCTTACAATATCGATAAAGCATTGAAAGACAAATACATCGGAATATTATATGTTAAGTTAAAAATAGACATGAGAACAAGTCCTTTAAGGAGGGTCCTGCTTATAGCTTAAATAGTACAATTAAATAATTTTTTCAATGTCTGTTCAAGTCTGTAAATTCTTTGTTTGTTTTTCTTGGGTGGTAAAGCGAACTAAATAGAAAAAGCGAAAATAATGAAAAAAATTAAGGTTTTGCTTATTGTAAATTAATTATAAATTGTTAAAACCTTAAAAATCACGATTTTTCCTTGATATTATAGGTTGTAATGGAAATATGTGAATACAAAAATTCTAGGTAATAGCCAAGATCTCTGAAATACAATCGACAAATTTTGTGTTGTTTTCCAAACTGCAAAAAGTATAATTTTTGCAATAATTAATTACTTTTATGAAAAGGCAATAAGGGCTTAATTATAGTTTTTTAATAATAAATGTGGTACCAGCTCCTCATTTTCCTATATGTCGGAATTAATATGTTTGTTACCTAGCACTTTTGTTAAATATCTTGAAATATTGCAATTGATAGAAGTAAATATGTAAAATTGATAGGTTTGTCGATATTTAAACTGTGGTAAAACTACATATGAACCAGATGAACAAGAGTGTTACAATAGAATTTCACTTCATTTTCTGTTTGGCACAAAGGGAAAGTTCAAAAGCCCTATTTTATCCAGTAGAATTGAATTCTTCCATGAACTTTGAACTACACAACCATAAAAACAACTAAAGCTTTACATCAACGTTAACCAAATCCTTAATATGCAAAGTCTAATAAAAAATTTTGAGAACAATATCAAACGTTTGTTTGTTCTCGAGTACTTTTTGTTTGAGGATGTTTTTGAAAGGTTCGCATTTACGTTTGACGTGTTTTCTTAACGGAATTGACAAAAGGGAACTTCGCTTGGCTGAGTTCTTGTCCTAAATTCGATAACAAAAAGTTTACCTTGGAAATGCTACAGAAATGGATATGTATAAGTTCAGACTTTATATTACCAGAGAACTTGATATTTTTTAGAAGTAATAAATTATTGTTAAAAACCCTACGCTACCTTCCTAATACCTAATAACAAGAAAGGAAGTCACGGCAGTATAGAAGTACAAAATTCTAGAATGCTTTCGGGAAGCAGCCAATATATAAAAGTACACTCTTTTAACTATATTTTGAGAGCTTTCGAAATTGTTTATTTCTTCATCAGTCAAAAACTACAATTAACAAAAAAGTTAAATTATAATATTAAGTTAATATGTGATAAAAACTTACGTTAGTTGAGATTGAATTTAGAATTAACTGTACAGCACAAATTGAACATTAGAAAGGTTATCCAGTAAAAGAAAATATTTTTACATTTGAAATGTATAGGAAAATGACAATGTCAAATTGAAATTTACAGAGAAGTTGGTTACCATAGAAATTATTGAAAAAGAACGCTGCAAATTGTTGGACAAAAAAATGTTTAATACCAAGTTAGTGAAAATAAATTAGCCAAGATTAGAATTAGAGTGATTAGATTTTGAAATTTTGTTATCGATTTCAAGCAAATTGCAATATATAACGTTAAGGTTTAACAGATCAGTTTTTTTATTTATATTATCATCAAAGCTATTAATATATACCATCTCCAAAAAAATTATTTTAAATGAATTTTGCTCTATTGCAAGGATGCTGGCCTTGTCAAAGTTTGCTGTATGGCAATTATCAATACAATGACTAGTTAAAGCCGAAGAATCTTTGTTCAATCTTATATCGCTTTTGTGGGGAGTTATTCGATCTTTAACTCTTCTTGAAGTTTGTCCAATATAAGTGACTGGACAATTGTTACAATCAATTTTATATATTACATTCGATTGGAAAAATTTTGGGATGTTATCTTTATATATATATATATATATATATATATATATATATATATATATATATATATAGTGCCCGCGAAAACAAATATATATATATATATATATATATAAATATATGTTCTGAGAGGCTTCCGCGGTTATTATTATGAACTGAGCTAGGTTCCGGGTGAGAACCGCGTCTGAATTTATTAAATACTCGACGTTTCGACTCCTGCTTTGGAGCCATTATCAAGAGACAAAAATAAAATAGAGTTTCAGAGTCTAGATCGAACTCGGGGCCTCAATCTGCCTACTCCCCAAGAGTCACTAGGTAACTGAGCTGAAGGTGAGTCGGCGCTGCTTCTTTTATTTATAGTTATCGGTCGATTAGGAGGGGATGTCGCGTGATGACGGGGCTGTGCGGTGATTGGTTGGGTGTTTGTGGGCGTGTCTGGTTTGTTTAATCTGGCAATTACGGAGGTCCAGCTGTGGGAAGGAAAGTGCTGTCATCGCGTCTATTTAGACTGAGAGGTCTTTTCTCTATTTCGATGGCTTCGCGAATAGTGGATGCCCTAAGAGAATTGACAGATATGATAGTCCTACTGTCTTCGAAGTTGATAGAGTGTCCTGTTTGGATATGGTGATGCGCGAGAGCTGAAGTCGGATCCTTTTTACGAACTGACAGAGAGTGTTCATATACTCGATGGTTAACGCGCCTGTTGGTACGACCGATGTAGCTTTGTGGGCAATCGCGACATGAAATTTCGTAAACTCCGCGATCCTCGTTAGGTACTTTCTCTTTGGGGTTACCGGTTAAGTTGCCTATAGTTTGAGTGGTGTTGAAGACAGCCTTTATTTGATGTCGTTGTAAAATCCGTGCTATTTTGTCAGTGACTCCTCGAATGTATGGAAGGACGGCTGGTCTGTTTCTGACGGGGTTGGTGTGATTGGGGGTTCTTGAGATTGATGAAATATACGCGGAATGTGGTCCGGATGATTACGGTTTTGTCGAAGGATTTGTTTTAAGATTATTAAGTTTGTTTTGTCTATTGTCAATATATATATATATATATATATATATATATATATATATATATATATATATATATATATATTAACGGCTTTAGTGAAAAATTTTGAGAAAAAATATAAATTCTAAACAGTTCATATGGCTTCCCTAACTACAATGACATTCAGAAACGACTTTTTAAGTTTTCAAATTAAATTAGAACTCGGTCGAGAATATATTGTAATATAGCCTGTACCGTTGTTTACTACGTTTGTGTTTGTCCGTAGCACGTGGCATGTTTATGTTCAATGAGATCGTGTGCACGAAACTTTAATAAAACTGTGCAGTTTGAGGCAGTTTTTGTGTCTGTCTGCCCTTTGAATATGTGTTGTGCCAACGTCCGTTTTTAATGTTGTAAGTAGGTAGATACATAGAACATAAATAATAATGTAGATTAATTCATGTTTTCGGAGAATGTAATTTAAAATAGGTACTAAACAGTGTGTTTTTGTTTTCTCGACATGTAATTTGTAATAACTTGGTTATTAAAGCAACCATTGTATTATAAGAGTTATTTGTTTAGTTTACTGTGCACTATCTCCACCTGAAATATATGCGCTTATACTGTTTATCCCCTGCATACATTGTATATAATATATCTTGTCTCCTGTAAATTGTAATAGCATTTCAGAAAAAAGTTGAGTGCTTTATTTTAACAGCTTGTAGAATTCATAAAGAGAAGTCCATTTACCGAAAACAATTTATATTAACGCATAATATTGAATTTAAAGCTCCAAGTCACAACAGAACTTACCAAATAAAGCAATTATTGCAATCATTTAAAAAATGTGGAATATAAAACAAAATTTGATTTGTTTTCGACTACTAAGGAGGAAAAACATAAATTGTTTGTTTGCTACTGACAGTGGGTAAGCCTACTTTTTTGTATTGTAACACTGTTACGAGTGCGATTATTGATTTAACCAGTGGGTATTTTTTGCAATAAACTGACAGACGCTTACGACAACCATGAACTAGTGGACGAACAATTAATTTACGGCAAATGCCACCAAATTGCAGCCGGAGTATTTCGTCTGTAAGCCGAAAGGTTTCCTTTACCGAATCATCAGACGTTCAAGCAACAAGCACTTAGTCCATAATATCTCACTAGGAAGTTGCTAGCAGAAAAGTGTGGAAAAATGTGCTAAAAATAATTTGATCCCTATTATTATCAACTGGTATAATATTGCTACACCCAAATTAACCTAGAACTGTTGCATTATCTCAGTATCTTTAGGAATGTACAAAATAAATGAATTGGTTTTACTTCCTCACGGGGATATGGTTACAAAAAATGAAATAAATAATTTCCATAGTTTGGCAGTAAAATCCACACGATCTGAAAAAAAAATTATAGAACAGATTTTATGTAAATTTTTGGCTGGCTTAGTAAATGTCTAATGCAAAATCGATTAAAAGCTTAAAATGATTTAAACTTTCTAAGATTAGTTTAATTGAAGCTGCGGTTTCTAAATGATGGAGCTACTCCAGATTGCAGACGGTCATGATCATTTAAAAATTGAATTTCCTAATCGGTAAATTGAATGGAATATGGATTCATTTCTTGGTTTGCACGTTCCTTCCATCTAAGGTCCATCGATTTTTACACACACAGTACGACTCAGGATTTGGAATCTCTGTGAGCTTTTTTTTCGTAGTAAAACCATTTTATATACGTACATATTAATATCCTAAACAGAGGTAGTGTAGTGAATAATTACAACAAATTGTATCAAACTATAGTTATAACTAGTATAACTTACGATTTATAGTTTTAAAAGATAAAATGACAAAATATGAAAAAAAAAACTTAAATTGCTATAAAGGATTGTCGCATCACTTTTTCAGAATTAACTTTTTCCGAAAATTTTAACTCTATAAGTTAAATTTTAACTCTATAAGTTAAAATTTTCGAACTTAAAAAACGATTTACTGCAGTGCATCTAACGCATTCATTAATAGTATTGCGAGCAGAAATTCCATTGACATTTTAGTTTATTTATTATTTATTTTTAGGTTATGAATATTGTAATATAATAATTCGGTTTGGCCGACGTTAATTAATTTTGGACATTTCAATTCTTTACATTTTGTCTTTAAAATACAAAAACAGGTTGTTCCAATTTTATCAATAATAAAAAATCGCAAAATTTTTCAAATCAATCTTGCAAAAACTAATTTGTATTGTATTCGTAAGGTGATAAGTTAAGCTTAAACAACAAAACAGGTGCCTAAATTTCAATAATTCTAAATTATTATTTCTTGACACGACTGGCTAAATAAATTATTTCGTAAACTGCTATGGAGTGCGGGTGTCAGCTTTTGCATCATTAAAAGTTTTACAAACAACCTACTCTTTTATTGTTTATAATTTACTTATAAACATTAACAACATTGTGATCTTCGTTCGTTGTAGTAATTTTTGGAAAGATAATCCCAGACTGACATATGATGACAATTATAAAAATATGTTTGTTTGTCATCAATTCGTTCTGGTTGCAGCACGTTTCAAGTTATTGGGAAAACAGATTTTGCCCTATAACTTTTATGGAAACAAATCGGTATATTTAGTCATTTTCGCAATTTATTGTTAATCCCTTGTACTGGCACCGGAAAGCATATTTTTATGTTACGTGCTCATATTTATTTGTCCTACAGTTAAGTTTAACCTTCTTATCAGCTGTAACAACAATTCTTATTGAAAGCAATGTTTTTCTCAATACATTTTGTTATATTTGTTGATCTTTGTCACTTTTAAGCATATTTCTTAGGAGTAACATTAAATGTTGTTTTGTTTTTAAGAAAACTCTGGACTTTTCTAGATACATTCTTGAATTATATAAATCAACATAATGAAATATTTGGTTTTTCTTTCTGGATTAATAGTCTGGCATCATTTTTGTATAATTTTCTGAAACAGTCCGAAATGAAAGTTCATATAATCTACTATTATTTTTAATAAAATATTAATTAACTCTCGCATTTAGGATGCACCAAGCATATTTTATTCTTATTTTTATCTCACTTTTAGAGAGTTTATCCTTATACATTGGTTGTCATAAAAGTCACTATTAAAATTCAATTCAACCAGATTACCAAAGCAATACGTTAAATCCAGATTTTGCATGTATTATTCTCCAAATCTGGAATTCCTCAATCCAACGTCAATTATTATTTCTATTGCGCTCGTCAATGCTGGGTAAAACGAGTCATTCGTAAAAAAATATATCAACTTTTTTGGTCAGCTTTCCGGCTAAGGGATATAATCCTTTATCATTCTGACTGGTATAACTAGCGATCAGGTCAGATCGATTCACTTTTTGTTCGTTCTATTTCTAGTTACGAAATAAATAGCCAAGGAAATTAGTCGTTTGTGTTTTTTGTTACATATCGGAGATATGGAAATATGTGAACAACCGTTAGTAAGTTCTACAAACAGCCCAACATATTCTGTATTTACTTTTACTCTGACCTCCTGAGAGAATTATTAATAGACATATAGACAATAGACCATTTATTCATGTTTTTGCTACAAAAGGAGATATGTCAATAATTGTGTGTATAATCCAATCTTAAAAGAAGTAAAAATAAAGTAAAAATAAGAATTACAACTATTCATTATTAATACGAATAAGATTTAACATTGATCTTTAAAAGAGTATAGCACTATTAAGATATACATATTTACAGCAGACAATTAAACACATAACTATATTAAGTCAAACAATTGCTACTAATAAAAACAGTTCTTTCTTCTTAGTAGATATATTTCAAATACTCCAATGGTATAAAACGTTTCATTTAGCAGTAAAGTTGTTACTTGTTTTTTATATAGTGCTAGAGTTTTAATCTCTTTTATATTTTCTGGTAGTGAGTTAAACAGTCTGCAACCAAGATAGTGACTAGTTTTCTTAATAAATTGATGATTGTATTTTTCAGTACAGAAATTTTCTCTGTTTCGCGTCGGATAACTGTGGAAGGAGTCATGCGATATAAGTTTATCTTGATTCTGATAAATATACACTAAAAGTTTGTAAATGTAGATGCTTGTAACTGTTAATATTCGTTCTTTTTTGAAGACTTCTCTACATGAAGCGTTATATGGTAAATTAAAAATGAATCTCCTTATTCTTTTTTGCATAACCAGCACTCTGTAGAAGTCGTGCGCACTTCCCCACACCGCTATAGTTTTGGACATAGCTGGATACGGGTTAGCGTAATAGACAGTTATAAGATTAGAATCGCTTGATGAGTTTTTTAAGGATATTAACATGAAAAAACATTTATTTAGTTTTGAGCAAACCTCAATAATGTGCAAATTCTATTTAAAGTTAGAATCTATTGTGATTCCTACAACCTTTGAGCTATGACTAACTAGCAAATTCATATTATTGAATAAAATATTTAAGTTTATCGGATTTCGAATTTTTGTCTTAAATTCCATTGCCACAGTCTTTTGACAGATTTACAATAAGGTTATTCTTTTTACACCAATTTAAAAATTCAGTCATTGTTAAATCAATTCTCTCCTCCAAGAGTTTCTCATCTTTAGCGAAGGTAACTATGGTCGTGTCATCAGCAAACGTGATAATATTCCCACATGATTTGTATTCCGATAAGTCATTTATAAATAACAGAAAAACTAGAGGACCCAGGACACTTTCTTGAGGGGCTCCCATGCCACAGTTCATAGTTTGTGAAAAAGTACAGTCAATTTTAATTTTAAATTTTCTATCCTTTAAAAAGGATTTAGGCCATTTATTTAGAGATCCCTTAATGCCCAACCTCTCATTTTTTTACAACAAATTCAGGGTCTATGGTATCAAAGGCCCTCGTTAAGTCGAAAAGTAGAGCGACTACTTTTTCATTATTATCAAGTCTTTTATATACAGTGATGGGCAAATGTGTGGAACCAAGTAAATATCTCTGGAATTATTAGATATATCAAAATGAAATTTGGAAGGTGGATACTGCAGTAGATTGCCTATATGTTTCCATTTTTTTACAATTTTCAACTTCCTGTTTTACCGGAAGTAATATCGATTTTAAAAATTTGCAATGAAACACCCTGTATAGTATTTTAGTTACGAATGAAACATTTTATTACGAATACAATAATATCGGGTTTGATATTGTGATATTTTTACTTCAATACCTACCGAGATATTAACAGAAAAGTAACTAAGGAAAGAAAAAATTCGATGGTAGCTAAACTCGGATCAGATTTCATTTACGCCTGATATAAACAAACCGCTCGGTAAGGATTTGTATTTATATTGGCCAATCGGTGGCATTTTCCCGTCACAGCCAACAGCACTGCTTGGTCGATAGTGGAATACAAGTGCGTTTGTTTAAACCAGGCGCAAATTAAATCTGAATCAAGTTTAGTAGTCCATGAAATTCATTGCAGAAGTGACAGTAGTTGTCAAAATAAGATATTAGTTTTTTTTTATTTGAACGTAAAAAGATTGTATTGTTTTAATTTCATCGTAAAATGGCCGAATTAAGTGAAAGAGAGAGAACAGAAATATTAATGATGATTGGGTATGGGGAGAGGAAATGGACGCATCAAGAAATTTGTGACCTTTTTAATTGTTCATCCGAATACACAAATATCCCGTTCAGTAGTGACGAAAACTTTGCGGGGGTACGATACAAGTGGAACAGTTAGCAATTTACCAAAAAGTGGACGGTTAAAAAGTGCAAGTAATGAAGGTGTAGCTCAAACTGCTGCTATATCTTTGGAAGAAAATCCTCACTTATCCACTACCGAACTCGCCAATATGCATGAAATTAGTCGTCGTTCAGTAGAAAGGATATTAAGGCGAGAAAAATATCATCCATACAAAATTCGCCTCGTTCAAGAACTCTCCGAAGATGATTTCAACAGACGTTTGCAATTTTGTGAAACGATGTTGGATATTTGTAACCGTGATATTAATTTTATAAGAAATGTGTTGTTTTCAGACGAGGCTACATTTTGTTTAAATGGTACAGTTAATCGACTTAACTGCCGGTACTGGTCGCAAAGTAATCCTAATTGGGTACAAGAGGCTCATACACAACATCCCCAAAAATTGAACGTTTGGGCCGGCATTTATAACAACCTGAATCGTGGAAGCCTTCTTCCTACAAGAAACTTTAAACGGAGATAGGTATTTACAACTCTTGGAAACACAAGTTATTCCGGCATTGGAGGTAAATGGACAATTACCAAATAATATCTGGTTTCAGCAGGATGGAGCACCACCCCATTATGCTCGCATTGTTCGAGATCATTTAGATAGGACATTTCATCACAGATGGATTGTAATGTCCTGCACGAAGTCCCGACCTTAAGCCACTAGACTATTTTCTGTGGGGTTACTTAAAGTCTAAGATTTATGTTGATAGACCAAATAATTTGCAAGAATTAGCTGCAAGAATAACTGAAGTCATCCAGAGAATTCACTAGAAGTAATAGCTAATGTTACTAGAGAATTTAAAAACCGACTTGCTTATTGTCAAGAAGTAAACGGTCCTCAGTTTGAACATCTAATACATTAAGTTTCGTTAAGTTAGGTTTCAATGTTTTGAAAATCACTTAGATTTAGTTAATAATTATAATTATGTATTTCTTTAATGGATATTAGATTTTTCCTTTCCTTAATTACTTTTCTGTAAATATCTCGGTAGGTATTGAAGTAAACAATATCAAACCCGATATTTTTATATTGGCAATAAAATGTTTCATCAGAAACTAAAATACTATACAGGGTGTTTCATTGCAAATTTTAAAATTGATAATTTTGTTTTTTTTTAGAAAAATTGCTAGCTTGTTGTAAATAACTTTTTCGAAAACCTTTGAAAAACTGTTAATTAAAGATACCGGTCTATAATTTTCGACTAACAGGGGATCACCCTTTTTATAAACACGTACCTTCATACACCATATTTATTAAATACGCCAACCTGGTAACTAGTTTAGAAGAACACTTTTTTAACACAGTGATTGGTACTCACGCTTAGCATTTTTTATTAACCGCTTCAAAAAGAAGGAGGTGCTTCTATGTTTTTTATGTTTGTTCACCGATTACTCGGAAACGGGTAAGGAATTTTGACATTTTATTGCTGTTTGGGGGGATAGCGAAGTGGTCCCATATTTTTTTCATTAACATAGCTTTTACCGTTTCTTCGAAAATGGGGAAAATTTTTACCTATTCTCATAAACTCTATGCCTTGGTGGTGGCGCCCGTATTATTAAGATTTGAAAAATGTTATTAGGAACGTGGGACAAATTGAAAAGAGATTGGATTAGTTCAGCGAATCTCATGGTCAAAATTTTTTTTCAATAACCTAGTATATCGTTTCTTAAGAAGGGGGGATATTCCTATTTTATTATATTATATGGGAATCGCTTTTATAAGTTGAAATTATTAACTTAATTTTGGTAAATTGTAAATAAGATGAATTAATCAATATAAATGTCTGTCAATATGTATATACAGTGTGTATTCAATACTTTCATTTTTTATTATTATAAGGAAAAAAATTATTCTTCACATTTTTTTATTGGTTTAAAACTAAACAGTAATCATTCCATGTCAATATTTATTAACTGTACAAGGTTTGTCTTCAAAGAGGACTTTTGATACAAATTTAAGTTCTTCATTTCTGAGAAGAGAGAAGATGTAAAATTGTTATTAAATAGAAGTAATCTTCATTACGAGTAAATATATATATATATATATATATATATATATATATATATATGATATATAAGTATGTACATATGTAATTGAGTTCTGAAAAAACGGCTGTAACGATTTGAATATTCATTTAATTTCATATAGAAAACGATTGGTGAGGGTCTTTTTTGAAAAATCGTTTTGCAGGAATAAAATTAAAAAATAATTGACAGTTTGCGACAATTAAGATAGCTGCTTTGTATTTTTACAGGGTAATTTAGTAACTACCTAAGGAGATTCGTCTTTTAAAAATTCTTTCCATACAGATTTTTTCAATACAAATTGATTTGTATGTTCAATGTTAAGCCTCCTTCATATTTTCATAGCACTATAATTTTACACCTGATTAAAGTATTTTCATAAGTTTAATTTCCATATAAATATAAATTTGAAATCTTTATATGTTAAGTGGTCAATAGGATGGTTAAAATATAGCTTCAGAAAAAATGTTCTGAATACAGGGCGGAGAAACTATTGTTATAAAGGATGGTTAAAAAATGCTAATAGAATGTTACACCTGTAGGATATTTTACAGAGTAGTTGCTATATAGCTGGAATTATAATTATGCGGCGGTTCAAAAAAATATTACAATAGTTCAATAAGCAAATGCGGCCTATTGTGGTGTGATATAGTTATAGAGTGTGATTTAAAATGTGTTAGCTAATAATATGAGAACAAAAGTTTTTATATACGTAGACCGGTTTATAGTTATACTGTGGTTTAAAAAACTATTATAATATAAATGTATTATAGGGTAGCACACCTTGCATTCACATAATGGTTTAAATATAGCATTTATAGTTACAATAGAAAACAAAAGTTTGTAGAGTGGCCGATAATCATCAGAAGTAATATTTACAGGGTGATTAAAAAATATTAGAAAAAAATGTTTTAAAGGGTTTTTCAGTTTTGAAGGATATACAGAAAATTGTAGTAACACTATTAAAAAATTTTTGTTAGAATATAAATGTATTACATAAACGGGGTCACAATACATGTAAAATACCTTATGTTAGGCATATGGAAGAAGGTAATTAGATTTGAAAACTGCATCAAATTAAGCCACTGCATCACTAAAAACTGTAAAATAAATACATTTAAAAAAAAACAAAAACCGACTTCAAAAGAAAATTAACTAAAAAGCACGAAATCAAATTTTGCTACAATTAAAGTCGGTGCCAATTAGAACAGCGAAGTGGCGAAGTACAAATCATCTATTTTGTTTTTTAAAAATATATTTATTACGTAACTTTTTTATGGCCAAGCTGACCTCTTGTTGAGTTAAGTCATAGTATCTAAAGTTTTTAAAACATTTTTTTGAAACGGTGCTGTCATCTGACAATTCGATATCGAAGTGACAATTTAATTTATTTTTTACAACAGTAGACAAATTTATAAAACTCTTTGTATCACTTTAGTTTGTTACCAATTCTGTATGAATATTTGTCGCATGGTTTTCTTTGAAGTGCTTTGGTTTTTGCCATTTAATGATTTAATTATATTCCATGTGGTCTTGTAGACTTTATTTTGAATTTTTAGTTTAACATCTTTAGACTGTATCTGTGCCTTAAAACATCAATTAAATGCATCAAAGAAATTTTCAAAGTTAGTTTTTCACTTATAGTAAAGTTTATTGCAAAAGAATTAAAGTGAAATTCAAATTCATTAATTGAATAACCGTCAACTACCCTGTGGTATCGTCCCGAGTTTTGCGTACTCACGCTTAGCATTTTTGCCTGCTTGTCATTACAGTATACAAGCTGACAAAAATTCGTACCGGGATCAAAATTTTGTAGGAGAAATATTCCGGTTTTGTTGATTACTTAATCAAGAGGAAATTGGTTTTATTCTTGTTAGTACAAAATATAGGCTTCATTAAGTAAAGATGTCAGCTCATGAATCAAATATATCCTTGAGCATATTATAACCTTTAGGAACTACCAGGTTGATTGTTAAGACAGCAGATTAAAGTATTATTGTCTTTATCAATACTTCAGAAAATGTGGTTATTTCCCGGTTATATTAAGCATTTTTGTATTCTATAAACCATTCTAATTTTCACATCTAATAAGTTTTCAGAAACAATTTCCACACCCACCATGTAATGGTTTATTTTTAAACGTATCACTAGACAGAGGTGATTCCTGAGTGTCAAGTTCTAACTCAATAGGCCTTGTACGTTGTACATAATAAGAGTTGTTTCATCTCTGACAGTGACCATTTTTTATTATAAACCTCTATTTACCTTAACCAATTTCCAACCACGTAATGGTATCTGATTGAGGTGAAATTTAACATACCGTTATAAAATTCATACTAAGCAATTAAAGCTGCTTATCTGGACGCTGTAGGATATTTAAAACAGTATAAAATTCCTAAGTTAGTTAGTACATCTTAGCTAGTTGAGTTTATATTTGTGTGAATTGTTATTTGAAATCAGCTATTGTAAACATTTGATTTTTTAGGTTAAATGAAGTTCTAGAAAGTGAACTGATTATCAGTTTTTAAAATTGATTAAATTTGAGCCCACGGAGTTTGTTGCAATACGTTCGATGAGAATTAATTATTTTGGTACCATTGAGCAGAGCTGGTGATAGAGCTGTCCCTGATTTTAAACGAAGTGAGTGTCGAAATAGTGGTCAGTTTCGAGTTTTACTCATGCTACCTCTGTAGAGTTTTTATAACCCTGTTTCTGTCTTGGATTGTGATTACACATCTTGTTCAAATATTGATCAATGGACGAAAATTTTTAATACAAATGATGTGTCCACTTTTCTGAAGATGTGGAAGAAATTAGAAAACCAATCTCTGTACAATTTCCACAGCTTAACAATTAATAAATATAACACTAATGTCCGTAAATATGTTATATGATTTCAAACTATAAAAATTTCATAGTTTTCTGTAGATATTTTGTGGCACCTTCTAGTTTATTTTTGTTTTTTTTTGGCATATAATAACCATCGAGGAAAAACGCTTTATTAACCAAAAGTCCAAACGTTTCAAAGTCTTAATTGTGTAAGAAAAATTATCAACAGTCTGGCTGCATCATGACAGGGCAGTTATGATGCTAGCAATAACTGAATAAAACATTAAATACAACATAAATATGCCAGTAAATACCACTAAAGTGCTGGATTGCATTACATTGAACTAAAAACTATTACTGAGACTAAGTTGGAGTAAAATTTGATGTTTTAATCACCTAAGGCACCATTTATGCATGTTTCAGAGGAGCATGCTGTTATTTTTTTTGCGAAATTAATAAGTAAAATTCAGATCACTCAAAAAATATTTCAAATTAGTTTTTTGGTTTAATTCATCATTTTATTGGTATTTGTTTGTTTGACAGTAGTTTGTTGAATTTATCAAAATTGAATTCAAAAAAGTTAAATATAGTCTGAAATTTTATAATTTATCTGCAGCCAATTAGGAATGTCTCCTTGTAAACAGCAAACTTTCTAAAGTGTATTCAAATTATGGGGCCCTTAAGTCAAGCTTTAGTACGCATTCTTTCAGAAGATTTACATGAGTTTCAACAAAGCTTCAAGATTACTAATATTTATTTCGACTTGACCATACAATGTATGGCATCACACTCCCTCATAGGCACGCCATGAGCGCCTTTACGGGAAAATTCTCTAAACCCCAGATATCCTAGATATCAAAAGGGTTTAGCTCTGTGGGAGATCTTGCCAGGTTTTCAGGTCCGTGGCAGTTTTCCATGAATTTCCTGACGGTCCGGGCTGTTCCTACCAGGACGGCTTTTTGCATTTGTTTGTAAAGATGTTCGTCCAGACCGAGGTATTTGAAATTGTGTAATAGATATTTTGGGACTAGTCCTGTCGTTGACATAACAATTGGTACAGTTCGTGTGTTGTTGATGTCCCCCTGAAGCTTTATTTGAAATTCCGAATCTCTATATTTGGTTATTTTCTCAGCCTGCGTGATATTTATATTATTGTTGTTAGGAATTGCTATGTCAATTAAAGTTGTTTTCCGAGAGACTTTATCTACCAAAACAATATATCTGGTCTATTGTGAGCAACAGTCCGATGGGTCAGTATCGTGCGGTCCCAGTACAGCTTGTAGTTGTTATTTTCTAAAACAGATTCTGGTTTGTATTTATAGTATGGTAATCTTACCGACTGTGATAATTCAAGTTTCAGTGCTAGTTCCTGGTGAAGTATTTTTGCCACAGCATCGTGTCATTCTTTGTATTTAGTTGCAGCGAACGCTTGACAACCTCCTGTGATATGTTGGATAGATTCAGATGTTTGGCAACCCTACCTGCATCTGTCGTTGTTAATAGAAGAATCTTTAACGATGTACTTTAGATAGTTCTAAGTTGGAATTACTTGATCTTGGATTGCCAGTATAAAGCCTTCCATTTCAGGAAACATATGACCAGAGATCAACTAGTAGTTCAACACTGCACTGTCGACATAATCTTGGTTGACGTCATTTATATGTCTTCCAAGAAGAGGCTTCTCTTTGCATTTCAGCAGTTTCTAATCAGTGGTCTGGTGTAATTGGACGTGTTGTTGTGTCAGTCGCAGTGGTATTGAGTCATAAACCTGGCACATGACTCTGTGTGATCAGAAAATTCTGCGAGTTTCTGGAAATGACTACGTAAAATAGAAACTTGTTGATCTAATACTTTGCTTAGATCTACCAATCCTCTTCCTCCTTCATACCGTGGCACAGTTGTACGTTCAACGGAGCTCTTTGAATGGTGATTTTGAGCTTTTGTTAGTAGAACTCGAACTTTTCGTTGTGATTATTCAATGTCAGTCTTGCACCAATTAACTATGTCGATAAAGTAACTGAGCAATGAACATGCATAGGTGTTAATAGTCTGAAACAGATTTCTACTGTTTAGTTTGGTTTTCAACAGTCGCCTTCAATAAAACTCTGATGTTAGGTTCTTTTTCCTGGTCAAGTGGTCAATATGTTGAGCCTGCTTTGTTCCAAGGTATTTATAAGTATGACCTTTCACCATAGATTCAATTGAGGTGTTATGTCCCATTTCAAAGTGTCCCTGCTGTATTTTGCATTTAACTATATTAATAATTCGGCATTTGTCTAGGCCAAATTTCATATGGATGTCACTAGAGAACCCTTCTACTATTTTAAGCATATCATGCAGCTGTTGTTTCGTAGCTGCCATTAACTTTAAGTCATCCATGTATAACTAATGGTTTATCTTTAGTGCTTGTACGTTGTTGTGTTTGAGACTGAACCCAAAATTAGTCCAGTTCAGTTTGTTTGAGAGAGGGTTCATGGCAAGGCAGAACCACAGCGGGCTAAGAAAGTTTCCCTGGACTCTACCCTTTCTGATTGGAATGGAGTCAGTTTGTATCGAACAGTTGGCTTTATTCAGTGAGATTTTGGTTTGCCAGGTGGACATGGCATGTTCTAAAAAGTTAATAATACAATTATTCACTTTATAGAGTTTCAGTGCCTTAATGAGCCAATCATGTGGAACTGAATCAAAGGCCTTTTTGTAGTCCACATATGCCATGTAGAGATTTCGTCGTTTGGCTTGGGCTTGATTGCAGACAACGGAATTAATTATCGTTGTTCTTTGCTGCCCATGGAACTTTTCGCGCATCCCTTTTGTTGTTGAGTAATAATGTTGTTCAGTTCACAATGTTTGAAAATGCGATGATTAATGCTCGATGTTATGAGTTTGTATAAGGTTGGAAGGCAAGTGAATGATCGGTACTTTGCTGGGTCCTGTGAACATAGGTTGTCCTTTGGTAAGAGGTATGTAGCACCATGCGTAAAGAAATTAGGCATCTTGTGTGGCTGTGTAATTACGTCATTTATAAGGGCTGTTAGTGTTTCGTGGGTTGCATATAGTTTCTTTATCCAGTAATTTTGTACACATCTGGTCCTGGTGCTTTCCAGTTATGGAGGTGCTTCATTATGTTGCATATGTCTTCCGTTGTAAATGGTAGGTGTTGCATGGCATCACAGTTTTTAAATGCGGCCTCGTCCTCATTAATCCAGCTTTTGTCCAGACACTGCTGTGATGTGATGTTTTCTCTAACCCAGTGGGAGTGTATTCGGTTATTGTCCATGATAGTCTCGACAACTCTTTCTATTCTGTTGTTCCTGACCCCTCGATGGTACTCGGCCAGTCTTCCAACATCTTTCCGAAGATAATTGATTTTCCCTTCAAGCCTTCTTTGCCAAGGTGGTATTAGAGGTGTTTGTCTAAATTGGGGAGGGCCTTGCTTTGGTATTATTGCGACCCCAATTGTTCTGCAGATGGAAGTTGCAGCACAGTAGATGATTGTGTGTAGCGATTCTAACATATAAGCACCTAAAACATAGTTTGGCGAGATAAATTTGTTCATAGCCTGCAAGACGATACCCAGTTTCTTAGAAGATCTTAGTTTGAGAAGAGCTGGTCTAGTCAGTGGATCTGTTCCACTATACGCTATAAGAGCTCCTTCCATTTCTGCGTGGATATTCTCAAGCAGGTCAATGTTGGTTGGCTGTTCTTGTTGTAGTTCTTGAGTCTCGTCCGCTCTTTGTGCCAAAGGTGTTTCGGGCTCTGGATCCATTGTATTTCGACAAAATAGTTCGCGCTCCACTTCGCTCTTTATTCTGTCCCGTTGTTCAGGCGAAATAAGGTCATTTCTCAAGATGACACGATATTGATCTGCGTCTCTCTGTTCAGTTACTTGAAGCTGTGGGTACTCACCACAGAACTCTTGATGGAGTATTTGGAGATATCTAGCCTTGTCCTAGCCAAGGTTCGTAATTCTGTAAAACGTGCGCACTATAAATTCATTCATGGCGCCAGGCCTTTTCATGCGCTCTCTTTTCAGTCCCTCTTGAGTGAGCGGCTGTTGATCATGCGCAACACTTTCTGCGGGTGGAGTTCTCGTTCTCGTTTGACTCTATTTATTATTATTATTGTTACGTTAATTGACAATAATTATTGAACAAAACTATCAACTTCGAAATGTTCTAAGACATAGGGAGAAGATAATAGAGCACAGAGAACTATAATGGTTCTCAGGCGAAGAAACAGTGTATGGAAATGAAATAAATATAAAATCAAATATAATGGTGGTGATGAACAAAAAAAATAACAGTTACTGCTCAAGCTTTCTATAAACAATTGTACTCCACTTGTAATAAAAAAGGCATCAGGAGATGTTCCTGAAATATATCGGGAACTAATTATCCAAACACTGAAGAATACGGAAGAGAACAAGCGGCGACGATGGCATAGAAAGTATCAAGAAAAGATAAAATCATTGAAAAATGTTTAGTTAAAAGATTTGTAACAACGCAACGGAAGAACACACACAAAAAAAAAAGAATTTAGGACTTCAAAAATTACGTATCGATTAGATTATTAAGTCACATTTACTAGATTATATTAACATGTCTAATAAACAAGCTAGAGTATTTTTCTATCATGAGAACAGGCAAGCTGTCGAATAAAATTTGGTACTAACAACCACCCTCTTACAACAGGAACTCTTATCCACTGATGTGCAGAATAGAATAGTTATTATGTTGAGATTTGTTCAATTTTAGGCGGCATTCGCAACAGTTGACTAACATAAATTAATATAATGATTATTAGAAGCACACAAAAAATGTACCTCTCAGCAAATATCCCTGCCGGGATCGATGCTAATATGAAGACGTTTCGGCAGAGTCACATCTACCCTCTTCAGGTCGGCTCGCATATTCTCGTAGCCTTCTGCTTTCGCTTCTAGTTACTCGAATACTCGAGTATTCGCAACACCCAGAAAGAGTCGCAACACCCAGAAAGAGTAAATTATTAATATTTGTTAATGTTTGGTGGATGTTTTTTTGTGTAAACTTTTTTTATCTCTTAATTTTGCAGGAGTTTTTTGAATTTTTTTAAATTTACCAAAAAACAAACTATTTTTGGGATCCAAAATTAAAGTTTAGTAATGTTTAAATGCTTAGAGTACCTTATGAGATATTGTCAAACGTCGTTTGATAGTACCCAAAATCAGAGAAGAGTAGGCACCTGATGTCGAAAGGGCACAAATGAAGTTCAAGATCGACGTCTAAAACTTACGGTTTCTAGAGACGGATTTTCTTCAACTAAAAATTTGACTGATGAGTATAACGTCTTTTGGACTGCAGCATTATCGACCCCATCTTGTGCTAACTCTGATCGCTGAGCATCGACTACAGTGGTGCAGAGAACGACAACATTGTAATGTGGAATGTTCTACTCAACATGTCGGTGAAACATAATCTTCAGGACGTTCTGGAGCCGTATGTAACTCCTAAACCATAATCGGCTCAGGAATCTCATATTTCAGCAAGATGATGCTTGGCCTCATGTTGCTCCAGTTAGTTTAAACTTTTTTGAAGACACCCATGTGAATCTGTTGCCATGTCTGCATCCGATTTTGCACCCGTAGAATATGTTTGGGATATGATGGATAGAAGGAAATTTACGCCAGCCCCTATGGACTATAAAGATTATATTGCATGAAATACTGATAGCTTGGGATAGTATTTATCAAGAAGAAATAGATTACCTTATAGAATCAAGACATTTTGGGCGTATATAGATACTGTTTTATTCATAACACTAAAAGTTGTCAATAGCTACAAAGTAAAAAGTGAAAAGAGAAACGGAACCGTTAATAAACAAAGGAGAAAGAGGAACTGACTACTTATATATAGATAAATTAAATAAATAACATGAACACGTCACACTTGTCTGGGTTAAGAGCTTTTAGTCGCCCAACTAAAACTAAAAAAAAAAACCAAACACCCTAGAACGAATTTTCCTCCTGGCTTCTGCAGACGAACTTATTTAATGTTTGTATGAATACGAGAATTATCCTACATTTATGACCTTAAAAGCCTGTAAATTTTTCAGTATGTCTGCTTAATTACTAAGTTAAAAAATACGACCATTTGTAGAGCCTCTTCGGCAATAAAATTTATTTCTTTTGTCGAATTGAATGTACGTGAGTTTTGGTATTCCACGTTTCACACTAAAAGAACAACGCAAATCAAATAGCAGTGAACAGAAGAAGAACGGTGTGCAATTAGTCGCTTGAAGTCTACCGTTGACCTCGCTTACGAGTCATTTATCTCTGGCAAAAGTTTATTCCTCGAGTGGCATGTGCCTCTGCCGTTAAACGTTATCGTACAGTAGCACGTGCTTTAATCGTAACTAAACACAGCAAGCGAACGAAAACTCAACGGAATCATTTTCCCTATCCTATTTATACTCTTACATAATCTAAATTGCGCGAAAATGGATGCAAGGTCAAGGACACTATAAATCTGGGCTTCTTTCAATCTTTGTGTAATATACGAACATTGGGTTAGTCATTCCTGAAATTTGTTGTTACAGTGTCCAAATTAAAACTACACTCAGTTTCAATAGTCTTGTCCTAACTTTAAAAATTGTAATATTTATTATAAAATATTAATAATAGTTAAAATTGATACTTACATTTTTATCTTCCCTATAACTTCTCTGCTTCTATGATATTCCACTTATTCATCACTATCATTCATTTTATTAACTCAAAACCTCTTTTACTTTTAAATTTTACTAAATTGAAACTTTTATTTTTCTTGAAAAATAAACTAGATCATAATAAAAAATCAACACAACTTTCAATGTCAACTTTTAACAACATCCTTTATTAAACAACAAGATAAATTAATCAAAACAAACATTAAAACAATAAATCAACAAACGAAATCATTCCTAACTACTAAATATTTATGAGAAATTTCTCTTTTCATTCTATCATTTTAAAATTACAATTGGTTATTCTAATATCCTTAACTAGCATAAAAATAAATAAATCAATTGTCACTTTATTTACATTTTCAAACAACTATTGTTTCACTAACCTTTTATTCCTTGTTGTGATTATAGTCCATAAGTTCCAAATCTGTTAATTGTCCATTAGAACTTTTATTTTATAAACAAATCTTCATTATTGGTTCCCATTCCATATTTGTTTACCAATATTACATGTTCACCATCTTGTTTAATTCATTATCCATACCAATTAATTTAAATTAGTATTTACCATTTTCTTCTTGTTTACTATTAATCAACAAATACCATCTTTGTTGATGTTTTCAAAATTTTATTTGAAATTCCAAACTAATTGTCATTTTATGCCGGTCAGATATATACTACACTTTACCTTAACTATGAATCCTTAGACACTGCCAACCTATATGTCATTGGAATTGTTTTGACAATATGTCTAACCACACTTTTCACTGCTTAACCTCTACTAACAAGATTAAGGTTATTGCAAAGAAAACATCACATGCTCTGAGACTTGTTTTACCACTAAAATCAGGAACGAAAGAGATCGCTGCTCTGCAAACGTAAGCTTATATAATATTTTAAAAACAACTGCCTGCTAGGTGCGTTTTGTCTAGTCCGTCACCCAAAATGGAACGTTTTCATTTGTTTTGGAGCGTTATATTTTCTGTCTTGCCCATCACTCAAAATTCTTAGCCCATGTAAATTCCCATAAGAAACAAAAATTTTCTTTTTTCTTTATTAAATGATGTTTTTCCTATTTCAAGGTCATTCAACTTTTATTACGATTTAAATAACTTTACCGCAAATTTTTGATTGGTTGAAATTTAAGTTATTAAATTATTTTCCTTATCATTTCTAATGTTCATTGAAGAATTTTCTTTTATTTTTATTCATTACTTTTACAATTATTTACATTTTAATTTTTTCTGATAGTTGTTTACATGATGCTTTGCTTCCTAATTTATTTTATACCGTTGCAATTGCATGTATTTTTACTTTACTAATTAATATTGTTTTAAGTGTCTAGCATGGATTTGTATGTTTTCCTTGCAACTTTCACTTATTTCCAAAGATTTATATTACAAGATATGCATCCTCGTTACATGATGACTAAGCAACATTTTCAATTACCTTTTTTAACTACTTATGAGTATTTACAGGTTTAATTATTACTAAAATTATCTTAACTACACTACACTATATATTACACATATTTTCCCTTTTCCAAAGTCCAGAGAGCTTATTTACAATTTATTGCTCCTTTTTACTGGCTCGTTGGAATGGCTTGTATATCGAAATTGAAATTTAAAAGTTGTGCTGGCCCTTTATTCAGTAAATGGTTTTGCTAAGCCTTTTATATCATACCAGCTAAATCTCAGTTGATTCTTTCCAACGTTTATCATTTATTTCAAGAAAAATTGCTTTATTAGTGTAAAATTTTCTTATTCATTGAATGTACCTGATGGTTATGCAACCAACAAGTTCATTTCTTACATATTTCATATATTTAGTCTTGGAATCTATTTGATAGATTTCATTTTATTTTGGTTTGTGACTATTTTAATTCCATAACAATATATATATATATATATATATATATATATATATATATATATATATATAGTAATGGCATTTTTACTTTGTGGTGATGATTGAACTTTATTTATTTTATTTTAAAATTGTACACTCGGTAAAAACTCCACACAATTTTCTTTTCTTTTAACAGACTGCTCCAGCTCTTGAGACTCCTTTTCTGTAAAATTTATATGAGCCAATTGACCCTTTGTCAATAATAACCTAACATAACCTAACCAAAATTTTTATTATTATGTATTATAAATTTTCAACTGCTTCAAAATCAAAATATAAATATTAAACAAAATCAGACATAAACGAATAAACTAAATCAACAAAAAATTTCGTAATATAAATATCAAAACACCTTATAATCAAATTTTTAATTAATCTAAGAAGATTTACGTTTCGAAATCATTAATTTACTTGCAACAATTAAATTTCAAGATCAATGATGATTCAAATGCAATGTTATTCAAAATATCCAAAATTTATACCGTTACTAAAATGATTATTTCCCAAAATTTCTGTTTTAAAATATCTAATTGTTAATATAAATAAAAATCAAAATAATAAATCGTTTATAAACTTCAAATGTAAATGCCCGATTCACTTTCAAACTTTAATCAAAGTGCATTCACTTTACCTACTCCTTCAAATTGCTTTTTATTGATGACTGCTGCTCACCTCATTATTAACTGCTAATGTTCCCTGATGACTTTTACTGTTAGTTACTGCTAATTATTTCTGCAGTTGGTTATACTTTTACTGCCAAATTATGGTTGTTCCCATTGTAAAATTTTTATCTGCTTTCAACTTCCTAAAACTGAATTCTTTACTTGATGTCAATTATTGATTTATCTGCTGCTGGATTTTTAGTACATTCCCATTTACGTATACGCTTTTACCTTCACTATTCTTGGATACAATTATTTTTGTTCAAATTTCAATTACTTTTCCATCAAACTTTTGAAATAATAATTTTTTTACTTTTTGACAATAGCTGTCACTTTGTACTCGCTAACAATGTTTAGTGTTACACTTGCAAATTTAGACTCTCCTTTACCTGCTGTCAGTTCTTGCTTTTATAGTTTCTAATTTGACATAGAACTGCAAATTTTAAACTTTTTAAATCAGCAATTTTGAAATCCCCTTTTTATATATATTACTCATTTTTTTATATTTAATTTCCTATCTAAAAAGATTCCTAAAATACCTTTTACTTTTCTTTAAAATTGCAATTTTTACTTTGTGTTTCGTGCTCATCGTGCACCAGCTCTTCTTCTTCTTCTTCTGTAACTGGCCAGCGTCCCCGGTCTGAACGTTCTGAACGGTAAAAAAGAGGCATAAGTTACATACTAGCTCCGTATATCGCCACACACAGCCCAGTTACTACCCGGAGCCGGTGATTTTATCCTAGTTTTCCTACAACTGTGCTTTTGATCAGTTCGTAATCTTTCATTAGGAATTATTGGATCTGTCTACCACAAGCGCTCGATAACGACTGAGGGCAAATCAAGAAAGCACGGCGATAGGCAAGTGTGTGACGATGAACACGGATTCTCTTCTCTTCTTATAAAACAGAACAGAGAGAAGACGAAGAATAATCCTATATTTTTCACAGAGCATATGAGGCATACCTTACCACGCTGCTTCAGTGCGGGTTGGTAAGGGGCAAATTACAATTTCCTCGATTTTTGTCATTTACGTCAGAGACGATTGTACCCCCCGAAATTTTTTCTTAGCTGAGATTCGATGCCGGGTCTAAACCCCTATATGAAGCTCTAATTTTTATACCATTGTATGAGCTGAACGACTTACGCACCAGGGGCTTATAATATATACAAGGCTTTCATTGAAAAACTAGCCAACTAAGATAACTCTTAAAATATTTTTAAAATATCTTTAAAAGAAATAGACACAAAACATGTTAATTTATACTTACGGGGGACACATTTTATACGTATCGGTTACCGTGCAATTTCAACCCCTAAGCGAGGGTGAATATCACTTCTACAAGTCTAAATAAACAGGAGTATCATATACCTCTTTTTAAAGGTCTGTTTTTTGCCATATTTTTTTTAAATCCGACTATTTTTTAGGAAGTAATAAAACAAAAACCGTAAATAATTAAAAATGTGGAATTGTAATTGAAAAAAGCATGAGTATAAATACCGAGATAAACAAGTGAGAAAAAATCGTTAAATGCTTTTGCCAAAGATATTTGCGACTGTAAATGTAAACAATTTATTATTAGTAGTGGTTTCGTTGTATACTGACCATAATATTTCCACATTAGTTTATTTTTTACAAGAACGAAATGAAATAATATTTATTTATGGGGAAGAACGCAGAACTGCTCATGTTTTTCATCAGAGACATCACAATAAAAATATTGGGCATGAGTATCTGTTGGATTTAGATGATCAATTTCAAGAAACTAGTAGTGTGTTCAATAAAATTGTCAAGAATCGTTGATTTAACTGAAGCTGCACAGGCTGAGATTTTAGGTCATTTTTCCATGGATCCTCAGACATCAATACTAAACGTCTCCTGCTTAACAAATATTTCCATAGGCTCTGTGCATAAAATATTAAGCACAAATAAATTCTTTCCCTATAAAATACATCTTTTACAACAGCTTGCTGAGGATGATTATGATAGAAGGTTATAAATCTGCGAATTAATGACTCGAAGGGAAGAAAATTTTACTGTAAACTCTATTTGCACTTATTAGAAAATGCGATAGATCCCCTTATAACCAAAGAAAACCAAATAGATCAAGATGGAACTTTGTTGATAGACGAAGAAAACCAATTTTTTCAGCAGGACGGAGCACCTCTACTTTATGCCTTACCTGTACGAAATTGGCTTAATGACACAGTTCCATATAAATGTACTGGAAGATGGGGTGCTATAGAATGGCCAGCAAGTTCACCCGACCTAACGCCCCTTGACTTTTTTTATAGGGACATTTAAAAACTGTGGTGCATAAAACTCACCCTCGCGAATTCCTGAAATTAGACGTAGAGTAGTGTAGGAGTGTGAGCGGACCACAGACACTTCAAAAAGTGCGGGAGGTATTCGAACTGCGACTTTACCTTTGTCTTACCAACAATGGCAGTCATTTTGAACATCTAATTTAAGTACAAGATAATTCTAATGCTAATGCAATATTAATGGTGTATATACAATGTAAATAATAATTCTGATCTGATTTTAAAAATTGATGTGTCAAAACTTAAACTTCGAAAGTGCCTGTGTTGTATAGCTTCCTTCAAGAGCGAAACTGTATAATCGTTATTCAGGAGCGGTGTCATTTGTGGTTTTAATTGCTTTACCTGGTAATCCCTTGGGATTGTTTTTCATGACCGTTCTCATTCATATTTATGAAAGGTTTAGATCTATTAGTATGAGTTTTGTGGTGAGATTTTTGTAGAGGTGCCTTCCATATTTTTGGCAAGTTTAGAGCATCATCTCGTTTATTTAACTCCCCGATTTTCTGAATTTCGAAAGCTTCCCCCACGGTGTAAGAAAGAGGTGAAACAACAGTCTCAGTGAAGTGGCTAAGAATGTCGCATTAGTAAAATAAAAGTCCTCAAGAGGCCTCCAACTGTATGGTCCCGTTCTTTAATAACCGCGGTAATTAAAATTTTTCATGTTGTAAATAATATTACATATTTCTTAATAAATTTTAGTTAAGTTATTAAGAAATAAAAAATAACTTCATGTAAATAAAATCCTGCATAAAAACTATTTTTCCAGTAAATGATAAAAAGTATTGACATATGCATAACCTGATTTTTGTAAGAAGTTTCACGATAGGTGCCTAAATTTGACAGCGATCATTTACAAGGTTAATTGATGTTTTATTTTGTCTTTTGATTTAATTTTAGAATAAGGTATACCCTAATTCATTGATGTAATAATTACAATATATAATGAAGTTTGATAATAGAGAAGAAAGTAGTTTTAAAGCATTATTTTCAATAGGTAATTACTCAATGATTGAACTCGAAAAACTTAATTTTAACTATTAATGTATATTTATTCAGGCCATTTCAAACAGCAGATCAATTTCTCGTAATAATGATTTATAAATTAAGTTATAATATTAATGCGAGGATATTGTTAGAATATATTAAAATTAACAAAGACGATTTATGCATTTGGTACACAGAAGATTGAAATTGATAATTGAATGCAGAAACTTAATATATAATTTCTTCGTTTTTTGGTGTTGAAATCTGTTAATCTACATGATCTGGAAATAAGGGTGTTGGCGACTACTTGAATTTGCGCTGGGTGATGGTGTGACGTGGCGTACAGTTATCTACCGGTGTGTGTTGGTTTTCTGTGAACTGTACATTGAAACTGCATGTCTGGTGTTGGTAACGAGAACTACGAATCTACGAATGGCAAACGATTATCTTGTTTTAAATCTAAGGTAGACTGTATTTTAGGATGTAAGGTGTGGATACATGTTACGCTGGCCAACTGTTTTCTGGTACGGTGTATCTGTTTGATAAGTAAGGATCTGCTTGCTACTAATATGGATTTTAATTAAATACTGGTAATCCAATTTTATATTTTATTTTTAACCTTTATCAACGAATAAAACAACTTTGAATTTCACAACACAACTTCAAATTACAATCTGACGTTTACTGTCAAACTAAAACGGAACTACTCAACTGAAATAACTTCTCGGAACACTTCTTTATAAAACAAATCTACATATATACTTAAAGACAAAAATTATGTGGTATTTAGTATGTACAGCTTTTTTAATGTTTATTTACCTATAGTAAGCATATTCCATTTATCTTGTACATTTTTTAAAGCTCAATGATTTCGTCATATACATGCACTGTATCTTTTTGTGTATCCAACCAATTCGGCTTTCAGGCAGAACAGCTTGATAAAAGTGAATTACAAATATTTATGGTGCCATACATAACAGTTTATGTGCCCGAAGGGAGAGCTCGAAATATATACTGCGAAAGATAGAAAGCGTTTTAAAATTTTAAAAGCAAAGAATGTGATAGGAATAGATTGCTTATTGATGTTTATAGGCCATAGCTCGGAATTTGATATGAACTGAAAGTGATATATCTGAATATACGATTGTTTCAGGTTTAAAAAAACTCCTGTAACCAAAAAAGAAACCGACCGCAATGGAAAATATATCATTTTAATGGTTTTCTGGATGAAATATTTTGAACAAAGCAATGCCAAAAAAGTAAGCGGGTCGCTTCCATGCACAATTCTATTCGTACACTGTAAGGCGAGAAGTAGGTCATTCTAAATATTGTTCTATTGTCGCTATAGTAGTTGGTGGATTCTTAGAGAAATCATAGTGAAAATTGTTTAGTGCTATAATTTATTTACATCAAGTTATCTATATATAATGGTGGTATCTTAAAATATTCTATTTTTTTATTCTATATTTTCCAACAAACGTTCTTGTTAGACATAAATTGACAAATTCATAAAAAATCATGTCAAGTTATGGAGTATATCAGTTAAGATATTGAATGCTAAATAACGTTTGGTTAGTTTATATAACACCTTAGGACATTTTATAATTTATTTTATTTCATCCTTAGTTTTATTTGCTCTTGATTTTATATAGTGTAAAAGACAAGGGTCAATTAAGTCCTTTTTGTTTGTTTGATAACAAATGGACTTATTATTAAAAATTAAGGTATTTTATTTTTAATCAAAATTGAAGGTACTTCACTTTTAAGCAAGATTCATATTTGCTGAGAAACCTCGTATACTGTGGAAAATGTGACATTTATGACTACAGAATACGTTTCAGTCATGCAAATATTTTTATGAAGGATAACTTTTTCTCTAAATCTTCTTTATTAGAAACTTTTCCATATGATTGCAACTTAAGAAGAAACACTTCATATTGAGAAACTCCACCAAGTAGATTAGTTGGCATTAATTTTTATTTATTTCCAATCTATTTTGATTTTACTATTCCCCAGGTTCCGAACAGAAACATATCTTTTTTTAATACTGACTCATTCACCAAAGCTGCTATATAAAAAAATCGGCTAATACTTTTTAGCGAGTTTTTAAAAAACCGGTCCAATTATGTCATTGAAAAAATAAATAAATATGAGAACACTTTGGGATCTTCCTTAACATGAATACAAATTCCTTCAGATGATATCGATTTTTTTAAATATATATATATATATATATATACTATATATATACAGACGAATTGAGAACCTCCTTAGTTTTGAAGTCGGTTAAGAAATAATTGAAATTAAATATTAAATTGTTTTGAAGAAAAACACTTGTTTTTATCTAAAAATCAAAGTTCCTTGGAGTAAATTAAAATAAATATTGTAAATTAAGTAATTTTGCCAGGGAAATAATGGTAGGATGTATTTTCTCGCGTCTAAATTTTTGAAATACTGACTCCTGCGCTGGAGTCAATATTAAAAGACGAAAAAACTAACAATAAGGAAATAACGAAAATCAGTTCCTAGATAGAACATGGAGTCTCAATCTGCTTATTCCTGTAGTCTCACTAAAAAGCTGATTTAAAAGAGTTTCAAGGTCTAGATAGAACTCGGGCTCTCAACCTGCCTGATCTCCGAATTTCACTAGATAGCTGAACAGTTCAGTTTGCTAGGTATAGATTGGTAATCAATTCATTTTGCGCTTCTAAAGAGAAAAAAATCCTTCTAATTTAATCGCTTTTATTAAAAACAACGTAAACATAAAACCGCCTGAAATAATAAAAACATAAAAAAGGCAACAATGGCTATCCCGAAGAAATGTCGATGAGTTCAGAAAAAAAGCGACCTCGAGAAGATTCTTGAAAAACGCTCCGACAACAAAGAAATAATCATGAAATTTGGTATGTTCCACGCTAATTATAATAGACGACGTTCAAGTTTAGTTTAGTTCTAGTTGAGTTTATATTTGTGTGATTGAATTGAAAGTAGAAGTCAGCTGTAGTATTACTCATCGTTTGTAAACAGTGAATTTGTTTGAAAGTGAAAGTCAAGTTGGTGTAAAATTTGATTGGAACCCACATAATTGCAATGTTTTTAAGTTTTCGCGGGCACTAAATGTTTTAGGTGGTTTCCGGGAATTCATCCGCGTAGTTGGTAACTGATCCCTGCCGGGATCGATGGTAAAATTACGACGTTTCGGCAGAGTCACATCTGCACTCTTCAGGTCGGTTCGCATAATTCTCGTGGCCTTCTGCTTTCGCTTCTAGTTACTCGAATATTGCCGAAACATCGTCATTTTACCATCGATCCCGGCAGGGATCAGTTATCAACTACGCGGATGAATTCCCGGAAACCACCTAAAACATATATATATATATATATATATATATATATATAATAGGGTATCAACGGTATGAGTGCAAAAAATCTGAGGAAAACAGGTGACAATAATTCTAAAACTCTTATAACATTTTTTAAAATTAGTTATAGTTTTAGCATAAAAAAATAAAACTGGTACGAACTTCACACCTGTTTTTACAGTCGCTGTTTGCGATTTTACATTGAAACCTTTTCTGGAACAAATATAGCGACTAAACACATCATCGCGATAACTCATATATCTTCACTGTTCATTCCGACGAATATAACATTGCTATTGGTAGTTTTTGTAGTGTTTATTTTGTGTGTTTCGCAAGGCTAGTTTGTAAGTGCAGTTTCCTTGAAAAGTTTATTTACTGTGAAAATGCTACATTTTTATAAGGGGTGAATTAAATCGAACAGCCTGTTGTAATTTTTCTACATATTAGCTAACTAATTTATCTAGCCGAAAGAATTGAAGTTGACTAATATATTTCTGAACAATTGAGCAGTTAAAATCCTTTTGTATTACATTATATCGAGTTTTTTCTAAATAATATGTAAATATCTTTAATCATTCTCTGCTTTGATATAATTTCAGGACTATTTCTTCCAAAAATGAATAGCTAATACCAAATCTGTTACAGAAATACCTATGTCACAAATGTTTTATTTACCGAAGCAAATCACATTCTCGACAAAACAAATCGGAATAAAAATTATGTTTTAATTTTTCCTTAATCGACGTTATTTCTTTAAAGTTGAGTGTACTGTCAAGACGTGATGTTGTCGCATTGAGAATAATTAACAAATAATGTATTTTATATTTTCTTGGTTATTAACGCTAATAGACTGTGTAAGAGTATTTTGTTTAATTTGGTGTATATTATCTCCACCTAAAATATATGCACCCAAACTGTTTACACCCTGTATACATTCCGTCCTCAATTCTGCTTTAATCAAAATTATTATAAACTAAGACATTTTTAAAGTATTTAATACACATCTCTGAACAATTTAACGTGGGATGTTGTATTCGTCCCTAGGAACTCGTCAACTTATTAATGTATAAATCACGTGATATAACATTTCAGTAATAACTACTCCATTCTAAAACGATAAAGTAGATTGTGGTACGAGTAATATGAATGTATTTACCTAAAAAATTACTGCCAAACAATTCATTATATCAAAATCCCTTTATGACATCCACTGAACATTTATATCCAAGCAGTAAGCTCTAGAAATTAATTTCATCTATAGTAGCTGTTTGTTCTCCCCTTTATGCATGTGAAAGTTAATTAATTTCTAGAAGAGATTGTGAATGATATTATTTCATATAATAAATTCATGAACTTAAAACAGAGTTGTGCGGGAAATTAATGGATAAGATTAAAACAAAGTATGCTATTAATAAGCGATCTATTAGATTTTCTATGCGATCTGCATTGGTATATAAAGCACTAGCTTTTATCCGCAAATTCGTCCGCACGGAAAAACCGGAGAGATAAAAAGCATCATAAGTTAAGTAGTTTCATGTTCTCTCAATTAGCAAGTAAACAAAAAAAATAAACATTGAATTTGTTAATGGAACCTGTCTATCCAATACTGACTTATTTCTTAAATTTACTGTTGTTGTTTTTATCAATAAAGTAGTTTTAAGAGATTGGCAAACACGGAATTATATTTTTTAGTTAATTGCATTTGACATTTTGACATCTTGCATGTTTTGTTAAATTTTCAATATTTGGTCTTTGAGATTCTAGATGTTTTTGACATTTTTTGTCCATTTGTGTCAGTCAGGTCATCTAACAGCATTAAACCATAGGACTTTTCAAATTCTTATATTTATTCATGTCGTTCGTGATGTTCATCAATCTAGATCCCACATGCTGTTTGAGATAATACTATTCCATTCCAATTTTTCTTTCTCTTCGCTCTTTGTGTTTCCACTGTTCCAGTGGATTATCTGATTGTTCCATCACTCGTCTTTTCGTCTAATATGCTGACAAGGAATCGTTCACTTTTGTCGTGGTACTTATTCACTTAACTTTAGCTATCTTTCGAATCTACTCCTTCCTTTTTCATATTTTAATATTTAAGTAGCATTTGTTTTTCCATCAATCGTTGTCCTTTAGAAGCTTTATCCATATTTCCGTTTGTAGGCGTCCATGTTTGGGAGCAGTACGTGAAAACCGGGAATATGCAATGGTTGAATGCTTTCTTCGTAAGTGAATGCGGGAATTTTTTGTTTTTTAAGAATGAACTAAGCATTTGAGAGCTACCCAAGACACTCTGATACGTCTTATTTCTTAAGTTTGCTTGTATTTGCGGAGTTCTATAAATATATAAAGTCGCATGCCTGTTCTATTATTTTTGTTGAAAGTCTTTTATGGTTACTTTATTTGAATTTGTCATGGTTTTTTGTTTTTCGGTAATTAATGTTAAGGCATATTTTCTTTGGTTGTGTATTTAGGTCTTTTAACGTACTAGTTAATACACTTTGATTGCGTGAGGTTAGTACTAACTCATCCACATATTTTCAGGTTTTCAAGTATTGGCCGCATATTTTAATACCTCTTTATACCATATTTATATATTGTTGTTAGGAATTGCTATGCCAATTAAAGTTGTTTTCCGAGAGACTTTATCTACCAAAACTATATCTGGTCTATTGTGAGAAACAGTCCGATCGGTCAGTATCGTGGAGTATAGTATGGTAATCTTACCGACTGTGATAATTCAAGTTTCTGTGCTAGTTCCTGGTGACGTATTTTTGCCACAGCATCGTGTCGTTTTTTTGTATTCAGTTGCAGGGAATGCTTGGCAACCTCCTGTGATATGCTGAATAGATTCAGATGTTTGGCAACCGTACCTGCATCTGTCGTTGTTAATAGAAGGGTCTTTAACGATGTACTTTAGGTAGTTCTTAGTTGGAATTACTTGATCTTGGATTGCCAATAAAAAGCCTTCAGTTTCAGGAAATATATGACCAGAGATCAACCAGTAGTTCGACGCTGCACTGTCGACATAATCTTGGTTGAGGTCATTTATGTGTCCTCCATGAAGAGGCTTAACTTTCCATTTCAGCAGTTTCTGATCTGTGGTCTGGTGGTGTAAATGAACATGTTGTTGTGTCAGTCGCAGTGTTGTTGAGTCATCAACCTGGCATATGACTCTTTATAGATCAGAAAATTCTGCGAAATTCTGGAAATGACTACGCAAAATAGAAATTTGTTGATGTAATAGTTTGCTTAGATCTGTCAATTCTCTTCCTCTTTCATACCGACAGAGTTCTTTGGATGATGATTTTGAGCTTTTGTTAGTAAAACTCCAACTTTTCGTTCGAATTGTTCAATGTCCGTCTTGCACCAATTAACTATACCGAAAGAGTAACTGAGCACTGAATACGCATAGGTGTTAATAGCCTGAAACAGATTTTTTACTGTTTTGTTTGGTTTTCAACAGTCGTCTTACGTTCTATAAAAACTCTGCTGCTAGGTCCTTTTTCATAGTCAAGTGATCAATACGCTGAGCCTGCTTTATTCCAAGCTATTTATAGTTATGGCATGGCAAGGCAGAACCACAGAGGGCTAAGAGAGTCTCCTTGGAATATACTCCTTCTGATTGGAATGGGGTCAGTTTTTATCGAATAGTTGGCTTTACTGGGTCCTGTGCACATAGGTTGTCCTTTGGTAAGAGGTATGTAGCACCAAGCGTAAGGAAACTAGGCATCTTGGGTGGGTGGGTAATTACTTCATTTATAAGGGCTGTTAGTGATTCGTGGGTTGCGTACAGTTTCTTTATCCAGTAATTTTGTACACCATCTGGTCCTGGTGCTTTCCAGTTATGGAGGTGCTTCATTATGTTGGATGTGTCTTCCGTTGTAAATGATTGGTGTTGCATGGCATCACAGGTCTGAAATGCATCCTCCTCATTAATCTAGCTGGCTCTGTAGTTATAGGAGTTTGTTGTGGAAAGCTGTGTTTTCCAGAATTCCTCGGTGTCTGTTTTTATAGGGTAACTAGGGTTTTTTATTATTATTGATGTTGTTAAGTTTTTATAAAACCCTTTTGCTGATTATCGGAAAAGTGTGTTGCCTAGTTTCCGTTGGTTACTGGTTTTGTACCTTCTCAGTCGACGTGTGTAGACGGAGGGCTTTTGTCGTAGACTGTCCTGCCACTACTGAGATGTGATGTTTTCTCCATCCCACTGAGAGTGTATTCGGTTATTGTCCATGATAGTCTTGACAAGCCTTTTTATTCTGCTGTTCATGACCCCTGGTTGGTACTCGGTCAGTCTTCCAATGTCTTTCCGAAGAGAATTGATTTTCCCTTCAAGTCTTCTTTGCCAAGGTGGTATTCGAGGTGTTTGTCTAAATTCGGGAGGGTCTTGCTTTGATCTGACTGCGACCCCAATTGTTCTTCAGATGGAAGGTGCAGCACAGTAGATGATTGTGTGTAGCGACTCTAACGTATTAGCACCTAAAACATAGTTTCAACGCCTGGGCAATTGACTGGGGATGCCGGGAAACGAGCGCGAGAGGACGAGCTCTCCTTGAGACCATGTCTTCGCTCAACCTGTACTCCTCAACACAGGAGCCGTAAGCACATATCGCCAAGGCACAGCCAGCTCCATTATCGATGTGACATTCGTTAGCAGCAACCTAATTAAAGGGGTCTGTGAGTGGCGGGTCGATGAGGAGTTTACCAATAGCGACCACCAAGCTATATATGAAATCAACACCACTCCCAAACGAAGATTGTGTGTCAGTCGTGCGAGGTCACAGACAGTCGGTTGGAACAAAAATGCATTCGATGCTGATTCATTCGCCTTGGTTATGGGCAGGAACCATTGTCAATAGCAACAAGCGCAGAAGCCACTGCCAAAGAGGTAATGACAAGCGTTGTCAAGTCCTGCGATGCTTCCATGCCAAGGAGACGGCAGAACAACAGCCGCCCACCAGTTTACTGGTGGAACGACACGATCTCACACACTGACGAGAGTGTCTCAAAGCACGAAGGCTGCATCAACGAGCACGGAGACGCGACAGGTCACAACAGAAGAACTAAGGCTCGACTATGAGATCAAAAGACAACAACTACGAAGAGCCATTCTCTCAAGCAAGAGATCCTACTGGAAGGAGTTGTGTGACGAAGTTAATCAAGATCCATGGGGAAAACCGTATAAAATCGTGATGCATAAAATAAGGCCCCTCCCATGACATCAACGAACTGCCCCGAATCATTGCACCGCATTGTCACTCACCTTTTTCCTGCGAAGCCTGAGCTACCCGCTTATCCTTCGTGGCAGGTGAGGACGAAGATATACCATCAGTGACTATGAATGAGCTGATGGGCGCGTGCAACCGGCTCCAAAACGGTAAGGCTCCCGGTCCAGATGGCATACCTAACATCGCGCTAAAATGCGCCATAGCCAATAGGCCTGACATGTTTCTACACATGTATGAGACCTGCCTAAAGCAGGGGTTTTCCCGACTCAGTGGAAAAAGCAGAGGCTTGTGCTCCTACCTAAAGGGGGAAAGAAACCTCCCGACGAACCGTCATCATATCGTCCCCTCTGTATGTTGGACTCTGCGGGAAAGCTCCTGAAAGATAATAGCAGATAGGCTGGAGCCCTACGTTGAGCCGAAACTTTCCACCAACCAATTCGGGTTCAGAAAGGGGAGATCAACCATCGATGCCGTGAAACTCGTTACCAACATCGCCAGAGAGGCTATCTCGGGAAAGAGATGGAGAAGAGGTGGAAAAAAGTACTGTCTAATAGCCACACTGGATATCAAGAACGCCTTTAAACTCGGCCCGCTGGGACCGCATTTTGGAGGCTCTTGCCAGGATGGAAGTTCCGCAGTACTTGCGCAGAATGGTTTCAGCGTATTTCAAGGACCGCATCTTGTTGTACCAAACTGAAAATGGGCAAGTAGACTATAAGATCACAGGAGGTGTACCTCAGGGCTCTGTTCTTGGCCCCCTCTTATGGAACGTAATGTACAACGACCTGCTCTTGCTCGGTCTGCTGAAGGCGTCAGGCTAGTGGCATTCGCCGATGATGTGGCATTGATCATAGTGCGCAAGCACATAGAGGAGATACAAACAACCTTCTCATTCGCTATAGCCACAATTCAGCATTGGATGCTCGCAGCGGAGTTGAGTTTAGCAGAACAAAAGACCGAAACACTTCTTGTTAGCAGTCGAAAGGGAAACCATCACCCTCAAAATAGGCGACACCTACATACAGTCGCAGCCCTTCATCAGCTATTTGGGGGTGCTCCTGGACACACGGCTCAACTTCAAAGAACACATAATCGCGGCCAGCAAAAAGCAGCTGGGGTACAGGGGGCATTATCTAGAATAATGCCTAATGTCGGAGGCCCTAGACAGATGAGAAACAGCTACTGGCAACAGTAACTACTTCTGTTTTTGTTGTACGGGCACCGGTATGGATAAATCGCTCGAGCTACCATCGTACCGCCGGAAAATGAAATCAGTCCAGCGGCTCTCAGCGATTCGAGTGGCATCATCCTACCGCACTGTGTCTTACGAGGCGGTGAGTGTGATTGCCTCTACCCTGCCAATCGACATCCTGGCTGCGGAAAGGGACGGCTTTATCGCAGAAAGTTAGAAAAAGACCAACCGACAGGAAACAGCGATGAAAGAGCCATGAGTCTAGGGCAATGGCAGGAGAGGTGGGACAGCTCTACTAAAGGCCGGTGGACATATCGATTGATACCTAACATCAGTCGTTGGGTCAACCGCCAGCATGGGGAGGTTGGGTTCTACATCACTCAACTCCTGACTGGACATGGATGCTTTCGAGCATACCTCCACAGGTTCAGGAGGGCAAACTCCCCAAATTGTCCACACTGTACGGACGTGATAGAGGACGCGGAACACGTGTTCTTCTCCTGCCCCCGGTTTCAGGATCAACGTGCTGAAGTGGAGAGGATTCTGGGGACTAATATCGCCCCAGAACAATTAGTAGAAGCCATGCTGAAGGCCCCCAAGCCTGGAACTTGGTATCAGATTACGGCGAGACTATCCTCAAAGAACTCTGCGATACGTTCGAGGAGTAGGCTTTAGAAGCTTTCAATGGAAGGGCAGTAAACATCTGCAATGAACCACCTTGCGTAGTAGTATTGAGTAAGAGTGCCGCAGGGGACCATGGTTGTAGGAGAAAGAGTTAGGGTTTTAGCGGGTATTTGGTATACTGGTTTCAATGCAACGATTTACTCTTGCTTTTAAGTCATTACATCGGGATCCCGCACGACGGCCAGCACGTGCTAGCTAAGCACGCATGTATTTCCCCCCTTCGGAAAAAAACCACACACACACACACACACACAACACACACACACATTATATATATCCCGGGGTGGTTGTTGGTCCACTACCGGGCGCCTCCCCAGGTGGCGGATAGGGGAACGCTCTCCAGCAATGGGGAGTACTGAGGATTTTCTTCAGGGCGGACCAAAATCAGATAGGGAAAGGAACCCCGAAAAAACCATTCATGGATATGGGTGATAAGGTCAACTTAATACCCCAGGTGGGTACCTCTGCAGAGGATAATCCCACCACCGGTTCCGATCGAGTGAAAGCCTCGGTGGCCGGTGCACGCTCCACGGATTCTGGGGGAGCGAATTATCACTGGTTCCGTCCCATAGTGACACAAGAAAGAAAGAACTATTAATGGTACAACATCGACCATTAAAACTAGAACTGGCAGCAAGACACTATTCAGCCAAGTCCTCCAAAGGCGGATAGTGGAGTTGACGTGCCAAATGGCAACAAATGAGAGTGGCGCTCCAAACAAATTAGGAGCAAAGATCGATGAGCTCTTGAAGTTCATTGGGCCTAGGCACAATGTACATCATGAGATCAAGAAACTGGCAAACGCCATTAAGTCAGAATATGACAAATATCTGATGTCAACGACGCGGCCGTCTCCTGTAGCGAAACTGCTACAACACAGACATCGCCATTAAAGGTGTCAAACACTCAGACACAAGGTGAAAAGCAAAAGGAGGTCCCAAAAGCGTCTGCCTCAAAAGCAGCTAACTCAAAACCGGCTGCATCACACCGGCGGCCCCAAAGCAGGCGGCTTCAATAAAAGTAGCCTCAATAGCGGCAGACTCTGTAGCAAGGACCTCGCCACCGAAGGCCTCGCCTTCAGTAGCCTCATCAAGTAAGGCACCACTACCAAAAACTCTTAAACCGGTGCTAGCTAGCAAGCTAAAGCCCGTAAGAAGGTTGCCAGAACATCGGGCAAACCACCCAGGCAACAAAAGTAGGGTGGTCAATTCAGAAGCGGAGAGAAACAATGGATTAAAATCCAAGTTTAAACCGCAGACCGAACCAACCTTCAAAACCAGTCACTACTGACTGGCAAGTTGGCAAAGAGAAAAAGGCCTCGAGGACCAATAAGCAAAACCAGCGCCACATTGTACGCTGCTTATAAAGAGAGGCGAGAAGAGCTCTCATGCAGATATCTTGCGAGGTATCAAGAATGATCCCACCTTGCAGGATATAGCAAAAATTCAATAAGATCCGACGAACAGGCTAAGGGAGATCTCCTATTGTTATTTCGCGAAGGCAGACGCTCAGGAGATGGAGCGTTATTGTAACGCCATCAAGAATAGCTCCCAAGCGGGCCACTGTACAATCTCGAATACCGCAAATCGAGATTGAAATTAAACCTGGACGAGATCAGTACCAAGGAAGACGTAGTAACCTGCTCAAAGATAATATCGACGGCCTGGCAGAGATCACTGAGGAGGCAGTGAAATCACTTCGACGGGCATATAGATCAACACAAACGGCAGTGTGTTGTCTCCCAGAAGTCCAGGCCAAGAAAGCCATCGCACTTGGAAAGCTGAACTCGCGTGGGGCACAGTACGTGTTCGCGAGAGGATCAGCCTTCGACGGTGCGTCAAATGCTGGCACTTTGGGCACAACGCCCAGCGTGCAGAGGCAAAGACTGATCGAAGCAGTTGTTGTCACAGATGCGGAGGCGCCGGTCACAATGCCATCGGCTTGCAACTACCGGCCAAGTGCTTACTCTGCAAAGAGAAAGATAGTAGTCAGACTGCCGGCATGTTGCGGGTAGTTGGAAATGTCCGATCTACCAACAGGCGATGAGAGCAGCACAAGCCCGTAAATGAAAGTACTGCAACTCAACCTCAATCATGGCGAGCAGCCCAAGACCTACTGGTACAGCGGGTGCGGGAATTGGATGCGACGTAGCCATAATCTGCGAGCAGTACAAAAACTTCGACACCCCGTCCTGGGTAAATACACAACGGACAGAGCAGCGATATGGGCTTGCGGTAAACTTCCGTTCCAACAACTCCCAAATACCCCCCGAACAATGTCTTGTGAGAGCCAAAGTGGGAGGGGTTCACTTCTATAGCTGCTATGCACCTCCTAGTGCACAGCTCGAGGAGTTTCGAGTTATTCTTGGACACCTTGGCGGAGGATGTCGGAAGCGTGAATCGGTCGCCATCGCAGGAGATTTCAACGCCTGGGCAATTGGACTGGGGAAGCCGGGAAACGAGCGCGAGGGGACGGCTCTCCCCCTTGAGACCATGTCTTCGCTCAACCTGTTACTCCTCACAACAGGAGGTCCGTAATCACATAATCGCAAAGGCAACAGCCAGCTCCATTATCGAATGTGACATTCGTTAGCAGCAGACCTAATTAAAAGGGGGCTGTGAGTGGCGGTCGTGAGGAGTTTACAATAGCGACCACCAGGGCTATTATATGGGAAATCAACACCACTCAAACGAAGATTGTGTGTCATTCGTGCGAGGATCCACAGCAAGTCGGTTGAACAAAAATGCTTTCGATGCTGATTCATTCGCCTTGGTTATGGATCAGGAACCATTGTCAATAGCACCAAGCGCAGAAGCCAATGCCAAAGAGGTAATGAGACAAGAGTTGTCAAGTCCTGCGATGCTTCCATGCAAGGAGTCGGCACACAACGCCGCCCACCCAGTTTACTGGTGGAACGCACGATCTCACAACCCGACGAGAGTGTCTCAAAGCACGAAAGGCTGCATCAAACGACACGGAGACCTCGACGGGTC